>OW796116.1:446285-1046285 GCA_941860345.1 Chrysodeixis includens
AACCTAACCTAACTAAAAACCGAACCTAACCTAACTAAAAACCAAACCTAACCTAACCTAACTCAGAAACAAACCAAACCTAACCTTACTAAAAACCAAACCTAACCTAACTACAAACCAAACCTAACCTAACTAAAAACCAAACCTAACCTAACTCAGAAACAAACCAAACCTAACCTAACTAAAAACCAAACCTAACCTAACCTAACTAAAAACCAAACCTAACCTAACCTAACTCAGAAACAAACCTAACCTAACCTAACTAAAAACCAAACCTAACCTAACCTAACTAAAAACCAAACCTAACCTAACCTAACTCAGAAACAAACCTAACCTAACCTAACTAAAAACCAAACCTAACCTAACCTAACTAAAAACCAAACCTAACCTAACCTAACTCAGAAACAAACCTAACCTAACCTAACTACAAACCAAACCTAACCTAACCTAACTAAAAACTAAACCTAACCTAACCTAACTCAGAAACAAACCTAACCTAACTAATAACCAAACCTAACCTAACTCAGAAACAAACCTAACCTAACCTAACTAAAACCAAACCTAACCTAACCTAACTAAAAACCAAACCTAACCTAACCTAACTAAAAAACAAACCTAACCTAACCTAACTAAAAACCAAACCTAACCTAACCTAACCTAACTAAAAACCGAACCTAACCTAACTCAGAAACAAACCTAACCTAACCTAACTAAAAACCAAACCTGACCTAACTTAACTCAGAAACAAATCTAACCTAACCTAACTAAAAACCGAACCTAACCTAACTAAAAACCAAACCTAACCTAACCTAACTCAGAAACAAACCAAACCTAACCTTACTAAAAACCAAACCTAACCTAACTACAAACCAAACCTAACCTAACTAAAAACTGAACCTAACCTAACTCAGAAACAAACCAAACCTAACCTAACTAAAAACCAAACCTAACCTAACCTAACTAAAAACCAAACCTAACCTAACCTAACTAAAAACCAAACCTAACCTAACCTAACTAAAAACCAAACCTAACCTAACCTAACTCAGAAACAAACCTAACCTAACCTAACTACAAACCAAACCTAACCTAACCTAACTAAAAACTAAACCTAACCTAACCTAACTCAGAAACAAACCTAACCTAACTAATAACCAAACCTAACCTAACTCAGAAACAAACCTAACCTAACCTAACTAAAACCAAACCTAACCTAACCTAACTAAAAACCAAACCTAACCTAACCTAACTAAAAAACAAACCTAACCTAACCTAACTAAAAACCAAACCTAACCTAACCTAACCTAACTAAAAACCGAACCTAACCTAACTCAGAAACAAACCTAACCTAACCTAACTAAAAACCAAACCTGACCTAACTTAACTCAGAAACAAACCTAACCTAACCTAACTAAAAACCGAACCTAACCTAACTAAAAACCAAACCTAACCTAACCTAACTCAGAAACAAACCAAACCTAACCTTACTAAAAACCAAACCTAACCTAACTACAAACCAAACCTAACCTAACTAAAAACCAAACCTAACCTAACTCAGAAACAAACCTAACTGAACCTAACTAAAAACCTAACCTAACCTAACTACAAACCAAACCTAACCTAACCTAACTAAAAACCAAACCTAACCTAACTTAACTCAGAAACAAACCTAACCTAACCTAACTAAAAACCAAACCTGACCTAACTTAACTCAGAAACAAATCTAACCTAACCTAACTAAAAACCGAACCTAACCTAACTAAAAACCAAACCTAACCTAACCTAACTCAGAAACAAACCAAACCTAACCTTACTAAAAACCAAACCTAACCTAACTACAAACCAAACCTAACCTAACTAAAAACCAAACCTAACCTAACCTAACTCAGAAACAAACCAAACCTAACCTTACTAAAAACCAAACCTAACCTAACTACAAACCAAACCTAACCTAACTAAAAACTGAACCTAACCTAACTCAGAAACAAACCAAACCTAACCTAACTAAAAACCAAACCTAACCTAACCTAACTAAAAACCAAACCTAACCTAACCTAACTAAAAACCAAACCTAACCTAACCTAACTAAAAACCAAACCTAACCTAACCTAACTCAGAAACAAACCTAACCTAACCTAACTACAAACCAAACCTAACCTAACCTAACTAAAAACTAAACCTAACCTAACCTAACTCAGAAACAAACCTAACCTAACTAATAACCAAACCTAACCTAACTCAGAAACAAACCTAACCTAACCTAACTAAAACCAAACCTAACCTAACCTAACTAAAAACCAAACCTAACCTAACCTAACTAAAAAACAAACCTAACCTAACCTAACTAAAAACCAAACCTAACCTAACCTAACCTAACTAAAAACCGAACCTAACCTAACTCAGAAACAAACCTAACCTAACCTAACTAAAAACCAAACCTGACCTAACTTAACTCAGAAACAAACCTAACCTAACCTAACTAAAAACCGAACCTAACCTAACTAAAAACCAAACCTAACCTAACCTAACTAAAAACCAAACCTAACCTAACCTAACTCAGAAACAAACCTTACCTAACCTAACTACAAACCAAACCTAACCTAACCTAACTAAAAACTAAACCTAACCTAACCTAACTCAGAAACAAACCTAACCTAATAACCAAACCTAACCTAACTCAGAAACAAACCTAACCTAACCTAACTAAAACCAAACCTAACCTAACCTAACTAAAAACCAAACCTAACCTAACCTAACTAAAAAACAAACCTAACCTAACCTAACTAAAAACCAAACCTAACCTAACCTAACCTAACTAAAAACCGAACCTAACCTAACTCAGAAACAAACCTAACCTAACCTAATTAAAAACCAAACCTAACCTAACCAAAAACCAAACCTAACCTAACTTAAAACCAAACCTAACCTAACCTAACTCAGAAACAAACCTAACCTAACCTAACTAAAAACCAAACCTAACCTAACCTAACTAAAAACCAAACCTAATTTAACCTAACTACAAACCAAACCTAACCTAACCTAACTCAAAAACAAACCAAACCTAACCTAATTCAGAAACAAACCTAACCTAACTCAGAAACAAACCTAACCTAACCTTACTTAAAACCAAACCTAACCTAACCTAACTAAAAACCAAACGTAACCTAACTCAACTCAGAAACAAACCTAACCTAACCTAACTAAAAACCAAACCTAACCTAACCTAACTCAGAAACAAACCTAACCTAACCTAACTAAAAACCAAACCTAACCTAACCTAACTAAAAACCAAACCTAACCTAACCTAACTCAGAAACAAACCTTACCTATCCTAACTACAAACCAAACCTAACCTAACCTAACTAAAAACTAAACCTAACCTAACCTAACTCAGAAACAAACCTAACCTAATAACCAAACCTAACCTAACTCAGAAACAAACCTAACCTAACCTAACTAAAACCAAACCTAACCTAACCTAACTAAAAACCAAACCTAACCTAACCTAACTAAAAAACAAACCTAACCTAACCTAACTAAAAACCAAACCTAACCTAACCTAACCTAACTAAAAACCGAACCTAACCTAACTCAGAAACAAACCTAACCTAACCTAACTAAAAACCAAACCTGACCTAACTTAACTCAGAAACAAACCTAACCTAACCTAACTAAAAACCGAACCTAACCTAACTAAAAACCAAACCTAACCTAACCTAACTCAGAAACAAACCAAACCTAACCTTACTAAAAACCAAACCTAACCTAACTACAAACCAAACCTAACCTAACTAAAAACCAAACCTAACCTAACTCAGAAACAAACCAAACCTAACCTAACTAAAAACCAAACCTAACCTAACCTAACTAAAAACCAAACCTAACCTAACCTAACTCAGAAACAAACCTAACCTAACCTAACTAAAAACCAAACCTAACCTAACCTAACTAAAAACCAAACCTAACCTAACCTAACTCAGAAACAAACCTAACCTAACCTAACTAAAAACCAAACCTAACCTAACCTAACTAAAAACCAAACCTAACCTAACCTAACTCAGAAACAAACCTAACCTAACCTAACTACAAACCAAACCTAACCTAACCTAACTAAAAACTAAACCTAACCTAACCTAACTCAGAAACAAACCTAACCTAACTAATAACCAAACCTAACCTAACTCAGAAACAAACCTAACCTAACCTAACTAAAACCAAACCTAACCTAACCTAACTAAAAACCAAACCTAACCTAACCTAACTAAAAAACAAACCTAACCTAACCTAACTAAAAACCAAACCTAACCTAACCTAACCTAACTAAAAACCGAACCTAACCTAACTCAGAAACAAACCTAACCTAACCTAACTAAAAACCAAACCTGACCTAACTTAACTCAGAAACAAATCTAACCTAACCTAACTAAAAACCGAACCTAACCTAACTAAAAACCAAACCTAACCTAACCTAACTCAGAAACAAACCAAACCTAACCTTACTAAAAACCAAACCTAACCTAACTACAAACCAAACCTAACCTAACTAAAAACTGAACCTAACCTAACTCAGAAACAAACCAAACCTAACCTAACTAAAAACCAAACCTAACCTAACCTAACTAAAAACCAAACCTAACCTAACCTAACTAAAAACCAAACCTAACCTAACCTAACTAAAAACCAAACCTAACCTAACCTAACTCAGAAACAAACCTAACCTAACCTAACTACAAACCAAACCTAACCTAACCTAACTAAAAACTAAACCTAACCTAACCTAACTCAGAAACAAACCTAACCTAACTAATAACCAAACCTAACCTAACTCAGAAACAAACCTAACCTAACCTAACTAAAACCAAACCTAACCTAACCTAACTAAAAACCAAACCTAACCTAACCTAACTAAAAAACAAACCTAACCTAACCTAACTAAAAACCAAACCTAACCTAACCTAACCTAACTAAAAACCGAACCTAACCTAACTCAGAAACAAACCTAACCTAACCTAACTAAAAACCAAACCTGACCTAACTTAACTCAGAAACAAACCTAACCTAACCTAACTAAAAACCGAACCTAACCTAACTAAAAACCAAACCTAACCTAACCTAACTCAGAAACAAACCAAACCTAACCTTACTAAAAACCAAACCTAACCTAACTACAAACCAAACCTAACCTAACTAAAAACCAAACCTAACCTAACTCAGAAACAAACCTAACTGAACCTAACTAAAAACCTAACCTAACCTAACTACAAACCAAACCTAACCTAACCTAACTAAAAACCAAACCTAACCTAACTTAACTCAGAAACAAACCTAACCTAACCTAACTAAAAACCAAACCTGACCTAACTTAACTCAGAAACAAATCTAACCTAACCTAACTAAAAACCGAACCTAACCTAACTAAAAACCAAACCTAACCTAACCTAACTCAGAAACAAACCAAACCTAACCTTACTAAAAACCAAACCTAACCTAACTACAAACCAAACCTAACCTAACTAAAAACCAAACCTAACCTAACCTAACTCAGAAACAAACCAAACCTAACCTTACTAAAAACCAAACCTAACCTAACTACAAACCAAACCTAACCTAACTAAAAACTGAACCTAACCTAACTCAGAAACAAACCAAACCTAACCTAACTAAAAACCAAACCTAACCTAACCTAACTAAAAACCAAACCTAACCTAACCTAACTAAAAACCAAACCTAACCTAACCTAACTAAAAACCAAACCTAACCTAACCTAACTCAGAAACAAACCTAACCTAACCTAACTACAAACCAAACCTAACCTAACCTAACTAAAAACTAAACCTAACCTAACCTAACTCAGAAACAAACCTAACCTAACTAATAACCAAACCTAACCTAACTCAGAAACAAACCTAACCTAACCTAACTAAAACCAAACCTAACCTAACCTAACTAAAAACCAAACCTAACCTAACCTAACTAAAAAACAAACCTAACCTAACCTAACTAAAAACCAAACCTAACCTAACCTAACCTAACTAAAAACCGAACCTAACCTAACTCAGAAACAAACCTAACCTAACCTAACTAAAAACCAAACCTGACCTAACTTAACTCAGAAACAAACCTAACCTAACCTAACTAAAAACCGAACCTAACCTAACTAAAAACCAAACCTAACCTAACCTAACTCAGAAACAAACCAAACCTAACCTTACTAAAAACCAAACCTAACCTAACTACAAACCAAACCTAACCTAACTAAAAACCAAACCTAACCTAACTCAGAAACAAACCTAACTGAACCTAACTAAAAACCTAACCTAACCTAACTACAAACCAAACCTAACCTAACCTAACTAAAAACCAAACCTAACCTAACTTAACTCAGAAACAAACCTAACCTAACCTAACTAAAAACCGAACCTAACCTAACCTAACTAAAAACCAAACCTAACCTAACTCAGAAACAAACCTAACCTAACCTAACTAAAAACCAAACCTAACCTAACTAAAAACCAAACCTAACCTAACCTAACTCAGAAACAAACCTAACCTAACCTAACTACAAACCAAACCTAACCTAACCTAACTCAGAAACAAACCTAACCTAACCTAACTAAAAACCAAACCTAACCTAACTAAAAACCAAACCTAACTTAACCTAACTCAGAAACAAACCTAACCTAACCTAACTACAAACCAAACCTAACCTAACTAAAAACCAAACCTAACCTAATCTAACTAAAAACCATACCTAACCTAACCTAACTCCGAAACAAACCTAACCTAACCTAACTTAAAACCAAACCTAACCTAACTCAAAAACAAACTTACTCCTAACAAAAGCCAGTAAGTTCACTTTTCGTGTTTTTAGACTAAATAGACATTTTCGTCGTAACAAAGACACTGGTTCATCCGATTTGGATGGAAAACGCTTTAGAAGCGCTACTTCGTTTCGCGGCAGCTGCCAATTTTACGGGAGACACGGTCACCGAGGTCAAGACTGTCGCGGCAGAAACAGATTCGGCGTGAAAAACTTTGCAGTGGCAGCCAAGATGGAGTCACCACTGTCCTCCAACCAAAGAATCCTCGACCGTCTAGGCGTCTCAATTTGCCTCTGTTTTTGATTCCGGTTCAGAATGTAGTCTGATTAAGTAAAGCCATTGTAAATTTCTTGAGGAAGTTTTTCTGTAGGAAGTAGTAATGTGATTTCTCCGCTACAAATTAAGTGTGCTAGTTAATTCCAAAATCTTAATCATTACGTATCACGCTTTGCCAGATAATTTCAGTTTCTTAGTTAAGAAGTTTTAGTAGGCCGTAATGTTTTAGAACTAGGAATTTCCGCTCAGATTAGTAACGATAGTTTAACTTTTACTGAGAAAAATATTTCTAACTCTTGTACAACAGTTTCGTAATTTAACGAAGATGCGATAGATACCGACCTCGTTAGAATAAGACAAAGATCGGTTATTGGGTATATTGAGAAAATACTCCAATAACTTTATACTTAGTTTACCAAATACCCGCATAAAAACGGGTGAATTAGAAATCGATTTTATTGACCCTGCTAAATTTTGGGAAAACCATTTTTGGAAAACCAACCGTAATATGGATTGTCTTCTCTAGAGATTGATATCATTCATAAAAAAGATTTAAGAGATGATAGTGGCCAAAATTCGTACCCATTCAAGCCCCAGCTTACGGGCAATTATATTTTTGAGCCCTTTGGGGTTGAGATTGGGACATGAGGGCTGGGTGCACGAGCTCTGTATAAGGAACTCACTAAGCGCTTGGTCGACTCCACCCGTGATTAGAAGGCTGGACTGTATTTCGCGCAAAGAATTGGCATTGCCATTCAGCGTGGTTTTTAGTTACATAAATTTAGTTATAAATGTGGATATTTCTTGTTTAGTATTGTTTCTGCTCAATAAAATTATGTGTTAAGTTTTCAAGTGGACAATAACGAATAACAATTTTAAGTACAGTACTTATGTACATTAATAAATTGCCTACTTTTAACTTGTTATCAAAATTTAATTAAATTAAGTTAATTATTGTAAGTTTTTGACTCGACCACGACTATGTGACCCCCTCCTGGCGTCAAAACTGGATCCGCCCTTGGTTCCAGTGAATTGCACCTTCCTATGTTACCCGCTCTGAATTGAGATCTAAGACTCTACTGCAACAAAAATGGTTGAAAGCTAACCTAAACCTCATACTTAAGAGCAGCGGAGCAACCTATATTGGAAAATGAAAACGTGTTTTTTTTTTGTATTTTTCTATTATATTAGTATACTATTCGAACCTACCTTGCACTTTCAAACAACAAATATTTCAAGATCAAAATTAGACAAATCTGTCCAGCCATTATTGAGTTTTAGCTATTTATTTTATAGAAATAGATTATTTGTACCTCCTTAGGCTGGGTCATTACTCGTGACAATAGAAATAAATTGAAAGTGGTACTTTCGTATGTGTATTATAATCTGAAATTGAACTGAAATCACCTGCTCCAATGAAGGGCAACGCAACCTTGATTTTAATATCAAACTTAACATAAATCAAAATTCTCTCGTGCGTAACGAAATAAGCCAAAATTATGTTTTTATAAAAAAGATTAATAATATTATTAATATAGAAATGAAGGTTAACGATAACGATTCAGATTTTAATATTTAATTCGTTTTGATAATTATCACAAATTTTATCGAAGCAACTGTAATTTTTAATGTAAATAAAGTCGATCGCAGTCATATTCACTATGACAAATCGATTAATTATGTTTTTGGAACATTTTGCAAACATTAGATTATAATTTTTAATCATTGTTCTGTTGGTGGCTGCGATGGAACGATCTGATGAGCGTTTAATATAAGGTCTCATGAAATATTGACCATCTGCCTGCTGGCTTTATTTACATACACATTGATTAATATTGGCAATCATGAATTTCGTAGTTTTGTGTTTGATTTTGGTGTCAAGTTGTTTAGCTGAGGAGAATCAAACGGTAAGTGACGTTTAAACAAAATCTCATTATGTTTATGTGTTAACTTATTTTAAAAGTTATGTTTCAAACATTAATATGGTCTTCAATGATTTAAATACTATCATTCACTCCATTTCGGATTTTTATTCAATTCACTTGGTTACGAAATAAATTTATTACTATTAATCATCATTCTATTCAGTATTTATAAAGCATTATATCTCTGTAGATTTAGATATTGTTTAATTCATAAGTATCTATAAATACGTAAACTAAGCAAGTATAATTTACAGGTAACCGTGGATGCACCTTCAAGCATTCAAAAACGCGAGAAGCAGCATTTAATAGTGGAAGATGATGATTGCGATGGGTCCTCTGTTAAAAGGGACGAAAGAGAAAGCTCTCCCAGTAGAATCAACATTTCTGAAAACGACGTTAAGGTTTTACAGAATTCACTAAACGCGAAACTTAAACCTAAAATCATTCCCGTGGTGCCAATAAAACCTGTAGTTAAACCAAAAGTTGCTGCAAAACCAGTAAGAGTCGATACTACGCCAAAAAGAATACCACCAAAAATTCCCGTAGTTCTTAAACAAAAAAAAGTGTTGCCTACGCCCGCACAGCAAGCTTTGCGTTTGAAGATAATTGAAGGTTTGAAAAATGAATCAAGTTTAAGACAAGACGCTGAAACAAATAAAGACTCGAAAATATTTAATATAGAAAATAAAAATGGTAAAATAGATGCCCAAAATCCAAAACAAGATACTCAACAAACAGTGAAACCAGAAAATACAATAACACCTGATATAAGTGTCCATGAAGATCATCCGCATGTCGATTTAGGGACAGAAGGTCATACCATTGACCATGAACATGAAATTATATCAGCATCAGTAGATGAACCTAATTCAAGACGCGTTGATACTGCATCTGAAAAACCTGTCAAAGCAAGACCCGTTCTATTTTACGAAGATGAAGCTGATACAACGCCACTTCTTGTTAAAAAGCGTCCTAAACCTGAAAAACCTAAAGAAACGCAATCGAAGGTAAAAGAAATGCCAATCACTAGAAATTCTGGAGCTAAAGTGGCCGAGGAAACTAAATTTGTAGATGATGATGATCCTGAAGCAGTACACATAACTAATGGAACACATTTGATTAGTATTAAAAAACTTCGTGACGATAAACATACAAGTGACTGTGGACAGCATACAGAAAGAAGAGATAGTGAAACACCAGTTGCTGATAAGCATGAAACAAAACTCTGTCCTAAAGAAAATCATGTAGTTCCATTAGTACCTCCCGATGTTAGGAAAAGAGTTGATCCTACTAATCCACATGGTCACGAGAAAACTCCTAAAATTCATGGAAGAGGTGAGATTCACATTTTTGTTTTGTTGTACTGGTCTTAGATATTTCGCGACTTATATCACTTATTCAAACGTGTGACCGTTTCTTGTCTTCAGGCTCTTGTGGCTGTTCGAAGGCTCCGATCAGCCTACCCGTGATGGTGAAATAAGTTGCGAAATTATCTGAAAGACTAGTTTCATTCTGGTAAGTTTTTATTTACAGGAAACACAGTAATGTGACCAAAATGTTGTTTCGCCGATTGCAAAAGTTGCGTTATTATGGAAACGCACTGAAAAGTAGTACTATCAGCGTCATTCACCTCTAATACCTAAATATTGTATTTCAGTTTTCATAGCAAATCAAAATTTTTATGATTTTACAATTCTCAAAATTACGTGTACCATCTACGTCAAGATTGCGATAAACTAATTTTAAATTGGATGATTTCAAGTTTGACTCAAAGAACGAATTGTTTCAGATCCAAACGACTCTATTATGATATCTAACCATGACTATGAAGAAGTTGAAGAAAGAACGATGCTTGCTCCCCCTGCACAAGTAACCACACCAGTCGCAATAAACCCTTATAATAAAGTCCCTCAAGATTCATGGAATTATCTTCAAAATTTGTATTATAATCCGTATTATCCTAACGTTTACAATCAATATAGGAGATACTATGAAGAGCAAGACCCACAGATTTATAAAGACACGAATGAATATTTACAGAATTATCAGAATCCAAATCCAGAGAATCGCCAAAACATTCCATATGACGAGGACGTAGTATATAACGATTTCCCTACCAGAAACAATCAACCAACAGACACCTGCTGTCCTGATAAACCACAAGAAAATATCTTAGACAGAATTTGGAGAACTTGGAAAGACGTAGAAATTAAAATTAAAAATAACAATGAAGACCCCGTTGATGTTGATGTAAGAAGGAACATTCTACTTGATAATTTACATAATGACGTGAGTAATATTCCGTCTTACGTAACCCAGCCTATCGGTCTCAACGGATATTATAACAATCAAAACAGCCCACTGCTATACCCATATTGTAGTCCAACTTATCGGTACTTGCATTGATATCGAATAGTTTTATAAATACTAGCTTAATTAAATTACTTGTGAATATATTTAGTGTTTCTAATGTTTCTGCGTCTTATTTTATTTCATCATCAGTCTTTTATTTTTAGAAATTGATAAGAACTTTTTACATGTTGAAATTTTCCCACTAAGTTTGTGTGTACGATGGGTTGTCTACGTGCTCATGCATAAAATATTACGTTGTATATAATTTATACAGTTTGAACTTGCTACCTCTTGTTTCAGATAAATTTTAAAGTTAGGTTGTAACTTATCTCTAACTAGAAACCTCTGTAAATAGTTTTACCTTGCCTGAATTCTCAGAAAATGTTTGGCTTGGTACCGGTATTAGGTCATTGACTTTGTTTTACATTAAAATAACTTGCCTTTTTTCTGTGGCTTGCTTGTCCGCAACGATGTCGGCTATAGCTGCAGAACTCCCTCTTTTTGTTGAAGTCGGGCACAAACCTAAGTGTTAAACCAGCTCGGCTAAGTATATTCCTAATTTCATCCATCGAAATTGTCATCTAGCCATATCAACGTGAAAGAGTAGGTATCAAAATTTTTGTAACTTCAAACATTTTCGCGGTTATAATGTTAGTAGGATTAAAGACAGGTGATAGAGGTCTTCATAGTTTGGTAAATAAAATGATGTCGAAAACGAAAACTAATCGTATGAAATTAACTAAGTTCTAGCCATCCCTTTCTCACACAGTAATTCTGTAATTTAGTTTGCGTGTAAAGAAAACGCTATTGTCCATTGATTTAGAATGATTTATGAACTTCTACGAACAACTAAAGCAAAGTAATAAAAAACTCATTGTCCACAAAACAAAGGCTTTCATATTCAAACAGAGTCAAAACCAAGCGATTACTGTAATTAAAAATATTTTTACGCTATTCTCACCTTTATGGCTATCTAGTTAGGTTTTAATATCGCTTGTGTGATATAGCAAGTTGTCAAACAACACCGATTCAATAGTTAAGTGCTGACGTTGATAAGGGTTGAACTCACCCTTTGACAAACAATACGAGGTGGGTTTAACAGGGTGGGGGGGGGGGGAGGGGTTATACCGACGGAAAATCAATTTTAACCATGTATTTATAGAAATTAGCATACTTAACTTTTCTTGTCGGGTAACGAGCTTACATGACTTGGCTAGAATATGCTGGTTTGAGCTACTATAAAGTAAAAACATAAGAAGACCAGCATTTTTTTGATAAGGCAAGGAAATCCCACGGACCCACGAACGATGGACTCGGGGAGAAAGCGGGTAGAGTCAGACTCTTACTGACTGAACCTGAACCGCCATGTAACGTCTCCCGCGTTTGGTCGGTGCGCGGCAATGCCTTGCGGTTCATCACGCACAATAATAAGACTAGCCTGTACATGACCTATTGAAAAGTAAAGACCCTTCCTATTTATAAAGATATACACCATTTATCACCACACTTGCTTACTGTAGATTGGTCATTACAGAGGCCAATACTTGGAATCCAGATGTTCTTAAAACCAGGTCTCCTTATAATGTTTAAGGCATGGTCATTTCACATGCTCACAACGAGTTAGTAATTCCAGATTTGACGGATTAGTAATTTGAGATGCAAATTCTCTGAAAAAAAGATCTCTTAGAATAATTTAAAAAGTCAATAAAACTAGGAACAAGTCACTTAAAGATTAGAATCAGTGGGTTCGAACCAAGATACTTAAAGATCAAAAATCGAAACGTGGAATTTATGTAAGTTAATGTAAGAACTTTTCTCAAATGTTACGTGAACAATGATTGCTATGCTCGAGAGGTTTATAGGATAATATTCTTACGTAAAACAATACGTATTCAATTATGTAAAGTATCCATACAGACTTGTGTAATGTATGTGTTTCGGCTACTTTGTTTAATATTGTATAATAGCAAATATATTTTTCTTACTTTGGGTTTATCCCTCAAGAACTTAATTATTTTGTGCTTGGAAATATATTTTTTTAAGAAAATTGTGAATTCGCTAATGACAAATTTACAAATTCCGGCTAAAACCTAAAAAAAAATCAACTATAGTTTACACTTAAAGGTTATTTAGAAAGTAACATGGAGATAAATAAAACTAACAAAATAATATAGGCGAATATTAAATATTTTATTTAATATAAACCCTAATAATACCAGCAATTTACAGGAAAAACCAGCGAGATTGTGTAATAATGATGAACATTAACAGAAGATATTAAGTATCTTAACAAACGTATTTTCATAAATAATTAATTAAACAATAAAATAATATTAAAAAGAAGCCTCAGGTCGCTACTAAATCTAAGTAATCTTAAAACTACATTAATCTAAAAAAAATATTATATTTAACAAACTTTCAAAAAAGGTGGAATGTTATTAGTTAAAATCAAAATGCCCAAATCGACTTATCGACTTAAGGTACATGAAGTAGGGTGATCAAATTTTATAATAGAAAAAACGGGATAGATACCTAATATGTTATAAATAGTTCAATTCACTCCAATCAGTATTTTTTCTACTCTTTGGTATTTATGAGACACGTCAATCCTATGCCAGTACGTTATTTTAAGGGAAAACATGCTTTTTTTTTGCACAAAAAAAAACAAAAAAATTAAAAAATGTCGCGACTATAGATACCTTTTTTTACAAAATTAAGTAGGTAATTTAATTTGGAATACAATAATTACGTTAACTTATTACATGGCCATTAAGACAAAGAATTAAAAAAAAGAAATATGACTGAAAAATAATTAACAAAAAAACATTTTTGCAAAAACAGCATGATTATAGATGTTAACAATTATAACGAGACAGAAATTGACAATGCCGAAGTAGAGAATTGACATACTCTACACAATTACTCATTTTAATTTAACATTCCCTAGTAACTGACTTCGAAAACACGAACTTATTACATTTACAATATCCAAAAAAATAATATATTTTTATATACTTACACACTTGATATACATACTTATATATTATCGTTAAAATGAATAAATACTACATTACCTTATATACTGGAAAAATAAACGAATACTAGATATAATATAGACTGAATTATATAATATAATATATATTTTAATTAATCGATTTTTTATAAACTATACGCACTCCACTCAAATGTGCATAATTTTAAAAATCTGATTACTACATAAACTAAACAAATCGATTTATTAACTTAAGCATAACAATTACATATTATAAATACGATTTAATATTTAGACAAACCTCAATAACCAAACGACAATGTAATTCCGAAATTTTTGCCAAAAAAAAATGGTTTTTTTTTTCGTTTTTTGTATGAAAAGTCTCGTGTTTTCGAAGTTAGAGACTGTCCTGCGAGTTAGCCATGTTTGGCCACCTTATTTGACGTCCTTGCGCACTTTGTGGCCGCGGAAAGAGGCCTGTATCTTGGTAGCCGCCTTGTTCAGATTCGGATCGGAGAGGTCAATCTTTTCAATGTCCTCCTGTAAAAGATAAATAGTAGGTTATTTTTTTTATTGAACAATTTATGTATATGGACATATTTTACAAGGTGACGTGAATTATCTGGTCTTTTTTTAAGTCAAGATAATTTCGGAAGACTTTTTGTTCGAATTTGTAATGATATTAAAACTGACCAAAAATATGAAGGTTGCTTTTCTTTTATTTTTATTATTTTTGGGGGGTTTTCTATATGGAAAGTTGTTGTTGGAAGTAAAACCTATGAAAGTTTAGGTATATGAACATAGAATGACAAATAAAATGAAAGAAAGAGACCTTTGCCCAGCAGTGGTATAACTCTCTATTTTGAATTAGTATCATGCTAATAATTCAAAATAGAGCCTTACCTATTATGTTAAATATTTTACCTACATTTCATTTAGTATTTATGGTTCAAGTAACAGGTTACCTAAATTCCTTAAATATTTAAATCCATACGCGAACCTTCGTATCGTGATATTGCTAAACGTAGCAAGAACAAAAATGAAATACATTTTGTGCTTTCACTGAGCATGAAATATATTAAAATCTTTTATATACGAGCGTTTCGTAAGTCTGCTGTCTTGTTTCAATGGCTAGGAAATGATAGAGACAGGTGAAATTTATATAACGTTGCTTGCCAAGTTCAGAAATCTAGTGAGATTTATTTCTTGAAGGTAGAGTTAAATATCTTTATATTTGTGATTTACGAAATACAACCTTATTGTCATCACAAATATGTATGTGCAACTGATTTGATTAGAAATTGAAGGTAGAAAGAGTTAAATATCTTTATTTTGTGAATTACGAAAGACGACCTTATTGTCATTACAAATATGTATGTGCAACTGATTTGATTAGAAATTTTAAATGAAATGGTATAATTACCTATAGCTTTTTGGCTTCTTTTTTTGGTTTTAAAGATGTTTAGCCTTGAATTTACTTCTACGTTTTACATTTTCCAAGCGAACTTCTGTCATACTGCAGTTTTTTTACGTTATTTTACATGCATCTTTCACAATAATACAAGCATCAATTAAAAAGAATATTCTCCAAAAAATCACGTAACATTATCGAATCAATTAATGACGTGGGGGGTAAGTAACGTCACATAATGACATGTGACGTTATAAAAAATAATATATAAAAAATAATATGTATTAATATGTGACGTCTCCACTTTTATTTACGCGATGTGACACAATCAAAAATACGTGTTCAATATTTTTTGAAAATCTGTATAACGGATTTTTTTTTTTTCGTTTTTTAAATACCCAAATCAGTCTAGTACCAATTGCTGAGCTTTACTTGTTAGTGGAGAGTATAGCTGTTAGAGTTACTGTCATCTGTTATCTGCCTACTATCCGTGATTCTGCCTGTTATGATAAATACTTCCATCCCTAATATCTGTACCTTATCTTGCTGCTCCTGATCCTTCACAGCCTGCTCCTTCTCCTTGCGCGCCTGGTGGCCTCGGAACGACGCCTGGATCTTGGTCGCCGCGTTGCATAGCTCTGTAACAATACAATTATTAACAAAATGATAATTAGTTGAATGGCCTGTTGGTCTTGTGGTTAGCGTCTTTGACTGCCACTGGAGGTCGAGGGTTCGTTTCCTATTAGATCACCGGTTCGATTTATACCAAGTATATTTATCAGTTTGTTTGTACCCATAACATAAGTTACTCTCGCATACTTAATTTGAGACTAGATAGCGTTGTGGGAATGTTGAGGAATATTTATTTATTTATTACTAGCTGCTGCCCGCGACTTTGTTTGCGTGGTATTGAATGTGTAATGCTGTACAAAAAGTAAAGCTAAATAATGTTTAATGCCAGCTCCTTAATCCAGTTCTGTTCCAAACTAATTTCTTAACTTCCTAATCATGACCTCTAGTCTTACAAACATATTTGACTGTTAGTTAACACTGCTAGTATAACAAAACATTGTAGGAATCACGTATTATAAAACAACTAAACAGCTTTAGGTCGTCATTGCATTATTAGAACCACATTTCAAACCTACCAAAAACTGCCAAAAACTCATAAACCAAATAGCCAAACATCAATTCCAAATCACTGACGTTTCCCGCCATGCCGGCAGTTTTCAGCCATGTTTGTCTTAGGCACAGGCAATATCAACATTCAGCCACAGCGCGTGGAATTTCATCGGACCACTCTAATCCGTCCTGACAGAAGATAGATTGCTGGAAATAGGGGTGCGACTTATTAACTTAATAATCATATTATATTTTTGACTGAAAATGTGAGTTTTTTTTTGTATGGCGGAAATTAGAATGAATAAGTATTGAACTGTTTTTATTTAAGCTTGCTAGCTTTTTCCTGCGGCATTGTCCGCATAGATATCGGTTATAGGCATATATCAGCAAATCATTCACCTCTATTTACGCAGTCGAATAAAAAATGCCCTATTTTTTTGAGCCAAAGTGTCAGCTTAAGTCAGCTAGCTCCATACCACATTTCATTCAATTTTTTGGACGACTGCGCCGAAAGAAGGATTATGTTTTGTAATTATCCAATATTATTTAACTATTTGCAAACTTAATATTTTAATTTTTAATTTTTAGTCAATGTTCAATGTATTACTAAGGCTGTGGAACAATATTTCATAAGTCTAATGTTCGGTCTACAAATCGTAATTACTAGAAAATCGTCTAAATTAAATCACAAAAGAAAGCTTTTTGGATAACGCCCAAATTGTCTTTTGCTTTTTAATTTCTTATCAGATCCTAAGTAAGTAGTAATTTCGTTAGTTTTTAAAAACATGTACCACAAATCAGTTGGACAGCTTCTAAAAAGAAAAAAAAATATTTGTATAAAACAGACCATTTTGCTAAGGCAAAACTTTTATCCAATAGTATCAATACTTGTATCTTTTACCTTTTCAACTCAAGTACAAATTGCGAACGGGAACGGAATATAGATTGGGAACACGTTCTATTACTGAGAAATTGAACAGCGTGACACTGCGATTTCTTTGTCACGTCACTCTTTGAGACACGTGTCTATGTCACGCTGCCCAAATCGGTGTGAAGTGGAGAAAAACGACGAAAAGAATACCTGAGTGTCTAAATGTGCCTGAAAATTTCTGAAACTGGAAAACCGTTGTGATATTATTCATTCATTTGAGATTGGAGGAATGGTTGGATTTAGGTACTTTTTTAGAGATATTTGTTTTAAAAATAAGTTGTATTTTTTGGGCGATTTATTTGACTGTTGTTTTTTTTTGACTTAGCTTAGACAAAACAGGTTTTTGTTTTAAACAAGTATTTAATCCTTTCTATTTAGATACTAAATTGTAAATTTCACATATCTTGACCAAACCCCTTTTCCCATACGGGGACAAAATGTACATTAAAACATTGTTGTAATTAACTTTGTAGATTAATTAGTATTTGTCTAAGTTCGTACCTGTTGCGTTCGTACAAACGAATCCTATTTCTCCATTAGACTATAAAAATATCACACCTCACACATGACTATTAAAATAAAAATAAAACACACAACTTAATTTATTACTCTTACTCCCTTACACTCTTAAACCAATAATAAACTCTGTCCCGACCAACCCTGATCCGCAAATACCTCGCCGCTCGATAACAGCGTAACCTGTTATACCCGGATCCCTTTACACCCGGTTACTGGCTACCGGTTATCCGGGTTATATTTACACCCGGTTACCGGCGAGTAACTCGTGTATTTACTTATATCTGGCCACGAGTAACCCGGGCAGTGATTGCTAGGATATTTATCATGAGTTGTGCGGGTTATATTTACACTATTAACTGTTGAAAGTAATTGGTGTTGGTTTTGACGTTTTTGTGACAGGATTAAAATGGAGTGGTGTAAAGTGATTTTTGAATTATTTTCATCGTGGTCATCATCATTCCCCTGCCCTTATCCCAATTATTATATTTGGGGTCGGCGCAACACGTCTTCTAGACGTGTTGCTTAAAGTTTTGGCTATGGTTTTATAGTCGGCCGCCTGCCTGACACCAACCCTCTTTGGGAATGCTTTTGTTGATGGCTTACCCGCCACCATTCGGGTGTCCCAAGGTGCTTGATACAGTGCACTGGGTCTTATGGTCCATTAGTCGCCTTTTACGACACCCAGTGGAGGATATGGGGTGGTGCTATTCTTTATATCCGGACACCACACGGACATATCCGGACACCACACGGACATTTCACACACACGGACACACGGATATTTTCATCGTGGTATGTTGTTGATTTTAGTTTTTTGTCAATATGGTCTCTTAATACGCCAAATTATGAGAAGACTGCAACTAGCAGTGGGTTAAGTCACATCTTAGTTCTACAAAGGAGCAAAAAATTCGAGAAATCAAATCTAAGATTAAACCACGATAGAATCTGTTTCAAAATAATATTGTTTCAATACCCAATCATAACAATCTCGATACCGTTAAAAATGATTATCTTTAATTTAGAAATGTTTTTGGGAAGGATACAGCAATATTTGAGTACAAAATTTACACCTGAATACTTCTAAATAACAACGTTAAAACAACAAAAGCAAAAGTCAGATAAAACACAATCCTCTAGAGTCTACCTCGACAATTTAAACAAAAGAATTGACATTTAGAAATCTGTCATTCGATACACAAATAAAAACCGCTAAAAAAAAATACAAATTCCCTGTAGCGTTGAAATGTTGCAGTTTGTACAGGGAAAACACACAGTTTACATTTTACAGGCAAACGTGAGGTAAATTAGTGTGTACTGCAACTACAGTGAGCCAATATTTGTAGTTTGTAATATTCGAGTATATTCGTTGAAAGGCTTTAGATTTTGTGGTCAGTAAATAATGTTTGTTTGGTTAATATATTTGCTGTTTTGGTTCAGTATTTTAGGTATTTGCAACGAGTAAATGAAAATTGTAGACCAAAATGCGTATGGCAAACTCTACTTTGTGTAGTTTAGTTTTCTCTTTATTAAAGACGCGGGATAACGGATGACCGTGTTTGTTTACTATGTATGTTCATTTGAGCTTCGTAGAAATAGCGGATCACTGAGTTTGTTTACTATTTATGTGCATCTAAGCTCCCTAGACAATAATTTTCAATAAATTTTCTGCAAACGCTATCATAATAATACTTCATTGTATAAAATTACCAAATGTACTTCGGTTCTAAAATATAAAGTTTTTAATATTTTAACGGAGATAAACAAGAAAATTTAATAACAGAATTTTATTTTTTCGAACAAAATTATAATCGGCTGAAAATCCCTGTGACAAACAATAGCTTTGTGTCATATTTGACTGTTTCATTAAGTTGTGTACTGAAACACATTGTCACTACTTGTATAGATCATTTTCGATCAGCACTACTATCACTCAAAACATTGATTTGCAATAAAACAGTCTTAACTCATTTTCAAACTTTTTCATTTTACTGTAATTCTGAACGGTTTAGCTTGTTTTTCTTTGCACCTTACTCCGAGGTGAGAATGTTGACATAATTTCCTTCGCCACCTATTTCCTCTTCCGATTAATTTCGTTGCGGCTTGAAGGACATTCAAATAAATTAGTTTACTTTCTGAACTGCGTCGCTGGGAGATTGGTACTTGATTGATGCGTATTTTTTGTGACGTTGTTGGTTTAATTTTTAATCGACTGGCTTGTTGGCTTAGTGGTTAGTGGCCCTGACTGCTATACTGGAGGTCGTGTATTCGATCTCCACTCAGGACATAATTAATTTTGTGTTGAGCACGATCCTTTGTTATGTGTCTGGGTGTTTCTGTTACATGTATGTATTTAGAGATATATGAGTATGTTTATCGGTTGTCTAGTACTCATAACACAAGCTACTTAGTATGCTTGACTTGAGACTAGATGGCGTTGTGTGAATTTTGAGGAACATTTATTATTTATTTAAAAAACAATATTTGTAGCAATATTAATTGTTCGTTTACATGCTATGTTAGTAAATAAAAAAATATATAAGTACAGTCAGTGGCGTATATGTCTTGTTGCATTAAGACAAGCAAATAATTTAAATACTTGTGTAAAGATAAAACCATGCACGTACATTCAATAAAGTTTCAATTAATATAGAATTAATGTCGAGTGTATAAAATTAAAACACGTGCCGCATGCTTGTTATTTTATAACGCTAGTTGCGTAGTCTTTTGTTTTAATTTGAACGACGTATGTGGCACGGTTTGACGGTATATGTTATGTAAAACATGATGCAAAATGATTGGAATAGATTGTGACTATGTATAAAAAAGTTTTAGTGTTATATAAATAACTAGCGTCACGTCCCAGCTTCGCACGTGAGCAATATTTATGTATTATACTTATAAACCTTTCTTTTGAAACATTCTATCAAAATCTACTGCCTAGATTAAAGATCTAACCATACATAAGGGCATGGTGGAATGGTCTCTCCTGGCCAATTTCGGCCATGGCGGCTAGTGTTACTATGACACCAGTCTATTATAGTGCACAAGTGTGTGCGCAAACACAGGTGCACTCTTTCTTCCATTATTCTTATAGCCCGGTGGGACAGCAATCCGAAACGACCTGAAAGAGATCAGGTGCAGGACCCACATTTTTACGTGCTTTCCGAAACACGGAAGCTGTGATATTTATTTCTAAATCGCACACAAAATTTGAAAAGTCGGAGCGCTCCGTGGGGATCGAACTCGAGACCATTGACTTAGCAGTCCTATGGTTATACTACTACTCTATCACAGCTTCAAGAGGCATACATACATTGGAAAGCGATATTGTTTTATACTAGGTAGCAAAGTACATTTTAATACAGCTGGCCTTAACGAAAACCACTACTTACTCGTACCAATTACCATACCAATAAAATACCGAAAAATAGCCCTGTAATTGCCAATAAAAAGCCCGGACTTTATTAAACGGAGTCACAAAAGCGAAACTTAATAAATGAACCATGTTTCACCAGGTTTATCAGTTAAAGGGGTCAATACGACCCAATTTAATATGACGTCACCGACAGTATGCATTGGTTGTAAATAAATTGTTTTATGCGACAGGTAATGTGTTTTTGCAATAAACATGCGATGTTTGAGTTTTTAACTACATACAAAATTATAGTGGTTTTTATTGGTATAAAAAGCCAGTTCATTATCGTCAATTGTTTATATACTGTGATTGTATTTGACATACTGCTTTTGTACATTGAATAAAAAATTTCGATAAAGATTTTTTTTATTGGCCTGGAACCACAACTGAGTATATACTTCCATATCTTACGGTTTTTAGTTATATCTTCCTTTGTGTGCCCAGTTTATGTACAAAAATGGGTCTACTCATACCAATTTTAATTGTTTGTACACATGCATGCCTACAAACTGTACCTACTGCAGTTTGGTAGAATATAACATGACGTGATTTTGTATGTATTTTGCCACAATAAATTAAAAAAGAAAACAGTTTTCAAGCAAAAACATACAAATCTGTTATCCAATCACCTAACCTCGAATTTTATTGATAGTTCCGCTATTGGTAGTAAATGTAAACTTGTATTTTCTTTTTCTTCAGCATTTTTGCTTAATGCCATATGCCTCTACATATATTATTTTTCATCAGTACTGTCACGGGTTTTTCTTTTCCTCACTGAATATAATAATATGAATCTCAACACTTAAAATAAGTTTTTGTTTTTTTTAACTAGGTACTTCTGCACTAAGGAATTAAATCCTTGCGTCGCGAGGAGTATCACAGGCATTCAATTCACATGCACCAAGAAACTCAGACTCAGAACAAGCATTTAAATTTGTGGATCGCACGAATACTCTTCCTACGCTTACATTTATAATTAGTTGTTTTTCATGATTGGCGTGGTGACCTATACGACTCAAAAGTCTATTTACTACGGACATCATCAAATTCCTGCTCTTATCCCATTTTACTTTTCTTCTTCAATTCTCCCCTATCATTTTGATTTTGATTCATATCATTCCTTATACAATCCATTCATCCACCGCGCAATCAAAATGTACCAATATGGATTCAACATATTTCTATTTAATTGTTCCATATTTGCAGCGATCTGTCTCAATGCACATATTCTGAACCCGTTGATCCTGTCTATCTCATTTCCTCACATACTTATACGAATTGTCAACAGTGTGATCGGCACGTAGCTCTCAATATTGACAGAGCTGCCGCAAGCCGAGGGCCAACGGTTTAACCTATTTGGTAAAAAAAATAGCTGACTTTCCTACTAAACTGGGTAATACGAGTAGGTATGATCCTTTTTGTAAGGTTAGTATTTGATGTAATTGACCATACCAATAATGTGAATTTGTACATTAATGTGAAAGATTTCGTGTTATATGATTTTACGACTAAAAATGCTGAAATAATGATATTTGGGTATGAGATAGATGACAATAATAAAGTCAATTTAAGAAATGTACGGAGTTGCTTGATTTTGATTTTAAGCTTACCACAAAGTAAAAACAACTGTTTTTTAGAAACAGATAAAACCACAACAATTATTGCTTGATTGAGTATCAAAATTAAATAATACATTCAGTTTCTATTACAAAATGTAATATCGAATAATACATTATTACTACCTCATAAAAAATACATTTGCATGAAAAAAAAATAACTTAACAACTATAATCTATACAGAAATCTCTAAAATATTTCGTTATTCTTAAAACAATTATCCTTAAAGAAAATCTATAATAAATTGCCCAATAGCTTTAATGAATCCTTAGAATACAATAAACCAGAATATTACGGGCCATTGCTAAGGAAACGATTTATACAATTATATGTAAATGAGGGCTCAATTTATACTGGCTACGATACCTTAGACCACCGGTGTGCCATTTGTGAAATAAAATAAGGCGAACGCAATAAACTTTTTAAATAAAGAATACTTAAATCGGCATTCTTTTGTTTTACGGCAAGTCGTTTGTTGTTAGGAGCGGTTGTCTTTAGAAATGACACTTCGTGACCTTTTTAATTTTTAATTTATGTTTGTCTTTGTGTTCCACTTTATAGACATAGTCAGCATGACACTTTAAGGTGATTTGTAACTGAGTTAGATTTGTGAATATGCAAAGAATGGATTCAAATCCTTTTATACTAAAGCGAAAATGCAACGTTAAAGTTAGTTAAAAAAATACTTTATTTCAGTATTTACACTGTCACAAACTTCAGTCATGTATTTACCAATATTTTTACTAGTCAATAATCCATAAATTAGTCTTAAGCGGCAGTTAAGACACTTTAAGTGACAAAAACATACGACTTTGATAACTTACAAACGAATAAACTGCAATTTATGTAAGGCACCGAATGAATTGACTTCTAAACTACAAATTAGTCTTAGGCACAGATTAATACCTAGCACCTTAATTCATCGATCAAATATAACCATACAAAGTACTACTGTATCAAATTACCGAGCAGTAATTTAAAAGAAAATTGTAATAAATGTGTCAAGAATGATGAATGTGGATAGAGCCAGAAAATAACCTAAAATATATGAGATTTTTTTCGCTTTTCTTTTATGTAACAATGGATTAATTTTGGTAAAGGTGTAGGTATTGTAACGGCGAAACAAAGGTTATAAGAGAGGCTTGGAGCTAAGTGGATATCGTGGATATTGGACGGTGTGATCGATAGTAAAGGTTAAGCTGCACTTGCTGCGGTTGGGTTATAGATGGGTAGCCATTTCTCTGAAGACTGTCTTAGTGGCAGATATATTCCCTATTAACTGAATAAATGTACTTTTTTCCGGGGTGAAACGCTAATGACTTCAACCCACGTCGAGGGCACGGCGGCGTGGGGATTTGTCGGACACCCACCGACTAAAAACACACCGGGCCCCTTTGCCTGCCTAAGCCAGAATCACGGGATCGTTCGCGTATACTGAATAAAATATGTCCCCATGTCAATCATAGTGTAAACATTTTAACAGTATATCATTAAAATCCATGTTGTATGTAATTTTTGGAGGTCCGGAATTTTGGTTTAATTTTTATTAATGTACCAATTTATTTATTATTTATACACTACCAGATTAGCCTTTGAATCTTTTATTACATCATATTTACTATCTTTTTATTCTAACCTCCACTTTAATGTATTCTAAGGCACGGAAAAGTCTTATCATATTTACAAATAGTCACCCATCAACAAACCAACCTCAGCAAACGCTGCTTAACCTTAATTACCATTCACCATTAGAAAGGCTACAATGCTATCAGTAATTCAAGAGTTGTTCATTTGTTAATTGTCGCAGCGCATAAACAATAGGGTTGTGCCTGCTAATGGACAAGTTTACTAAACTTGTTTATATGTTAACAAAGCGAAACCTTATTTGCCTTAAGCTAACTTTGTTTGACTGACCTCTGGTGTGAGGGTTAATTTTAATGTCCCATTAGAAACTACTGTGAGAAAACTATGGAATTAGAAGTGCAGTTTATATTTCTGAGAGTTTTGGCAAACAACAGAAATTGTATTGATGTAAATATTCTACGACCTTTTGATTTTTTAGACATTTGGATCTACAGTCATATTTTAAAAAACGTTACTATATTTTGAACTTTCTGGCGTTGAAGACTTTCCTTCCGTATTCAACCCACTGCAGCAGTAAGTATATTTCTCGTTACAAATTATCAGGCAGTAAGATATAAATAAATTTAATATGAAAAGTCACTCATTAACTCGTTATCCATGTCAATTTTGTTCAAAATATACAACACTCATTCACAATGCAATTAATGTCTCAAACAGAACTCTCTTCCTCCTCAATATAAATCTATTTACACACAAACTACGAACATCTTAAGTAGCGGATCGAGAGAGCCAAATCATCTGGTTCGTTAGGCGTTCATAGCGATGGGCTCCTAACTACATCACGCTGACTCATGAGAATTATGGCGAGACGATTTGCACTTGTTTTTCCGTTTTATGATCTACTAGCTGTTGCTCACAGCTTCGTCTATGCGAATGTTGGTTTTTGTTGCAAAAATGTTACGTTTTTGAGGCAGTCGGTTCATAAGTAGCTCGTATGTTAATCCACGGTGTCAGTTAAGTCCTTACCGAAGTATATAATATTTGTAGGATTATTTCATACAACGTATACGAGAACGAGAAGCTATTTGGTAAAGGTTAAGATATGGTAAATTACATTGGCTAACTGGACAACAAGATATTTTTTTTGGAAAATTGGTGATTCAGCGGTCAGAATCCAAAGAAAATAACGCTAAGTTCAGTTATTGGAAGAATTAATCAAACATGCCATAAGTATAACAAATGTGTAGAAGTAATGTGTTTTATAAGAGTAAATTGCATACTGTAAAGAACTGCTTGAAAGTTAAAATCTAAAGTAACAATAAAACGGAGATACTTAAGCCAGCACTTAAGATCGGTGCACTTCAGTAACTCCATGGCCTATCTTAAAATCCGCAAAAAAAATGTATCACAATCAAAATCGCAAAAAGAAATATGTTTGTACTTCAAGACAATACTTGTTATTCACTAAAACATGAAACTGAATTAGTAAATACTTCCTGAATAAATGGAAATTCTAGAAAATAATTGACAAACCCCAAATACCTTGCGATACTAAAATTCCAATGAGACCGCAACGTTCAGACTAGCCATAATATAATGACCGAAATAAATCGTTGTGAACACGAATCTCAAAGCTTCCTAATCCATATTCTATTTCAGTAATACTAAATCGATTGAAATTGAATTTAGGTTGAAGTCTCATATAAACGCTGTAGGTCGCCTATAGCGTCACGCCTGCTTAGGTACAAAACAACGTCCGTTTAAACTGATCTGTCATACATTTTTTCAAGTAGGTACCGGTCCTGTATATTATGTAATATGTATGTCTTCTCCCATAGAAGGAGCACAAGAATCGGTAAATGGTGCTGTCCATTGTATTTTGACCTTCAAAAAGTGCTACTAAGTAGCCTGTTTTTTTTATTTTATTAATAAACCATTCTATTTGCAGAAAAACGAAATAAGAACGAAAATTCTCAACTAACATTTTGAGTTTTCTAGACAAAAATGTCACAAGTTGCAACATTTTTCATTTCCATAACCAAAAACAATATGAAATCGTAACAGTGGTTGCTTAAACACACTGCAAAATCGGTCGTCGGAAAACAGTATTTTTAATAGAAGCTTGACGCGACGTACAACCTACCTGAAGGCGACCCACAGCATTTCTAGTCGACTCTACCTTACAAATCGAATAAAACCGTTATCGAGAGAGATAGTAAACCGCTGCCTTCACAGAACCGGTGATGCGAAATTTAATTGAATCGATTAAATTATTCTCGATGGTACACCAATCGTTTTGTGGGAATCGATACGAATGATTGTGGTTTTCGTGAGGTTTATTCCGATGTAGGAATAAGGATTAGGCGAATTTAGGTGGAGTTGTTTGATTGAATGTTTTATTGGTGTAAGCTTTCGGTATAGTTTGGCAAATAGTACAAGGTTTGTGCTTGAAGTGTAAGTTCTTTTCTTATTCTGCTTTTGCAAACGTACCTCGTAATACGACATTAAATTCGTGTGTTCAAATTGATTTACATTTCTTTGAGATATCGACTAGTCTATGATTATCTTCGCGCTTGAAATACATTACAAAATTACATCTAATCACAAAAATCCGATATTGTATATTAGATTTTCCTATTTTTAAATACTATACCATTAATTACTCAAAAAATACTACTAATTCTTTTAATAACATTCTTGTTCAATTCATTTCAAAACCTATACACATTCACTTTTATTGGACACACAATTAAAATGAAACCACAAACGAATCAAATGGTTGCTATATAACTCAAAACTCAAGAAACCCTAGATACCTATTGTGCTTCAGGCTTGCAGCAAATTTAATACAAGTTACCAGTTCCTGCATTTTAGTAAATTTATCTTAGACCAGCTATAACCGTATTTCTTAGCCTAAGGAAGCTGCTAACATAAAATTGTCTTTGTGGTTCAAAGATTTACTTAACACTGCTTTCCACACTTGTATAGTCAGCCACAAGTAAATAGTAACAACTTGGTCGTAACGACGTCTTTACGTCGACGGTGGAAGGTTCATTTTTTAAAACGAGTTTGAATAAAACGATGCCGTTTATTGTACTTTGGATATGTGCCAAGTTGTGTGAGGAAAATAAAATTGTTTTTATTTTTGCTGATGGGAAGAAAAGGGTTGATTTAATTCTAGTTTTATTATTTTTCGAAAGAAATAGTTGAAGAATACAAAGACCTCTAATGCTATAGAGGAATAATAGTTTTTTTTTAATTCTTCGCTATTCCTTTACACGACATCTACGCAGGTCTTTAGATCTGTTTTAAAATAATTTTACTTGTAGCTGACTGATTAAATAAGGCAAATCTAGGACTAATTCTCTAAAATGATTTTGAGTTTCAAACAAAAGAAAGTTAGGTACGTACGATTTTGTATAAGCATAACGCTCATTTAGTTCCGCATTTTAATACTAGATGGTAATATTCACAACATATCGTTTTGGATACTATAGTATCCAGGACGGATGCCGGTATATTTTTTTTGGATACCATAGTATCCACGGACGTTCAAGTGGATAAAGTTTTATTGAAATTAAAATTTGACACATTCAATTTAGTAAAACTGTTTCTTCCGTAAATAGGTCAAAGATTAAAGTACAAATAAACCATAGTTTTTACTCACATTAACCTTAACCCAACGTTAATCTGAACAAAACTAACACAAGTTACGTCGTAACTAGACCACGACAACCAAGATAGGAAACACCCTGTATACAGAGTGAAAACTTCCAAGTTTCGTGAATAATGGCGTCGCTTACAATAGAAACTCCGGATTTAAATTGTAACAGATTTAATTATTCAAATCATTGACAAAGATGCTCTCTAGTTTTAATTAGTTGAAATCTGCTAGTTGAAAAGAGTTGTAGGTTTTATTTTTGTGGAAATTAAGTGAAACCATTTTTCACTGAGCAGGATATTTTATTTACTTTTAAATTGGCTGGCAACACTGTTCATCTACTATATTTACTACGGCAGCAGTAGAAGGAAAATATTACAGACTTGCATAGAGAAGAATTAATGTCGAAACATACTCAGGGGTATGTCTCTTTTAAAGTTCCGACAATTGTTGAAAAATAAATGCGGAGTATTTTCTGGACTGGTCCTCAAAAGACCAGTCTTGAATACAGTAGACATAGAATACAATAGATGCAACAGTAATACTATCTAGTATTCAGCTAAATCCGGTGAGACTTGAATGTAACAAAAAGATATCTTGTTTAAAGAAGGGTTGCACAAAGTCCCAATTACGTGATAAACGATGACAACATTTTTTTTTTTACTTAAACGTTATAACGGTTTACCCACGCGTATTTATCGGGATAGCCCGACTAGTTTCGGACCCAACCGGAGTCCTTAATCATGAGCTGACGCGGCGGCGGGGTCGCGAGTCGATCTTCGACTCGCGACCCCGCGTTATAAACGTTATAAACCGTTATAACGTTTAAGTATGAATCATCCTCACGAAAGTTATTATATAAAAAAAAAAAAAGATGACAACATTTATTAAAAGTATTAATTCCATTGCAATGAATTACCTTTCCACTAACAATTGGCTGAAAGTATGCACTAGTGGAAGCAAGACATCACTACATCTTTCTATCGCTATCTCATTTCTACAAGTACACAGTACTTGGGCATGATGGTGACGCTAAGGGAAAACTACAAAAATACACAGATCTAATTAATATAATGTTTTCATTTATTTATGGCACATTAGTTACTTAACCAACTACAAATTGGCATATTCTTTGGACGGACATGTCATCACAATTTTTCATTAATTATTATTTTTTAATAACACATAAAAAAACCATCTTACCCC
The DNA here is from genome assembly GCA_941860345.1 of Chrysodeixis includens. Taxonomy (NCBI): domain Eukaryota; kingdom Metazoa; phylum Arthropoda; class Insecta; order Lepidoptera; family Noctuidae; genus Chrysodeixis; species Chrysodeixis includens. The sequence goes on from OW796116.1 coordinate 476,115, forward strand.
ACGTACGGGGTAAGATGGTTTACGATAAATGCGGCAAGATTGGTCTAGGGTACTATGGTCTAAGGCCGCCTTCCTGTATCCTGACTTTTTTGTCATAACTTTATCTATTAAGACTTTTTGTCTTTTTCTTGTAGTTTCTAACCATTTTTATCTGAAAAAGAAAAATGTAATGAGGTCAATATTTTAGGCTGTGATGATGAATTTCTTTTTGTGAATCAATCTAGCTGTAAATTGAAAAACAAAACACAACCTAGTAATGTTTAAGTAATAACTTGTTTGAAAATCTATGGGCCATGATGAATCTCATTATGCCCCGTAGGACTTACACCATCTTGCCCCTGTCACTATTTTTTTAAATATTGAATTTTTTAAAATAAGTGCTTGGGACTAGAATGATTTTGGATGTGCCTATCAACAGCAAGTAAAATGTAAAAACAAAGTCCATAAACATAATGAGTTCAACTATTTTTCTTACCTTTTTCTGATGTCGGTCACGTGCACATAATATTATATTAATTAGATTATTAGATACACTGTAGCAGTAATTAGTTTATAAACGAAGAACGCACGCACTCTCACCGACTGTTATGGCCGCACTGAGTATTGTTCGATAGCAGCTTCTGATTGGCTAATGCGCCGTGTCATAGGAACGTTGGGATTTTCGTATGAGTGCGTGACCTCGTCTTACCTCATGGCCCCATCATGCCCCTAGTTCCCTTACCCAGTGCCTGAATAACCAAAGCTCTTGACAAATCTAAAACGGATTACCAAAGGGCAAATTAAAGTCATTTGCTTTGAGGACGATAAAAATCTGTTTTGTTAATATGATTTATTAGTGCCATTCGCAAACGATTACATACTGAATGTCTGCGCTCGTAAAGTTCCTGATATATGACTTTTAAATGATACTAAAATGGATATGGATATGAAAATTGGTTGTGACATGGAAATTATTGAATTTTTTGACTGGCTTGTTGGTTTAGTGGATAGTGACCCTGACTGCTATACCAGTTCGACCCCCACCCAGGACAAATGTTTGTGTGATGATCACTTAGTCTTGTTCTGTGTCTGGGTATAGTTTATTTATAATATTCATGTATTTAGAAATATATGAGTATGTTAATCGGTTGTCTAGTACTCATAACACAAGCTGCTTAGTATGCTTAACTTCAGACTAGATGGCGTTGTGTGAATGTTGAGGAATATTTATTTGATGTTTTTATTTTCGTGGCCATGAGATAATGCATTATATACTTTTTAGTCATTATTATTAATTTAAGAGCTTAGCGTCTGACAGTGCAGCTCCCTCCATTGCCCCCTATTTCGTGTCAACTCTTGAACTTCCTTTATACGTCGCGACCTGTACTTTATTAGGTGCAGTATAAAAATAATTTGTTTTTTTTTCTCTAACTGAGCTCTTACTAAGCACGAAAAGTCTCAACTAGCATCAAATACGTACTACACCTATCCCACAGCTGTGCAAACGCTATTTTATATAGAAAATGAACGAGCATCGATCACAACGATCGTTTACCTGCTTTTTGTGCAATTTCAAATGCCATTTCTCATTGTCAGCTGCTCTTCTCGATATTTTCCTTTACCGACTGTTAGTGGTGTGAGGTGTCTTAGAATAAGAAAAAAATATATTATAGCTAAAAAATTACACCCGATAATATTTTAGATACCACTACATCCCGTGGCACGTGAATGACATAAACATGAGAGCGTTGATGAGCATAATCGTCACAAGAATCAACTCAATTGTCTGTCAAAAGTGATTGTTTTTCATAAATGATGGCATTAGTTCCGATTTCAGTTACGTGCCATTAGATTCTTGTAGCTTTATCGTGGGATGTAAAATATTATCGGATATTATTTTGAAGGTTCCTACAATTTTTTTCATACTCTAAGACACCAGGCCATCGCAATCATACAATATTTATACTACCTAAAAAGTACTACCAAAAAGTTTGTATTCAGCCCAAACTTTTTGGTCCAAGTTTTTCAATTACCTACCCCTCCCATTGAGTGGGGTTGGGTGGTATTTACTAATGGGTTTCACCACGAAACCTTATTTTACGTGAATTATGCCTTCAGGCCTTTTTGCTTGTTTAAATCGGGATCGTAAATCTGTTTTTAATAATGTGTTGTTTTATTTAAGTGTTTTGAGTGCTTTTGTGGTTTATATTTATAAATTGGAGGTTTTATATTTTCAGTTTTGTAAGTATAAGTTTGAATTGTTTGAGTGACATGACGTACATTTAAAACCAAATTGTATTAATAGACAGATTTTGGTAGTTTTGCATTGAGTGAATGTGCTAATGTGAATCCTTGTTGTATTTTGAATACTGCTTCTATGCGCGTAAACAACTAACATTCTCTGAGAAAGTAATAAACTTATCCAAAAAAATGGCTTTTAAAATTATTTTTGATTGTCTGAAGACAAAATAAGTATTGTTTATATAATATATTGTATACATAGCATAATATTCCATTGCCATCTAATATAAAATTATGTATTTTTACAGCTAAATAGCTAGTCAAACTTCCACAAAATTAACAAAAACAAATTCACTTTATATTCGTGCATAAACTCTACAAAAGCTTCTAACTAAATAAACATAACTAAGAACTTCTGTGCAATACAATTAGTTTTTATAATAAAACTTCACAATAACAAATTGTACCTCAAATTTTTCTCCTCATAAGTTTGTTTTGACATTTTCTCTGCAAATTTTCACAATTCTCTTTGAACTTTCCGTGTATATTATAGTGGTCTTTTGTTTTATTGTATACGGTCTAATATGTTTTTTTTTTTCTTATCCGTGTGGTGTCCGGATATAAAGAATAGCGCCACCCCATATCCTCCACTGGGTGTCGTAAAAGGCGACTAATGGACCTTAAGACCTAGTGCACTGTACCAAGCACCTTGGGTCACTCGAATGGTGGCGGGTAAACCACCAACAATCGCATTCCCAAAGAGGGTAAGTGTCAGGCAGGCGGCCGACTATAAAACCATAGCCAAATCCATTAGCAACATGTTTATAAAAAAAAAACATGTTGCGCCGACCCCAAGTAAAATGGGATAAGGGCAGGAAGATGATGATGGTCTAATATATGTTTTCAACTCTGACTGTCGTCTTTAAGACTAATAAACGAAATTTCATACAATTTTTTGGATAACTAGCCGACACATGCTCACTTCGTTATCGGTATTTTTAGGGCCAAAATATAACCACCACGACACTCAAATATAAAGCTAAGGAAAATACACTCTTTGGACTATAAATTGATGAGTGCGTAAGTGACATTTATTATTTCTTTTTTTGGTAAAAGAAGTTCGAAAATCAGCTTAATATTTCCTGAAATTACCCCCAGGAACGTCCTACTACCTACTCATAACCTTTACCTCTTCACAATACTAATATAGAAACACTTTTTATACATTCTTATAGACCATTTAAAGTATAATATCGCTTCGAAACCCTCTAAACGACCGGGCTATCAAAATTACCGCCCAAATGTCATTTCCACCAATGACAAGAGGAGATCGATTTTACAAACGTGTATCGAATAATAATGAGTACTGTACTTGTACTATGATAACGTAAAAGTAAGACTGTCGCTGTGTGGAAGCGAGATGCCACTATACGCTATGTAGAGCGCTGTCTCGCTTACACAATAGTGAGAATACTTCTTTGAGAGTTTATAGTAGAGGTCAATTGTAGATCAGAAAAAAGGTCCAATATTAATGAAGTACAAATTCGGTTTTCTTTTATCTTTATTTATTTGATTCCTTTAACATGAGACCGTCGTAAACTCGGCAGATGAACGTGGGGGAAGTTTATTGCGAATAAATTGTACGTCGAGTTGGTTGGTTATGTCAAATGTGCACGAACTAAGGGACGTACGTAATGTTAGGCCAATGCAGGGCAAATGTCAGGTCTTGTCATATAGAGAAACAATTGAGAGATAGTCAGTAGTAAAAATATGTTTTAAACTGTTCCCAAGTTACATCTTGAAAGTAATATTTTACGGTAGATAACGTGAACATGAAGACACATCACTTTTATTATAGTTTAAAGTTTTCAAGAGTTAGGTATACTCATTTAAAGATTAAATATTACACAACACTATCTACGCTCACGTCAAGCATACTAATGTCGCTTGCATTATGAGTACTAGACAACTGATAAACATACTTCTATTTCTAAATACATACATATTATAGATAAAAAATAACGTATGTCTTATTTCTTATGACTTTAACTAGCTCTAAAGCATGATCAAAAAAAATTACGAGTTTAAATTTGAATATGAGTGAATACATTTTCCCATATAAGTTAATTTTAATCTTAAAATGGCGGGCAATAGGTAGGTACTACTCACATAACATCGTCCCAATTCGCCCTAACCGACTACAATCATGTAATTGTTTAACTTTATATGTCTTTTACGGTTGTTTGTCAATGCCCTTGGGTTTTATTCGGCTGTAACACAAATACAAGCCTTTATCTGATGTTAAGACTTATCTGGGTTTGTGGTCGTAGGCCGTATAACGTTATGAAACCGTTTTACGGACTGAATATACGGGCTAATATTATTTATAATATCAATTTCATAAATATGATTTTATCTGTATTGTTTTTTTGTGAATTTGTGACTAAGAAAGAAAAAAAGAATTTAGTATGAAAGTGATTGAAAAATGTTATTACGGCTACGGTCAAAATTTTTATCCGATTTTTTTCCTGTGATAAAATCAAGAATCTGAAGTATCTAGTAAACCTCAAAACAACTCCCCATGCAACTAGTAATTTATATGAGTGTTAATACATTGTAACCAAATAAATACCTATTCAGCTATACAAACACGTCATTCAAATTTATGTCACCATTCATACTCGTGTTGTCTCCTTCACATTTAAATGTTATGTAGCGAGAGATAGACATCTTAAAGTTAAATGACATTTGAGTACGAGGGTTAACGGCAATGTATGGGGTAATGGTTAAACCGAGTGACCAAATACTAAAATGTCAGTTGGTGTAATGCCGTCTCTGTCATTGTAAGGGGTAATATAGAGATAGATAGTGAAGATTGACTCAAAGCTAAGTTACAATTCACACACAATAGTGTTTGGGGTAAAAACATGTGAATGTAGAGGGTGGGGGGAGGGAATGACCAAAAGAGCCAAGCCAGTGTGGTGTTTTCCCTTTAAAACATTTGATTGCTGCCCAGAATATCCTACTTACTGTACAGTACAACGCCACGTGCCATACTATCAAAGAGGCTGCTTACTGTTATAATGATATCTAAGTGTATACTCTTGATTAAAAATTTAAGAGGTAGAAAATTAAATAGCATTTTAGAAGTTTTGGTATCATGAGTGTACTAATTTGTACCAACGTGACGTACTAAAAGTTTAGGAGTTCTTTAACAGCTCTAATGTCTAGAATTTGAAGTGTTTCAGTCTTAATTTCTAAAACCTAAGAGGATTTTGCTGGTAAAATAGAACTTTGAAATTAATTTCCAGAATAAATCCACTTACTTCGTACAGTAAAGTTGTTAATAGTTACCCCTGCAAGAGTTGAATTAAAAGTTAGGTGCTTGATTTTTCTCAAAGAAATATAAATTAAACAGCACTTAGTGCTATTGTTATACCCTTTATAAGTTACCTTTATTATAAATCTTAAGACCTCCCTCACACTTGAAAAACGAATGAAAAACAGTGTTGCAGCATAAGCTTCAAATAAACCAATCATTGTCTTCCCTACCCTATATAAAACCCACTAAATAAATTAAACTTACTTTTTATATAAATAAAAAAAGGTCGGTAAATTCTTTATTTGGTTATTCAGCAAAAATTGAACTTAATCAGACCAAAATCCATCACTCTATTCCGAAAAGCAAAGACATTCAAAATCTCCATAAAACCTAGACTGACATTTCATTCTCTTAGCTTCCAAACCGCGCCAAAATAAATCTTTTGAATAAAAATTCGTCGCAAACTAGGGGAACTGTAATAAATTATTGAAACTAGTGCTTGGGGCACGTCGTTAGCAATATGTTAGGCTGAATACGCACTTGGCGCTCCGAGCCATTGCCAAGACCATATAAAAATACAATAAAAAGACTTGAGATGGGAGTGAGCAATTTTGGAGGAAATGTGCAGAAATTTGCAATTGTATCTAGTGCCTACACAGTATAGGTTGTTAGGGAGTTTGATGCCAGTTTTGTGTAAGAGTAATATTTTGGCATGCACCTATATTTTTACATAATTTGATATTTAATTAATGTTTCTAAATCGATTTTTTAGGTCTGTTTTCTAGAAGACCTAAAAAGACTTTGGTTGAGAGGTTTTGATTTTTTTATTCACTTTCTTTACTTTAACCGTCAAATTCTGTGTATCAAGTTACAATAATTCTATGTCATTTTAAGATATCGTTGATAATTATAATTAGTAAGCGAAATCATCATGACTTAATCTGTATTCTGAAACTGCCAAAGCACAAGCGAATATACTTGCTAAAGCTTTTTACTATAGAGAAAGAGGTCTTTTCCCAGCAGTATCAACTATACTAGCCCATAACTTCCCACAGCTGGGTAAAGGCCTGCCTACTCTACCACTAGTATATCTCAAGAACCGCGAATAACCAGTTCGGTAAAAAACTAATTTAGGTCATTTCGCCATATTCGCCTGGATCACACTACAGGTATAATACGTAACCAATGTCGTTAATAACAATTCAAATAATTCTCGACATTGTCATCCAAACTACAAAAAATATAACATATTATATTGAAATGCTGCTATGCGATCCGACCTTCATTAATTGGAGTGGCTCTTATAGAAGAAGAGGTAACAAATAACAGACATCAATATGATAAATATTTTCGCTTTTTCATACGCTTTTCATCCATCGTGCAACTTCGTGTATGCTCGTTCTTATTCGTTTGGTAATGGTAAGCTTACACTGGCCAATTTGGAGCAATAATACTTGGCATAAATTGGAGCAGAAGTATAGCAATTTGGAGTTGTTTTATAAATTGCGTCTAGTTATGCTTATTATTACAAGCTATTGAATGAATGGCTAGGAATTCTGTTTTATGCCGTAATGGCAAAGTTTGAAGCAGTGGAAATATTTTTAGACTTTTTTTATTTGCGCAACGTGAAAGCGGTGGCATTAGTATTTTTTTAATGTACTATGAGCTTTTAAAGCTGGATTATTACCGTCGTGAAAATGAGATGCCACTACGTTCATTGCAATGCGCCATCCCACCTCGCCAGATTACTTTAGACACTAACTAATTCTATAATTTGGCCTTAAGATAAGTTTAAAAAAAAAATTACGCGCATTTTAGTCTCTCCCAAAAACTTTAAGATTTATCAAAATTTCATAATCATTTCTTCCCAAAAATCGCAACAGTTCCATCCACTCATGTGCAACCTCCTTTACCCGCGCTCTCATTGCTCGTTGCTCTGACGTCACAATCCGTCGTAGTGATGTATTTCATCCGCCGGTGTCAACTGTATCCGCACGGTCTATAGCTGTTCCCAACGCGATGGCATCTGTTTCTAGTGCTTTGTCTTTGCTAGTTGATTCGATGGAGACAAATAAGGTCTGATGAAAGAGACGGTTGTTTTGTAAATGAGAGGTATCTTTTATACAGACATGTATAAAAATGAATTGCTGTTTGACGGTCGCATTAAAATTGTAGTGAAATAGATGGAAAGGTGGATGGAAAAGATTTTGGCTGATTTTCTTTTCAATTGCTTGCTTAAGCTAAGATAAAATTATGGGGGGACCCCCTCCCCCCGGTAATGACTACTTTTAAGCTTTTTTATAATTTCAAAAGGTAGAGTCGCAGGATTGTTTGTAAGTCAGTACGCGTAAAGTTATGAGAATTAAATGGTCTAATACTTTGAAGGCTCATCAAAAAAGCGAAAAATAAAGCACAATAATTTATACCAAAATTTCGGAATGTAAGAACTTGACATGAGTAACTGTAATTATTTCCTTGAAGTCAAGGATTAAATTGGTTTTCAGCGTTTGAATGTGCCACTTTTTGGTGACTCTTTGGTTACTCCTATTATCCTATTAAATAAATTGGTAGAGGGTAGAGTTAGGCAACAATTGACGAAATGCCTAAGTTGATTGTTGCAAAAAGAAATGGGGTTGGGCGGGAATCAGCCGCATGAACGGTTCAAAACGGCTAAAACTTGGCGTAGCCCTTTGCCTAGCAGTGGGACAAAGCTGGCTAGGAAAAAAAGGTTGATTCTTGATTAATAATCCTTTTTCTGTATTCTTGTAAGAGATCTTTCTACTAGATCTGTTATATGTTTATAGCATCTAGTAGAAATATAAAAATCTCACCTAAAATGATAAGGACTTGACTTCATAAAACTAGTTCTTTTTGCACCCTTTTTCGTATAGTTGAATATAATAACTTTTGCGAGAGATATACATGTGTATTCCCTTATTCATGAGCTCATGTTTCAAGAGTTCGACTTGCGATCGCGAAATCCTCATAAATAACGGCGTAACACTAGTTGGATGAAATAAAAGCAATGATAAGATTTTTTTTCATATTTATGTTGATTTTCGAGATTATTTATTGAATTTATTTTTGGACTGGTTCGAAGCGGCGCAGGATAGGGAATCGTGGAAAAACCTGGGAAAGGCCTTTGCTCAGCAGTGGGACACTACAGGCTAGGGAAAAAAAAAGATGATTTTTGGCAGAGTACAGAAGAGGCCCTTCAGTGGATTGATTATAAAAGAATATGATTTGACTAAAACATCATCACCATAAACGGCTCTATTTCGACTTCACACATCCATCTATCCTGTACAAATCGTTATTCCACCTACCCAGATTAAAACACATCTATTCTTAAGCCTTATAAAAACCTAGCGGTTTATCCACTGCGTTAGTTCCTAGTTTTCAAACAACTATGGCTTCCGTCCAAGTGTTAGCCAGCCAGTTTACGACAGTCTCTAATTTATTGTCATTAGCAGTATGCACATTAAGGGTGCCTGTCCACCGGAGCGGAGCTAGGCTGCGGAGCGGAGAAACTGGGATATATTAGCCAATAGGATTGCACAGCGAGCAAGGAGCGGAGATTTTGTACAATCCTATTGGTTAATCAATCTGAGTTTCTCCGCTCCGCAGCCTAGCTCCGCTCCGGTGGACAGGCACCCTAATTGTTCAGTTTGGAAGTCATGTCTCAAGTATATTCTGTTTTAGGGTAGAGTTCGAGTTTCGGAAACAGTAATAAACATAAAATTTGTATTGTCAGCTAATTCTGAAGTTCCGTGGTGGCAGTTTTGTTTAACTAACTTAGTTTAAATAAAGTTTAAATTTCTAGCAGATATTAAAGGATTTTATCAGAAAATATCAGTTGAAAATAAATGACAGTCGGATTTTAGTTAGTAGAAGTTAATCTGCCTTAGCATAGTCATACAAAAAGCAGCTATTATATACTTAATCACGTTGTTCATTGGATCTGTGTGCAATTTGGGATATATGTACTGTATTGCTAGAAATGGGTAGCAATACAGCAGAAATCGGTAGCATAGATTCTAGATTTTATTATTATGAATCCTTTTTGACCGAAATAAAGCAAATAAAACTATAATCGTCCAGTGACGCAAACAGTCTGACCTCAGGTAAACTAAATCCAAACTGCGGGTTTAAAACGTAAAAGCAAAATGTAAAAGCACAATTTCAAAGCTTTCATAAAATGAGACCATAGTAAAAACACTATCGACCCGTAGCATAACCTACAATTTGATCTTTATACCAGCCAAGCCCATCGGTAGTCACTAAATCACTCTGCGTTTCCTGCTTTTAAGCGTAATAGCTTCCACGGTATAAAACAAAAGTGCTCAAATAATCTATTGGACATAAAAAACGGTCAAGTGCGAGTCGGACTAGCACACGAAGGGTTTCGCACTGTCATCTATAATAGAAGTTAATATTGAGCAAAAAATACGGGGAAAATACATTTATTGTATGGGGACCCCCTTAATATATATTTTTTACAATTTTTAAGTATTTGTTATTACAGCGGCAACAGAAATACATTATTTGTGAAAATTTCAGCTTTCTTACTATCACGGTTTGTGAGATACAGCCTGGAGACAGACAAACAGACAGCGGAGGCTTAGTAATCGGGTTCCGTTTTACCCTTTGGGTACAGAACCCTAAAAAGAGAGAAAAGTAGCATGGTATTACGCCGTTGCTATGGCAACGGTTTCTCAAAACGCCTAATTGAGTACGGGGATGAAAAATGATCCTTTTGACGCGGGAGAGGTTGTTTTCAGGGGTTTTTGATAACCACCATTGACTTTTATCTGACTGTGTTAATTAATCAACTCCATCTAACGAACCTTCCCCACGTTTTGCGACAATAGCGTGACGTATTTTTTCGTATCCAGTTTGTTTTTTGGGTTTTTTCAAGTGTTTTTGATGATCAAGATGTAGTTAACTGCATCATTCGTACGTTATCTGGTAAAAGAAGGTTTGTTAACACTTCACAGCATTGAATTTTACATTAAAGTATTCAAAATCTAGTGGAGTGTAATTGGTTTTCGATTTCTTTAAAAATACCATATAGTTACAAGTGAAATGTAAGAAGACGAGCGACGAAGATTAAAAAAAAAGATATCTTTATCTTTAGAGCTACGCCTTACAAATGGGGCAGAAAATATAACGAATAAGCATCCAAGTATCAGCCTTGCCTTCAGCAAATATTTTTTCCATATCCCATAGGAAGATCGTACCCACACCACGTCAGCTAATGGTAATAGGCATAGTGACCTAACAGCTACCCCTGCTTTTACTGCTGTAAAGGGGAATTATAAATCACTGTTGTTTAATCCAGAGCCTGGCTGTGAGTTATGGGATGTCGGTATCGCGACCCATCGATAGATGCTGGGTCACCATCGTTCTATGGTAAGGTTGGTTTTTCTGATGACCTTTTAAAAAAAACTCACTATGTTCCTCCTGGAGCCCTTTGAGTGCCTGGGTTTTTGATGACCTTCGTTAAACTTACATTCGGCCCCTTTTTCTAGCCTATTGTGTCCCACTGTTGAGCAAAGGCTTTCCTCAAATCCTTTCTCATTTTCTGTCACGCGTAACCTCGAACTAGTCCTCGAAATCGGTCCTAATTAGAGTAAAACCTCAGTAAAATATCTTGTGCTATTTCTAATTACTTATGATTTAAGATCATGGCATATTGGCATTCCTTCAGGCGCTCATACTGATAGTGTGTTTAAATATATCGAAGTGACAAGTTATAGTCGAAATCGCCATAAAATGTCAAATCCATACATTTTCCCACAAGTTTTTTATTAGTGACTATGCTAATACGTACTAGAATCGTATACTTCAAAGGTATGGGAATGACATTCCGTTTCGACAAGTGCCTTGACTTATACTTGCCATTTCAATACATTTCAACGGTTTGTCAGTGTTAACGCTTGAGGAAATATAACTTATTTGCGAACCTGTCATACATTCTAAATTTGTCGCAATTCTCTAGTCGATAGTATCGTTTGAGACAATTCTTGTTAATTTTTAATCAAAGCATCACTTTTAAACAATATATCAGTTTACTCACGCGTATTCATCGAGAAGTATGAATCGTCATCACAACGTATCGTTATCGTGTCGCTCGTATCGTTTAAGTATGCATCATCCTCACGAAAGTTATAATAAGAATAAAGAATCATTTGTTTTATAAAAGTGGTTATTCTCATCTAAAATTTTGGAGAGATAAACAACCCGGTATTTTGTAGAATCTAAGTAATAGTTACAAAATTACGGATTGTTTATTAGAAGGTCCACAGTATATTCGGGTTTGTGGCCGTTGTTTGAACATTAATAACGTGAGTCTAATCGAGTGTGCTATCTCTGAATTATGAGTTGTCGATAACATGTCCAGTCTACAGGGAAACGTTTGGGTAATATGCTGCAGGTAAAAGGAGGGCTTTAAACGAAATTGGTTTGAACCAGAAATCATGCTTCAAGAAAAAAACCGTTTGGGTAAAATAGTAAAAAGAAGAAAATGAAGTTAATTTCTCCCACTTACCCTGCTATGAGGGGATTTAGACATAAAATAAAGTAAAAATGAATAGCAATACCTAGTATCTAAAATTAATCTGAATGTTCAAACTAGTTTAAATTTTTGAAATCCAGGTTCCCTCACGATGTTTGTCGTCACATATAACTTTAACATGTATCGAACCTGCACCTCGTGTATATGTTACAGTCATAGTGATTAATGAGCGATTATACATAATGACTAGTCATTATGGATAATAGCTAAATTCACTAGACAGTGTAATAAATTAATCACATTATCTAGTTATTATTCATAATATCGTGTCAAAGTTAGCCAAAGTAATAATACGGTCTTTATCTTAGGTTCACCCATGTTTGATCGAACAACGTTTGATATAATATTACTCAATCGAACAACGTTTAAGAAAATCATCACTTTGTATAATGTCGTTTGACATAATTTTCAGTTCGTCGAATATTTTATTTGCTATATCAACATTTGCGCTAATGATCAAAAGGTATAATGTTCATTTGATATCCAGCACTCCTGCCTACAAAAAAACCTTTAGGTGAGGTTAGGTTTTTTTTTTTTTTTATAATATTTATGTTTATTGAGGTGAAAATATTATCTTATGTTATTTTAATTGTTAAAATAATCTTTCTGATATGTATGCTTAAGGAAAATTGAAATACAAATTTATTCTTAAGCGAATATCTACTTGTTTTATCACTTTATCTAATTCTTTGAAGATAGTATGTATAATAGCTAGTTAATGTGATTAATTTTGTGTGAATTATCACTTTATCCAAATTGCGTAGATATTATTCATAATGACTAGTCATTATGTATAATATCTAGATTAATTACTTTGGCTGTAACATATACAAATCTACGCTTAGAACCGCAAGACCAACACGACTCAGTAGACAGTACCTTTGTTTCCAGCTTTTCCTTTACACTTCAGCCAGAAAAGAAAATTATATGCATTGAATTTTCTTCTTTCTTTCATTTCACAGCAAATGAGAATTACTCCAGATGACTATATACTCAAAAGACCCAAAAAAAATACCCAACGTATTATTACTGACATTTTGATAATTATAGTTAGCATCACAACATCCCGCATAACCTGAACTCATGTCCTCTGTATTCTGTTATGATACGGCCACAGCTTATTGGCGCTCATAATTTTCCGTTACGGTAATATGCAAGGCCGGTGTTCAGGGGTATTTGTTGTCTGTAATCCTGTATTCACTATAGTTATGCTTTAATTTATTTACCGATATTAATGGTAAGTGATAGAGTCGGTTTATTGTAAGTGTTCTTTGTATCTTTATTGTGACTGTAGGTAAATATGTAGTATCAGATATAAATTTACAGCCAATTTTAAATGATAGTATTAATAATACACTCGCACACACACGTCGTGCGAATTGGTTTTGATATAAGTATTTTTTTATTTTTGGTTAGATTTCAGAACTTAAATGCTAAAACTCCGGAATTATCATTTTGAGTTTTGACTGTTATTTCTTAAAGAAAATTTTTCTTTTCAATGAAAAAAGTGGTATTTAGAATATGACTGGGTCTTCCCAGAAACTGATTTATTATGCATAAATACTTAGTAATATATTATTTATCCTGCATTCCCCAAACTACAGGTATTTAACAGAATACCGTCGAAATTCTAAGGCGATCTATGCGGACAATTCTGCACGATGTCAAGCTAGATTTCGGTACCAGTGAGGCTTGGCTTACTCAATACAACTGTGATTCAGTTATGCTGGTCTGGAAAATTTAGTTCAGGTGTCCTAGATTTAGAATTTGCAATTTTTGAATATTTTGTAATGCATGTAGACATGGTATTGATTACACGTCATAAAATAGAACAGTTTTTATTGAATTCTTATTTTTTGTTGGTTCCATATTTCAACTTGTGAGCAAAAATTGCGAATTCATACCTAGGCAAGCAAGCAACAAATATGTTTTTATACTTTATTATGTAGTTTTTTGTTTAAGTTCGACGACCAGTCTAAGATGTATACACCAAAAAATCATGTGTGATTCTTAATTTACATGCACGGCTAATAGGTTATTTTCTTTATGAGAAAAAATATTTACAAAAAGTTAATATTTATATAAACTAGTGAAGTCAAAACTAAAACAACTTATACAAACAAACGTAACAACAAATACAGCCTTGTATATCAAACCACCATTACTGTTGACAAACAATGCATTAATCCAATATCTACGGTACACGTTCACGTTACGTAGACGTAGATGCATCAACTTGATTACGGTAACTATGAGTAGACAACGTAACGTAAGTGAGTTACGTTAAAAGCCTTTCACGATCGCAAAGTGGTTGAGTTCCAACTCGGACTTTGTTGTGACGTCACTGTTTTTGTTTGTGGTGCCTAATATTGGGAATATTTAAAGGGATTCAGATGTAAAGCATTTTTTTTTAGTTTTGGAAATATATTGCTTTTTTCAAATTAAATTTTCGATGACATGACACACACGCTCATACGCCGTTATACCTAGACATGTAAAAAATACACAATTAGGAACGAAGTATACTATATTTATGGTGTAAGTTAAAATAAATAACCATCCTTTGTGACAAATATTATATGTATCTATAGTGTTACAAGGATCTTTTGACACATCGTCGTAATTGGAACTAATGCCGTCATAGAAAAAACCATCACTTTTTGACAGACAGTTGAGTTGATCCTTGTTGTGAATATGCACACCAACGCCCTTAATGTTAATGTCATCCACGTGCCAACTGACAAAGGTATGTCAAATTTACAAAGGCCATACACCTTCCAAAAATGTATAGTTGATAGTTGAGCCTCAAAAATCTTTCAGAATAAAACTACCTATATACCTTTTAGTTCCTTAAAATAAATATATTTCAATACCCGTACCGTAACAAATCACCCTTATTATCTAAGTAAGTCCAGCGAATAACAATAAAAACGAGACAGGCAAGGCTGTACCTCATATTCTGACATTCAAGGCAGCTGTCATGGGGTGTGGCAAGCGACCCTGACACGCGTGACCTTAGGGAAGGGTCGAAACGGAACCTTTTAGGGCAAAATCGATACATTTCCTTTAAATATAAAAAGGTTTTAAATGTTTTGCTTCAGGTCGGTTAGGTTGTGTGATTGGTTTAACTTGTGTAAGGATTAGGGAACTTAAATACTTGGTTTTAGAGAAAGAGCTATTTGGAAGTTTCGTTTTAGGTAGAAGTAATAGGTTGTTTAAATACTGGTACGGAAACTGGACTTATTTCTAATTGTTTAAAATTCAAGAAACAAAAGAGAAAATTTTAAATGGCTTATCAATCCCACGTCCATTTTTTGTAACTTTTTTTAAATTATTTAGTGAGAGAAATTGTACGTTGGAGAAATCTGTTTAAATAATTTTACTAGCTGTTGCCCGCGAATTCGTCCGCACAAATATCGGTTTAACATTGCCCCTGCCAGCTGTTTTCGGTTATAAAGTAGCCTATGTATTTATCCAGTCAAGTGTCATCAAAGTTCCATAAAAAATCATCCACGCGTTCGAGTGCGAAACATCCATCTATCCATACTTACAAACTTTTACGTTTATAATATTAGTAAGATAGCAACGAAACAGTAAAATTACATAAGAATTTTCAGCCAAAAATTCCGGCGATTAGTCCTTAAAAAGGCCTTTCAAAATCAGATTTACCCACATTTGGTAACTTTTAGTAACATTGTATAAAAGACTTATTATGTGCCAATGACATTCACTTTATATTTGTTCATTATTTTCAGATATTAATGACTTCAGTGCCGCGTTCCTATAGAACCTTTACACGGCTAAAAGCTTTATATTATATACTTTAATGTATTTTGTATGACTAGGTATTGAGAAAGCTGGTTGTGAACCACAGTGCTACTACTTGCCTAGAAATGTATTGAAGCTAAAACGTGTTACTTAAAGCCTATCATATTATTCTGGGCATGGAAAAGACCAATTTTCACAAAAAAACATTAGTTCTAAAAAAACAGTTTTGGATTTGATCGTGATTATAAAGTATGGTAAGAAGAAAGATAGAATTGATTGCGCTGTTTTGAATTAATTGGTTTCGCACAAAAGCTTTATTTAAAATATGCTTTATGAGCCCTATTTTTACAAGTTATTTCAATCCCAATAATCCTAATACAAACTTTAAATAAGTATTACAAATGATCCACAATCAAAAACAGCAAAAGTAATCACACAGACGCATTACAAAGCAATTCGAATTTTCATTTCACGCGCTTGATCAAAACGCCTATTAAAAATTTACAGCTTACGAAAATCCAATATACGGTGAATAACAAAAACGGTGGATAGCGTGCGAATGTAGCCTTAAGTAAGATGAATGAGCCTCTTTTCTCCTCACAGAGGTGCTATTGTTAATAGGCATTTTAGTGAACAGAGGCAGCCCAAAATAGGCCGATGTAAAACTCTTTTGCCGAGTAAGTAAGAGGCTTTTTGGTTGAGAATGAATTTTGTTACATGGAACGTTTTCTTAGTAACTAAGACTAGAAGTGTTTGCATTAATCGTAATTTATCTTTATGTATTTATTTAGAAATATATAAGTTTGTTTATGTTGTCTAGTACTCATAACAAAAGTAACTCTCGTATATTTTAGTATCGTATATGTTGAGGAACATTATCATCATCTTTCGGGTCGTATTAAAGTCTGTGATTGGTTGTAAGTTTTATGGTCAACCAACCACAGTCGTGATCAGATGATTTGACAGCAAATTTAATTGATTAACCTTCCAGAAACTTGGGGTTAAAAAAACACATTTGATCGTCTTAAGAGCTTTTAAGGTAAATTACGATTACACAACAACATAATATAGCTAATATGTAACTAGTATGTTTTGCAGTTAATATAAAGTACAAGAACTTTCAAAAGACGTAGAAATGCTTTTATATTGTACTGAGCTCCGCAAATGAATATTTGCTAAGAAAGTTTAAATTGTGATACACAAGAAGTTTAAATTAGTTTCTTTATGGCTTCGAGCAAAATAAAGCCTTACTACTTGAAGAACTAACTATTTTATGGGAGAATAAACAAGTATTTAATGCAAAAATAGAGAATACTTCTACCCTCTGGAAAGTTAGCAAATACTATTATAATAACTTTCGCGAGTCGAATTGACATCGACTTGCTTGCCAAACGCCGCGTCAGCTCATGATTAAGGACTCCGGTTGTGTCAGAAACCAGTCGGGCATTTTCGATAAATACGCGTGAATATACCAAATAATTTAACAACAATTAAATTATAAAAGGGCTTTTTGTAGCCAACGTCATTCAGTTGTATGCCACCGCATTCGATGTTATAATTCTAACGATAATGTTACATCAACGGGTTTAGTCTTTCAGAATGGTAGAAATAAGCACATGTACACTATGCATGAAAGAAATCTTAAATTTAATTTTATTACATACAAGAGGCTCGTACATAATAATTTTAGATTGATAATAAGTAAGTTAATAACTATATAAATAGAATTGTGCCATTGTAACCTATATTTTATAGGACTAAACATGGCAAAAAAAATACAAACAAAATTACTCCCGGCATAACTTGCAAACCTTTAAAGATACACGTAAAATACGTGCCATCTTTCATGTTTCCCTACCAAATACCTTGGCTTGTTCGTACTATGTAACTCAGAATAATAAATTATACAGCCATTACTCAGGCAGGTAACATAAGAAATAAAAACCGCGTTTTATTTTGGCTGTGTAGCGCTGCTAAATGTGCTTCTATTATTTTGTTATTTTTGACTTTAAATTGTTTTGTCTTATGGTTTAGTGGTGAAATGAATCCGCTTGGTTGAGGTTGTACGTTCGATTTTAGGCTTATTCGAAGAGGTCATTGAGAATTGTCGAAAAAAATGCCGTATTAAATCTTGAGAGTATAGACAAAGTTTCACTCGCGCTAGAGTTATAGGCACGAGTAAAAAATTTCTAAATATCAAATCAATTTAAAAACTGTTAATTCAAAATAGGCTACTATGCTTCACCCTTCACGCTTTCTGTGCTCTCGCTATGGGAGAAGAAGTGGCGCAACAAAATCCCTAGCAGCACACTTTCTTTCAAAATCAAACAATTTTTATTTCGAGAAAACGCTTTCAAAACGTTACTGACTATAGTTGGGCGGTTCCAAAATGTATTTTTTATGGAGAAGAACCGGCAAAAAACTCCATAAGTTACTCTTTAAAAAATATTCAGTTTCAAAAAGTGAGGTGATTTTGACTTGTCAGTTCAACACATAAGCGATTTGATCAGCGTAATACTCTGAAAATGTAACTTGTCCCAAGATGTCTACCCATTACTCCAAATCTGGAATCATCAAAAAAATTGATATTTGTTGGTAATCAATTGTACATCTTAGCTTACATAAGTTCCCACAATAGGCGTATATGAAAAACGACGAAGGTTTTCTATAAAAAACGACTTAAAAATACTATACTTTTAAAACAATAAAATGCTTCTAAGTGAGTCCTTGCGTGTCGGAACTCTTCAAACAAATCGAAATATTAAGTACAGTCGTTTGTTTCCTTGCTAATTGTATTTTAATCTCTTTGTTTATTGGCGTAAGATTGTGTTTGCAGTACAAGGTTACATTTGTGAATTGGAATTGCTTTTTTTAGTAATTGAGAATTCTATGGTTTTTGACATTGATTTTAAATTATTTTATGGCTTAAAAATAGCGTGGGTTAATAATGATACAGAATAGATTTTTATTGCTTTTTAGTTATGTAAATATACTACAAATAGCAATAGGCAGTTGAAATATTTAGGCTGTATTACCGCTAATACACAAAAATTAAACCTTCGAGCAAGACTCAGAAAGATTAAAAAAAAATACTTTTAATTTAAAAAGAAAGTTCTGTCGTAATAAAAGGTAGACCGCAAGTACATTTCCAGGACTGGATATTTTCCTGAGTTTTTATCTTTAGGAATTTAGTCTAGATAACATCGCTATACGGAATACTAATGAAAGCTGGCCATAACAATGTTACAAAAAAATAAATAAAAAACAAAGAATATGAGATTCTAAATTTAAATATGCAAGAGAATTGTTTTAATCAACGTTTGTGTACTCAAATGTTTCGTTCTACATTTGAATTGAGTTTTTTTTTCGTTCTATTCTTTTTACAAAATTTGAATATGTAACCGTTTTTAACTGCATTCTATTTCCTTCATATTTAAAAATGACATTAGATTCAAACAGCGACAGCACTTCGATATGATTTTTATTTCAACGTAATAAGGTCTAATTTCGTACCTATAGAACAAATTTGTACATATTATCTTATACCGTGCCTAGAAAAACAATAAAATCGGGAGGGAAAGCATAAACAATGAAAGCACAATTCAATAAAGGAAGAAATATAAAGATACAACGCTAAACTATCTTTTGCGGATTTTACGATGTTCTGTTTTGAATGTTATTGGGTTTTGTGTTTTAGTATTGCTCCTTAAAGCTCTTCATGTAAGACTGTTGCTGTTGTTGAAACGAAACGGCGCATTACAAACGTATACGTCTCGTTTTCAAAAGTTGCATGCCAATGAACGGTACACCACTGAAACTTATAGAAATATTATTGCAGTTATGAGAGAGAGACGTCGCTCTATGCGGTGTAGGTCTCTGTCATACTTCCACGAATTCAATAATCGTACTAATATTACAAGTTTATTAGGATATATGTATATTTGTTACTCTTTCACGTTCTTTTCTCTTAAACGGCTACACCAATTAAATAGTGGTTGATATAGAGTTAGTTAACACGCTACTTTTTACCCAACTACGTCTAAAGGTGCAGATACCTAATACCGGTATTCAAAAAGGCGTCAAAGGAATATTACTATTATACATGGAGTCTTGAAGACCTCCATACACATTGGCTTCTAAGTAGGTACTATATAATAGGTCCTAGGTATAGGTACGTATAAAATAGATGCTAGTTCCAAATTAACTTAGTGCTTAGACCTAGGTTGTGAACTAAGTACAAAGTTAATTAAGCAAGCTTGACCTAGTTGCTCATGTAGAGTTTAACATAGTAACACGTGGTGAGACTTAGACTGTGTTTCCACCAGAAATGGGAAGGGAAGGATGTTTTTAGGAACCGATAAAAACATCAGTAGAAAGCCTGAAGTATATGTATAGTACTAAAGAGAATAACTTTAATTGTACAATAGTCGAGTGGTATAGGTCACCACGCGTCCACGCACATTGGTAATTGGCGTGGTGACCTATACCACTCGATTGACGACGTATTACAGGTTGGATACATGCACCCTACCATACCCTGCGTGAGAAAAGAGTTTGTGCGATCTACAAAGGCTAGTTCTGAGTGACTTTGTGCGTGTGAATTAAATGTTTGAGACACAAGAATTAAAATGTTCAGTGAGGAAGTTTAAAAAATAAAGTTCCCCGGATAGTAGTATCATTCACCTCATTCAAATTATTCTATTAGATCCTTGGGTATTTAATAAAATATGACCTATTAAGTGTCTTTTTACACAGCAAGCTAGTTAAACCTATCATCTGTGAAGGACGGTTAATGTTAACTGGTTAAAACAAAATACGGGTAGCTATTTATTCTATTTAGTCATAAATAAATAATTTGAAAGCTAAAAGCTTTTAATAATTTATAACCTAGAATACTAAAACATTATTATATAATTACAAAACAAAATGACTAAATACCAGATTATTATCAGAATAATAAACCAATTTATATGAAAAATGTAACATTGTTCCGTTATTTACCGATACTAAACATTTCCCGGTAAACATTAGTCCATGAAAATGTTAAATACAATACATACAATTTGATTAATGTTCTAGTAGATAACAAATGAGTTTAGGGAATAATTTAGTAGATAGAATTTGATTTTAGTCACAAATGAGTTTAGATTAATTTTATTATGACTGTTTGAATGTAGGATAAATTGCGACTGGCTGAAAATTGTTTTTGTAGAAAATTGTTTGTGTAGAAAAAAATCAACTAATAAAATTAAATGTAGTTATTAACTTTTGTACTGTTTCATTTGTACTGTTCAAGACAGTAAACTTTAGCTAAAGGCACAAGTTCAGATTAGAGTAGGCTGAATGCGATCAGGATTAGACAGAAAAAATTGTCAGAAAAAGATAGTTTTTGCTCAGCCTTGGGTTTAAAAGACTGATGATGAACGTCAATAATATAAAGACAATCACTCAAATACTAACATCACCAATTTCTAAATAGATCAAAAATAATTCATCAAAGTAAAGTCCCACAACGTACATGATGTATAAATTCTACAAATAGCCAGCAATAAACGAGACGAATGAAGCACCATGTATAATTCCTTCCAACATTAATCCTTAGAAACATACCTTCATCTCTTTCAATTTCGAGATTAAATCCAATGACAGAAAAGGATGGAGATATATGTCTGAGTGTGATGTCAAATGAAGTTTTTGCTGAAGTTTGCTTTCCTTATATTCGTCCTTGGATTTCATTCAGGGATACAATTACTTTAGATGTTATGGTTGTATGAAAAGGGGACTCTTAGGGAAGTTTAAGGGGACAAATTTTCATGGTTTTGTTATTGATTGGAATTCAAAGATGATTTTCAGGGCGCTGTTCAAATTGTTGGTCCTATTATGTTGCATCCCTTGGAAACTCGTCAATCTTTTGTTAGATGCTTTCATATAATATACGACAAGATATAGCCATATCTTGAGGTATATTATTTAAAGGCAGTTGTAATTTTCAGAAAGTGTGTTTATCAATAGATACTATGACAATATATTAAAGGCAAAAGTGCTACGTCCTAGAAAATAATACAGAACCCGTAATTTCAAGTTGAATATACCGTCGACCGTCTTTTCGTAAAAATATTTTCGTTGCCCAAAATGCCACATCGAATCAAAAACTTTTCAACTTTCAAAACTTTATAATAACTTTAATTCTTCTAAACAAAATGAGTTTTAAATCCATTTCACACTTGAAGAAGTTTAAACAAACAAACTGTATGAAGACAAAGGCGAGTTTTAATCCTCAAAAGTGATCCCTGTTTTTGACTGGGACTTCCGAACTAATTGGCAATTTACAAGATTGGCTAAAGAACGCTACAGATGCGACTTACCCCCTATGTGTAAGCGAGATAGCGCTATACAAAATGTAGAGCGGCGTCTCGCTCTATCGTTGATAGAATTGCTTTGAGATCTTAGTACAGGCATTGATTGCCAAAGTTAAGTGGCAAGGTTAAGCTGTTTTTGTTTCAGAATTCAGCTTCGGAAACGTTTTGAAAATATTTGGGTGTCCGGTAAATTGGCACGATTTTCTATCTTCACTCCTATAGTTAAGTATAAGTAACTTTAGATAATAATGATTTGAACTAAAGAATTTTGCACTATGAAAATACCTACAAGTATACAAGATACAAGATTCATCTATTATCTATATGATATCTGCTTTCTATTAACAAATTCAGGACATACAATATTACCTAATATGACTATGTAGTATTACTTTTACTTTCGGAGTGACACTATCTTTTGTCACAATACTAAGCACTCCTGTGGGTGTACTGTAAAATAAGTAGACTGCAAATGGCCGGAGTTAGCAGTCAAATGTGTGTTACAGAGACGAAATAGACTTGACTTAACAGCTCTTTGACATTTGCACCAATATGGCGACTACCAAATAGAATCAAGAAATTAAAACAAATGACAATCTGGCACACTATTCAGTGTTTAAAAGCAATGTAATATTGGGTAATAAGAAAAAAGAGCTTTACAATAATAAATGGAATAAAACAGCTACTTAGAACTTGCAATAATACATAGGCAATCTAAATAAAATTAGCATCCTCCTCTTTTCTACGTTGCCGTGCCCTACAGGGTCTATACTGTACTATACTATAATATTATGTAACACCTCTTAAACATAGTATGGAGTGCAATAAAAATAATGAGTATTGGATCAGATTTAAAAAAAAATCCAATATAAATCTTCAACAATGAACATCAATTGGAATTCACTAAAAGAGTCTCTGATATAATAAAAATCGTGACACAATTTTATTTGGAGCTTAAGCCAAAAGGTTCCTTTTGTAAGTCCAAGATAGATAGTCCAGGATTAGGGCCCCGAGGCCTATCCATCACGAATCGGGGCTCCTTTAAACATAAAATGCTGACCCAGCGATTTGTAACGAACCAGTCTATTTGCTGTTTAAAACGAGTTATTTATCTCAACGTTTATTTTCGATAAGAAGTCTTGAACTGGTTGATTTATTGTGCGAAATTTAAATAAAATATTGTTTTTTGGTAGCTTTTTTTGAAAGTGATATTTAGGATTACTATGCAATTTCATTTGTTTTTCAGTTGAGAGACAGATTTTTGATGTTTGGTAGAGTCATACAATATTAAAAATTTAGTCGAAATTGGATGAAAAAGATGAAGTTTTTCAAAAGATGGTTTGTTTGTTATATTAATCATGATCATTAATACTCAATGATTTATTTGCCAATGGATCACGTAATAAGGTCTTAAAAAATTAATAATTTCTTCACATTGCTTTTTCATAATAATTATGACATTTTCTAGGTTAAACCAGTCTTAAATACATAGGCACAGCAGGCCACGAAGTATTAAGGCACTAATTAACCAACTAATGACCATTTTACATGGCAATACTTATTTATAGACTGTTAATTTTTACTAATGACCACACGCGATTTTTTCTTAAGTCTACAACAGTTAATTTTGTGATTTATCGTTATGTAAGCTAATAAATAATGTAATTGTATAATAGAAAAAATAAAACAAATAAATGTTTGAATATTCAATCCGAAATTGCTAAAAGGAACGATTTGTATAGATATGAACTTATTTTTATGCGCCATAGAAGTTTCTTCGTTTTATTTACTTACATAAATGTACCTACAAAATGAGTTCAAGAAAGTAAGTACACGAAAAGTGTCGAGACTTTCTAAATTATTATTATATTTCTTTTTTTTCTGTATGTATGTCTTTTAAAATTTGTATTAATTGAAATACAAAAGCAATATATAGTATTGTATTTATTAAATCAAATATTAATACAATTAGTTGAATTATTAATTTCAAATAAAGTCTGTTCAAGTAAATTTGTGTGTGTGTGTGTAATATTTTATGTCCAAGTATAAAAATACTTTTGGGCTTCTTGCTTCTTAGCATACAAAATATCGAATTTAAGTACTTACGAAATAACAAGACGACCTAGCTACAAATTACAGTCTAGCTTATTTTAGTTCTTAAAAGTAAAGTTCGGCCTTGATCTAAGATAGTTGTCTGAATCTAGATCTAGATAAAAATGTAGTACGCGAGTTGTTAACTTGTAAATATATGTAGGTTTTACAGTATTCCAGTTTTCTTTTTTATTATTTTTTCTTTAGATTTTTGTTTCTCTAGTTATGACTAAACTCTAATATTATGACTTTAAACTCATTATTTTTTTATACTTACTTTAACATAAAAAAAACAATTATCATTTTGAACAACTTCACAATCGAACAACCCTATCCAAACCATTTTTGTTTTAAAATTATTTTACAGTATTTTTTTTTCTACATACATTTTATAATATATCTGTATAGTATTCAAATGTATAAAATTAGTTTCTATTCACTCCAATAACTTCAAATAACTGTAAAGTATTCATGTCCCATTCCAATGCATTCTCCTAAGGGGCCTATTATCAACACATCTAGTCAGCCAACGGATTCGCTCCCAATTACGAGGACAATTTACAATAGTAGGACCCCTCCATTTGTTGCTGCCCAATTTACTTGAGGATTGAATGTAGGCCAACAGCACGGAGGTCGTACGACTTCAGTTGAATTCTTTTGTTTCTTGTCAAATACTGTTTTGGAGAAATCAATTTTGTTTTTTTTGTTGTTTTGTTTTATTTTTCTTGTAGTTCTCCTAATGAGAAGTGTAATAAGAAACTAAAAGAAATTCTTAAGTTGAAAAATTGTATTGTTTTTAATTAGTATTGTTCTCTACTGCAAGGATAGTTTAGCGCGCATACAATAGTTTAGTTAGATATTAACTAATAATACATTTAGTTTAGTACCACAATATTTTTGGAGCTTCACTAAAAATGGCTGATATCTACTACAAACTAAATATTTATGGCCTAAAACTATGAACAAAAGACTGGCTTAGAGGATTAATCCCAAAGTATTTTCAAACATCGTTTGCGAATTCAGATAAGACGAGCTATTTTGCAATAATACATTCTACTGCCACATCGATATTGGTTTCAATATTATTCCTATCGGCAATAACTACGACGAATTAATCTCCACTTATTTCCAGAATAGCTACAACTTACTTACTATAATTACATACATTATTCAACTCGCGGAGCGTAAAAATTAACTGCTTCTGATCAATGTCAATACTATAAGCTTATTGAACAGAACTGTTGCTGTTGTGGAAAAGAGATGCAACTACAAAATATAGAGCGTCGTCTCTCTCACACTACGGTAACCTTTCTGCTGTAAGAGTTCTTAGTACGAGTGCTCTCAAATGCTTTATACGTGACATTTTTATTTGATTTCCAATGTTTCAGGACGCCATTTTTTAAGGCTGTTCGTCGATTAAGTATGCCCATAAAAATTATACGAACATTTATTAGAGTCATCAAAAAGGCAACTTGAAGCGTGGTCCCCAGGATTTTTAATTTGAATTTTAAATTTATTGCCCATCTGGTCTTTTTGGTCCCTACGCGGTTGGGAAGTAGGTCACGTAATGTCAGATTTCACAATTGGATTTCAATTGGTATTTCTTTTACCTTTTATGGTATACATTTGATTGCACGTTAAATACTAAGAGAGAATAAAAAAAATCACTTATTCAAGTTCTTTCCAAACGCTGTCAGTGGTGGCTGAGTAGTAATCTAATAAAATATTCGCAATCAAATTCATTAACATGCTAAGAAGAAGAAAAGTATTTATTATAGAAGTATATTTTTTCTTGCTAAATATTACAAATTTTGTAACACTACCGTTCTACCTAGCCTTTTCCCATGCTGAGTTACGATCAGCCTCTCCATATTTAACTTGAATCAAATGAACCTCATCACATAGTAAGACTATAGAACTATATTCAGAACTCTACAGTTAACAGTCTTCCTCATATAATATTCCCAAAATTCAGTTCATTTTAAGTAATAAATTCATGTAAACGTTTCTCGTGTTGGCGCACATGGTATCTCAGACGGGAACAAATTAGAAGGTCTTGCTTCAACTAAACGCTGTAGACTTCACACGGTCCATATAACAGAGAAATTATGAGGAAACGTTCTTGCTCTACATTTAGCAATTTTTGATAATTTGTAGAAAGTTTAGAGGTATACCAAAAATGTTTTAAATTTAGTACAAAAGAAGAGAAAATGATCCAAATGCCTTCGTTCAATTGTTTTCCAGCTTTCTTCTTTTTCTCCTATGTCTTTATTATGGTCAAAATGACAGCATGGCTGATAGATGCCTCTTCTCCAATAAGATTGACTAACTTGATAACTCCAATGAGATTGTAGCGAAAATATTATTACGCAGCAGTTTCTTTATATATATTTTTTTATACTTTTATACCCCTATATTAATTAGTGACTCCGACAACCCAACATATCTTGTAACAAGTAACAGCAGAAAACGAAAACAAATTTTCTATACATGTCTTTAATTCTATTTCAGTTCAAACCAAATCCAATATTTTATTATCCAATATCTCTTTAAACCCAACCATCTGTGAGAAAAGGTTATCGGGCTAACGAATTTATGAATTAGCCCCGAACGTCGACCGATCCATTGTCCGGTAATTAGATTAGATCCATCGAATAAGATTAAGAGGCTACTGGGTTATTTTATGCCTCATAGAATCCTAATTATCTTATTTGGTCTTGTATCATATACACTTACATAACCAATTATGTGTGACATCCTATATAATGAGTAGCAATTTTCTATTATTAAATGCTCCTGGCAAAGATATGGTGGCCTTGCGGTTCTATGTATGGATTTGTAAGCAGAAGATGCAGGTTCTATCTCCACCACAGGCAAGTACTAATGTGACTTTTTGAAGTTATAATATTATTATGTGCCTTCTTTCTTAATATTTCTTTCAGTCAGTAAACTAACAGTGAAGGAGAAACATCGAGAGAAAATCTGCATTCCAAATATTGAGATGTGAAATCGCCAATTCGCGACGTGAACTAGCGTGGTGATCGATGCTCAAACCTTCCTTATATGGGATGAGGTCTGTGCACAGCAGTAGGACTCATACAGGCTGGTTTAATTATTAAGTTAGATGTTCCTTGTATGGAAACAGTTAAAGAACTCTCGTCAACACAATACATTTTTGACAACATGCCTTACTATAGAAGCCGTGTTACCTATTAAAATGGGTTGTGGACATTACATAGGCAATGTCTACATGAAAATACGGTATTCTGGTAAGTCTTTTACAGCTGAAAACCGACCCCAATATAGCTTGGGAAAGGCTTACCCTTAAGATATTATTATCAACTATCGAAGAAAATTACAGCTTCAAGATAATGGCATAAACGTAAAATAGATTTATTCATAACTTATGTACTTGCATGCTCTATAAGCCTTGTACAGAATCGATCGACTGAATGATTTACTAGCCTAATGGAGGCTCTAATATGCGATGCAAAGTGCTTACTACATGCTGTGGTTTCTGTATAGCACAGCTAATTTGAATTTTATAATCCTGGCCGCAAAAGAGGAGTGTTATATGCTTGGATGCTATGTATTTGTTTGTCTGAAACGTGCGGATGAAAACGGGAATGTGTATTATTTTATTTGAAAGCAGGTTTTATTCTAAATTGGAGACATGTCTCAAAAATTTATTTGTAGCCATTTACAAGTCATGGGAGATCAGATCGTTCGAGATCTATAGGTCAAACATTTTTTGGTTTTCAAATATTGAGCTCTCTACTTTCTTGATCTCAGGCGTTCTTTGTTTACTAAATAAAATATTGACATGCCCCAAGACACAGAGAATAAATTCGTTAGTAAAAAAACATAGATGAAAAACCTGACAGCAGTCGGACAAAAAATTACCCAGTTAGAAGAATTCAAATAAAACTCATGTACAAAGCATTATAAAACAAAAGACTATTCGAGCACAAAACAAATTCTTTCACGAAAGCTTTTAAGGCTAAAACTTAATTCCTAAGAAAACGTTTTTAGCATGCTAATCTTACGCTCCGAGTCCGCTCGGGAATTCCAATTAATTCTATTCAATTTAGTTCCATACTCTTGCCTGTACTATGAAATCTATAAGTAAAACTGTCGCTATAGTGGAAGCGAGATGCCACTATATGCAATGTAGAGCGCTGTCTCGCTCACACAACAGCGAGCTTTGGTTTAAAGTATCGTGGTACAAGGAGTGGTTATTCAAAACTAAATTCGTTTCGAGTATACCTGGGTTTTTGTACAGTCAGCAAAAACGTGAGTCATTAGTGACAGTGCAGTTTGTAAGGGAATGGAAATTTTAAGAATAGCTTTTATGATAGATTGATTTTGGTAATTTATTATACTTAAAGACTGCCCTAATTTACTTGTTAAAGAAACTAATGTAGTAGAATATGAGGGTCGATTTAATTTTTTGTCAAAGGGGCATGCCAGGTCGCCATAGTAGTTTCGGCCCACAGTGCCCACCTTAACAGGCTATTGATATTAATAGAAGGCAGTGGCAATATTAATTTAGTAAAAGGAGTGATTAACAAAAAACTTAGCATTTAAAAGTTATTGTATTTTTTAGATCTTAATTTTGCAAGTTATATTTAATATGGTTTTTAACATTTTGTACATCATTTGAATTTATTTATGCGAATAACCAATAAGGATTAAATAAAATAATTAATAATCGTAGATCTCCACTCTTAGCAGTAGACGATGACTGTTGTGACACACTAGGTCCAAAGCGAACGTCGGGGTCGTAAGTTAAAGCATCTAACATCAATTCCAAGTTTTCGCCAGTATTTTCATGAGGAGTAGAAACAGAATCCATTATCAGGCCGTGGTCGTCGGGGGTAAAAGAATCGCCAGAGTCAGTATTCATAGTTTTTAATCGTCGATTTAAATCGCAAAACTCAAACACTAACCGTCACGTCAAAGATTTAAAAGAAGCAATGACGTTTTAGAGATGATGTTGCAATTACAAAAAAAAAAACGGGAAAAAAAATAAATCGATAATAAACATTGAGATATTCTACGAAATTGTTAAAGAATAAAAATATTAAAAACATTTTTACACTGAACAGTGTTTAAATAGGCTAAAAAAACAATTTAACTAATATAGAATACAGCTATTATACTGTTTCCATTCGTTTATTTTATTTTTGACACCTCGTGTACTGACTCAAATAGTGATGGCCTGATGCGTTATCGAATCGATTTTTTATAACAAACGATTTTATTTGTGAACAAGTTTTAATCGATTTAATACATATTTTATTTGTATTTTATTTTTTGCTTCATGCTTTGTATTATATACATTTAGGTATATTTAAAGTACTTGATTTTAAAATTATATTAAAATAAACCATTTACTTATGTTAAGTTGATATTCTTACTACTATACTCATATTCATTAATTTGCAGCAAATACATTCGATCCTAATAATAGGTGCTATGTAACGTTTAACTTTATTAAACTTTATTTTTATTTCAAATGATTCCGATTAAAAATATCATCACAATTAATATACAAAATTGATTCTATTCAAAACCGTTTTTGTTTTCTGTGGTTATTCGTTACGAATGGTACAAGCGGCACAACTCTAAGTGGGCGTTACCCGTCAAGAAAGTATCTACTTTTATTTCAAAATATTGTTCTACTGTAATGTTGTACTTTATAAGCGTGAACTGTCAATAAGAAAATAAACGGACGGAGGACGTAATATAGCAATGGTAAATTATTATGTTGATTAATATTTCAACTTATTTTACGTAATGGCAACATTTTTACCGTAAATATGGCTCTTTTGAGTTCAATTACGGATGTAAGTCGTTTAATTGTTTATTATTCATGAAAAAAATATCCCGACTTTCACAGAATAACGAATACAAGGGAGATTCACGATAAATTAAAATATAGTTTTTCAGCATAGTCACGTTAGTGTGCATATCTGGGCCTAAAACTGGCATGCCCCTTTGTTCGTTTAGTGGAACATGACTTTTTTAAATTTGAATAATTGTAGTAGTAGTTTTGCGATAATTGCTTTTTTTTTTGTTTTACTTATGTAACACATTTTATATGATTTTTACAGGATCAATTTCGGTTGTTTTAAAAGTGTTTATTTTATACGAGTCACACAATGGCCAAGAAATCCAAACTGGTACAAAAAACGTATAGACTAGGCGTTACCTGCGACATCGCCTGCGACATTCGCCGGAATGGAAAGAAATTAACAAATTATATACTAAAACTTTCCTCGAGAACCATTCTATACATTGGTGAAAACTGCACAAAAATTGGTGCAGTGGTTTTTCAGTTTATCGCGGACAGCCAACAGACAGACACGGCGGAGGACTTTGATTTATAACATGTAGTGATACTACTTACCAATCTTATAATAAGGAGTATTTACTTCGATCGATCAACTTTTCTTGCTTAATGGACTCTTACCTGAAACAAATGAAGGCATGTTAATAACAATATATTGCTGACATAATATAACTTTTTCTTAATAGCTCGCTTTACAGTCAAGCTGATAGATTCAATTGGTTAAAGTCCGCTCATCACACAACGTTTGTCCTGGGTGGAAAACGAAGCCACGACCTCCGGTACAGCAATCAGAGTCACTAACCACTAGACCAACCACTAGGCCAGGCTATTTTATATTTAAAATTAGTTAGAAATTTACAAAAAAAAAAGGACTAAAGACCAATGAAACGGCAAGTTCCCTGCAAGTTATTGCAGGGAACTTGTAGTACTACAAAACGAAAAAAAAAAGCTATCATAGTACCAAATTTCCTAGGCAAGAAGTCTTGGCAACAGATTGCATACAGACAAAATTTATAGACCCAATTTGCCTTTGTTACTTAATCAATTCTTCTATATTATGTATAGGTACTACGTTTTTTCCTCTACAAGACACTTTACCCATCCAATATACAAAAAGTCACAGTATAAATAAATACAGTAGTTTAACTCGGCCGTTTCAAAAAACAAACGCCTACAGTCGCGCCTATACGTAACAGCGATAGGGCTGCCCAGCCAAAACACTTTAATTACATCAACAACACACTGTCCGTTCGTCACTGCGACAATCCCCAGACTGTATCATGCCACGGTGATGCCACGATGTAATTGCTTAGGTATAACTCGCGTTGCGCCTTTTTATATGAAGACGTCATACTGTATGTATTACTATACTGTGGAGAAGTAACCTTATTACAAGTGTATCTATACAGATACACTACGTATATATTAAGATAGTCGGCCCATGTAAAAAAGCAACTTCATAATCCTTTATAAAGAAAAAAAGGGAATTCATCCGAACATTTTTGGGCGCCGATAAAACAAGGTCTTTTGTGGAGTCTGTAACAATGTGTGTGTAGACTAATGATCTCCCGCGGGTTTACTCGCGTTGTGGTTTCTCAACAGACTGTTGGGAATGGAATTTTAAATATTTGAGCTAATTATTTTCTTATAAACTAACTTTTGCCCTCAAGTTTGCCAGTCTAGATGTCAGTTATTGGTGTGAAAGTTTGTGTTAGTACAGAATGATAGCTATTTAACGCAAAATTATATCGTAATTGATCAAGCCGTTTGAACGTGAATAAGTAACAAACACACTAAAAGATCCCGCTAGTTTTATACTAATTTCATTGACATGTTACAATTGTTTATTTTAATGTGACATAACTTGATACAAGTATTTGTAAAATTACAACCTTCAACAATAATTTCCCGTTCCATGTCAGCAAATATAAATAAAACACTAAAGTCTTTATAAACCCTACCAAGAACACAGACTTTGTAAAGTATGCATGTATATGTTCGCAATGTTTTCATTACATTGAGTAGTCATTACGCTGATGGAAGCACATGGTATTAACTCAGCCAGCCGTGGTTGCAAACGATGTAAACGAACGAAATTACGTGAATAAAAACGTTCAAAGTAGACTGCTTCTAATGCAATTGAAGTTTTTAGACGGAGTTTTTATGTTTTGTTTTTGGATTGAATGTTTTTTTGTAATTCTTTGTTATTTTTTGTAATGTTATTAAGTGTGAAATTTTGGTAGATTGATGTACATAGTTTGAGAGACTTTTATTTTATTTATTACTAGCTGCTGCCCGCGACTTCGTCTGCGTGGTATTCAAGATGTGTAGTGCTGTACAAAAAGTAAAGCTAAATAATGTTTAATGCCAGCTCCCTAATCCTGTTCCGTTCCAAACTACCTAATTTCTTAACTTCCTAATCCTAACCTCTAGTCTTACAAACATATTTGACTGTTAGTTAACACTGCTAGTTTTTTGCTGTGGCCACTATCTTGCACTGATTTGACAATTTGGATTGAATGACTTGAGAACGGGTGATGGTAAAGAAGTGTGCTGGTCTCTTACTGGCTAAACCGCCGGAGTGCTTCGCCGTATTCTATTGTCGGGGGCCACGGGAACGCTTTCGTAATCTACCGCAAGCCCCGACAGGAGAGTTCTTTTTAACGGGAGCTTCTTCATTAATGTGGAGCCAGCTTTTGCCAGCTCTTATTAAGAGGCGCGTGGAAGCACCACGCATTCCGTCTCTGCCTTTATCCAGTAAAGTAGACTGCCCTGAGACTACTGGCGTAGGTTATTTACGGTGGTTGGAGGAGGTCAAATAAGGCCCTTCTTCTATCCTTTGCTCGTCGAACATGGATCAGGTGGTCAGATGAAGCCTGCCGTGCTTTTTCCACTTTTCCTTGAGCGTCATCATTTCTTCGCAGAACTTGGTAACGGCGCACTAACTAACCGCGGACACTTTGGCCACTCTAGGCGATGTGACATCGTCGTTACGAAGATGTCGCATTCGCACTGGGTATGAGAGGGGTCTGTATACCCAAATTTGCCAAATTTTGTTTGCCTACCTATTTGGGTTCTGAGACGGTTGAATGCTTTCTGAACAGGCCACTGCAAGATGGGCCAGTAGGTCGGGCGGCAGATGTTCCTGAGGTAGGACATAAGTAGTAGGTGGTAGTTGTTGATCTGCCCAGATCTTGCTCCGAGCTCGAGTTAGAGTTGCAATAGTAGTCAGTGTATATCGGAAGATCGCTTTTGGCTCTTAAGTCTACACGATTTAAGTCCCCTTCTAACGTCAGGTAGAGCAATGCCAAGCAGGAGGAGAACTTATTGTGCGGGGTTGGTCCTTAACAGCCAGATATTATTCGACACGTTTGCACTGTGCGCTGTGGTGCGGAGAACAGCAGGCGCTGCTCCTCATTCATCTTCTATTTCGTTTTCTTTCTACCTTTGACAGATGTTTTTTTTTTAAATCATGTCTTAGTGCTTACTTACATGATTATCAAAGTTCCAAGTTTCTAATTCTAGAAGTTTAAGCTGACCCGACTGAGCCTGTTAATGTTACGTACATATACAAAACAATCGCGGGAGTACGCGTGCGGGGCATACTCGTTCTCGAGATTTAATAGACATGAATGCTCGAATATCAACACACTTTCACTTATGCAACTACCCTATACCATCGCAATTGGTGCACAATTTTGTAGTGTATAGGTACTATCAAATCTTCAAAACCACGTGCCACACACAACAAAATTGCAGTCAACAACTAAGTAGTTAATTAAGTATAGTACATCATTTACCGTCCACACAATTTTTTGTTTTGGTGTAGTTGGTTTTCTTTCATTTCACATCCACAGCTCCTCTTTAGTTAGATGAGACTGTCCTACCTTAAACAGTAAGTATCATATACCAGATACCATGTAAAAGTATTTTAAAGAACAATTTTAGGTATGTTAAAAAAAATTCAAGCGCTTCTTACAATACTCTTGCACTACCAAAAACGATAGAAGAAAAAAAAAATATGCTTGACTGAGATTCGATTCGTACTTAAAAATTATTAAAAAATAAATTAAAAAAATGTGTGTCGAAATGAAATTTGAACTTAGAGTAAGAAAATACGAAGCTCGTACTTCCTGAGCCCGCTATTTTAATTTAAAGCTATGTATTAAGCATGCTATTGTAAGCCAAATAGCATGTTAATATTAATGTCAAAACATATAACCATAGCAACAGTATTTTGGTCGCTATGGTTGTCACCATAGCGACCAAAATACTCAGTTACACCAGATACGTGTTCTTTAAAAATAAAGGTTTATTGCTAAGACCCCATGGTTAATAACCTGATAATAAATAGCCTATATGTTGTCTAGACATGTCCTTAATCTTCATGAAAAATTTGAATACTTATGTATATTAAGTAGTTTTTTCGTTTAGCCGGTAATTGTCATAAAATTCGTGATTGCTCACCCTCCATATGAAATAGCGCAATAATATGTAGAATTTATGTTATCACGACCTCTAGTCAATATATTCTGAAAATTTGAAATGAAAATGAAATCTGTACATTATTTTTTTGGGATTATCCCGGACATATGTTTACGGATAGTTTAACAATTTTATGACAATAGTTCTTTAAACAGGTAACCGTCACAAAACGATGGGCAGAAAAGCTTAGTATTCACGTAAACAGCTTTAATTTTCATCGACTTAGCTTCAAAACAGTCGGGAGTTTCAAAAAAACGTACCTCCCCCTTTTCACCCCCGTTAAGGCAGAATTTTCAAAAATCCTTATTGCGTCATTCTTAACTTCTATCTAAATAGCCAAATATTAATTTTAATCGAATTAGCTTCAAAACTGACGGAGTTTTATACAAACTTACCCACCCCTTTTTACCCTCTTAAAGAGCAAAATTCCAAAAAAAAGATAGCTTAAATGTTAGCGAGGACTAATAGCTACATAATAAAAAAAGTTTCATCAAAATCCGTCCAGTAGTTTTTGCGTGAATCGCGGACAACAAACAGACAGACAAAAAATTTTTTTTTCATATTTTTGGCTTCTATGGGTTGTATGAAGATCCCCCATCTAAGATTTTCTTTAATATCTTTAATGTACAGACATGAGGTTTTTATAATTTTATTATATGTATAGATATAGATAACAGCCTACCTTTATAATACTTTACCTATGCAACTACCCTATACCATCGCAATTGGTGCACAATTGTGGTAGTGTATAGGCACTACCAAATCTTTACAGCCACGCGTCACACACACTCAAAATTGCAGTCAACAGCTAAGCAGTTATTTAAGTAGGTATAGTAAATCATTTACCGTCCACACTATATTTTGTTTTAGTGTAGTTGGTTTTCTTTCACTTCATATCCACAGCTCCTCCTAAATTGGATAAGACTGTCCTAGCTTTAACAGTAAGTAGGTAGATACCATATAAAAGTGTTTTAAAGATCATTGTTAGGTATGGTAAAAAAATTCAAGCGCTTCTTACAATACTTTTGTACTACCAAAAACAGAAGAAAAAAAATGTTATGCTTGACTGAGATTCGATTCGTACTCAAAAATTATTAAAAAATAAATTTAAAAAATATGTGTCGAAATGAAATTTGAACTTAGAGTGAAAAAATACGAAGCTCGCACTTCCCTGAGCCCGCTATTTTAATTTCTATATTGTAAGCCAAATAGCATGTTAATACTAATGTCAAAACATAAAACCATAGCAACAGTATTTTGGTCGCTATGGTGACATTGTCAGTTACACCAGTTACGTGTTCTTTAAAAATAAAGGTTTATTGCTAAGACCCCATGGTTATTAACCCGATAATAAATAGCCTATATGTTGTCTAGAATTGTCCTTAATCTTCATGCAAAATTTGAACAATATACTTATGTATATTAAGTAGTTTTTTCGATTAGCCGGTAATTGTCATAAAATTCGTGATTGCTCATCCTCCATATCAAATAGCGCAATAATATGTAGAATTTTAAATGTTGTCACGACCTCTAGTCAATATGTCAAAATGAAAATGAAATCTCTACATTATTTTTTTGGGATTATCCCGGACGGGTTTACGGATAGTTTAACAATTTTATGTTAATAGTTCTTTAAACAGGTAACCGTCACAAAACGATGGGTAGAAAAACTTAGTACTCACGTAAACAGCTTTAGTTTTCATCGATTTAGCTTCAAAACAGTCGGAGTTTCATAGAAACGTACCTCCCCCTTTTTTACCCCCGTTAAGGCAGAATTTTCAAAAATCCTTATTGCGTCCTTCTTAACTTTTAACTAAATAGCCAAATATTAATTTTAATCGAATTAGCTTCAAAACTGACGGAGTTTCATACAATCTTACCCGCCCCTGTTTACCCCTTTTAAGAGCAAAATTCCAAAAAAAAGATAGCTTAAATGTTAGCGAGGACTAATAGCTACATAATAAAAAAAGTTTCATCAAAATCCGTCCAGTAGTTTTTGAGTGAAAAGCGGACAACAAACAGACAGACAGACAAAATTTTTTTTTTTCATACTTTTGGCTTCTATTGGTTGTATGAAGATCCCCTATCTAAGTTTTTCTTTAATATCTTTAATGTACAGACATGAGCTTGTTACAATTTTATTATATGTATAGATACACTAGGTTTTGTTTGCGAAAGAGTTTTTGACAAAAAAAATGTAACTAGCCGTACTACCGTAACGAGACGTACTTTTTTTTCATCAAATCAATATAATCATAATAAGATTTAACGAATTTATGATGTTGAATCGTATAGAAATGGGGGGTACATTACTTACCATTAAAAATGTATTGAAACATGACGTCACATGAGGTTTGAACTCACTGTATGGTTCTTTTTTATGTTCAATCTATCACCGTGCATCGTTCCAAATACTACTTTAATCAGTTAAATGGTTTCCCCGTGAACCGTCCATACTAACTATATTACTTAGTTTGCTAGAAGAAATAAACCTTCTCATTTACCTAAATTGAACTTCTTATAAAACAGTACTTTTTCATACTTATTTAATTAGTTCTTTCAGAAACCCAAGCACACCAAATACTTAAACTGAAATATTAACAAAAACAATCGAAATATATTTCTTCATTTTCATTTTTGTCCTTGTGTAATACCCAACAGATCTCACAAAAAGTAGGTCGATAAGAAAACATAAAAATAAAATAAATCCCTTCCAATGACACTTAATCTGAATCTCAGAGAAAAAAATAAGATAATATTATGACGGAGAGATAAAATTGGGTCAAGTACGTATCGGAGGCAAGGGTTCCGCATCGCAGATAATGATATATTCATAGTAATGCTTAAGAAATGTTGTGGTGACTTTTGTAGTAAGGATAACTTGCAGCTTGCAGCATGTAATTATCCTTATTAGAATTTTTTATTTGAAAGGGTTTGGATGTTCAAAATCGTAAGTACATGTTTAGACACATAATTGCGACTTTAAAACTGTATTATGTACGTTCATAACTTGGTGAAAAAACGTCTTGTAAAAACCTGGATTCCAAAAACAGGATTTAAAACCAACAACCCGCATTAATCACTAGTCACCAAGTTGTTGAATTCCAAAACTTTGTACCTAAAATCACCATCATTTGCACGCTTGCTCTATCGTGGTGATCATTATTCGTTCCTTCTCTTTATACCTACTAGTAGATATTCCCTCACAGTATTTAGCAGGAATTTTCAAACCATTTTTTTAATAACCCTTTTTTCACCATAGTATCCTACTGCTAAGAAAATGCCTACCCTAAGTCTTTCCACGATTATCTATCCTGCACCACCTCGCACCAATCCTCGCGATTGGTTCAACTCATTCCACCACAGCTTCACCGCTTTTATAAGTGATATTTTAATATGGTTTTCTTATTCCTCTATTGGACCCTAAAACTGTCTTCGGATTTTCATCTCCGTTCTTACAATTGTTACTTTCGCCATGGGTACGATTCGTTGCTTTATTTTTGAACAGAAGTGCTGTAAAGTAAACTTCAAGTATTTTCTTTTCTAGGTTCGCGTTTTAGTATTTGTTCAATTGCTGTAGTTACCTCTTTGTTGTGTTTGAGTGATGTTAGTATCTACCATTACGTGAAAATACGGGAGGGTCCATTTTATTGTGTTATGACATGTCATTTCTGATAAACTTAATGTTTTTTTTGCAAAACTTAATTTTGGAGAAGGGATTCAGGTCATGATTTAGGGCATTGAACATTACAATACGTTAAGAGTTTTGGGAGACATACTAGCAATTAAATCCACTGAAAAACACTAGTACTTTCAATCGACGAATACAAATATGCATCGCATATAGCACAACCTGCATTGAGTAATAATACTTCAAGTTTAAGAAATTTAAAACTTCGTATCTCATAAAACTAACAAATTAAATGAGTGTAAAATTAGATTCCTTGGATAGATAGTAATCAGATTGGGCGTTAGGCGACATGCCAACATGCTGTCTATCTAACCCGATACGACAGACCTTCACGGATACAATGTTGAGGGCGGCAGAGGCCACGCAAGCAAGATTTTAACGTAACTTTATAGTGCAATAAAATTGTGTTTAATAGCGCCTGCAACCTTGCTTTTTTTTGTAGTTGGCTAAGTTAGATTTAAATAAGAAGTAACACTTTAGAGCTAAACTATGGTCCATAAAGATCTTACGATTGGAATAGTTAACCATAACTTGTTGGAAAAAAATAAAGTTCATATCGCATCAAACAAGGTTTAATTAGATTACATAGGAATAACCAAAGCTAAAAGTGATGCAAATGGTTATGAAGCAAAATTCATTATTTTATCAAACTTTCATGTATATTTAAAACTACCATTTAATAAAACAAACGGATATTCGCAACGAAAATACATTGCCACGTTTTACTACCTAGGTTTTTATTACAAAAGATAGTAACATCAAAGGTAGAATTATGTACAATTTGTACTTACACAGAACCCCTACAATTCTTGGTAATTGAATCAAAACGAACTACATTCTAGCACGCTACGAGCGAATCGATTCAAAACTTTTATAAATGAACATGGAAGAGAAATGAATGTTATTCCTTTTGGATTGGATTGGATTTTAAATTGGTATTGTATCTTTATACAATGGTTTTGTAGAAAATGTTTTATTTAATTTACTTAGGGCAAAGACCTTTTTAATAGAAGGAACGAGCATTGATCACTATACTTACCTATCTACTAAGGTTTTGGCAATTTTAAATACCTATTGCTCAATCTAGGTTCCCCTAAAATGATCTTTTTGAATAATTTAGTATCTTAGTACAGACTACGAAATTCTATGAGCACTACCAGATTAACAGCTATTTTGAACAAAACAACTAAAACACAAATAATCCATTGAAAACTTATTGCACTCGTCATTAACATTTTTGGCAGTTCGTAGGTGTGCGAATACCGTATCTTAAGTCTTAAATTCAGTTTTTGCAGAATTCAATGTGTAAAGAAAAGTTTGGCAAAAGATCAGCATTTACGGGATTAAGTAGTAACACATGCCAAAACGAATGCATTTATATTTTATGCAGACATATATAAATTCGTACTCTTTAAAAACTTATTTACACATCCCTTTATGTAAATGGAAGTTATGTGTATGGGTACTTTTTCTGTCTACTAGTGAAAGAAAATCTCGTGAGGAAACCTATATTTCGTAAATTGGTATCTGATATTGCAAATACACAAGTGAGTATTTGTATATCCCGCTTGTTTAGTATAAATAATAATTATCAAAACAACACTTACTTAGCCTAGCAATGGGGGCAAATCAAAAATGGACATTTACTTAATACTCAATACTGAATATTTTATTGCATTTCATATTATTATGTTACTGAGATGGTAAAAAAATATAGTAAGTTAAGACTATTACAGTCTAAACTCAAGATCAACCACGACCTCACCCCAGAAAAAAAAATACTAAAATTTATCATCAACATTTTACCGACAAGAAACAAAGAAAAATCGCCAAACAAAAAACTCACAAATACCGATAGCTACCGAAATGCAATGCGGTATGACGTCACGATAGCAGGCAAACAACATTATGGCGAGGAAGTTGAGTCTTAGCCAACATAACCACAATATTCGGCCCCTTTATTTGTCATGGCGACGCGACGTCTGGAACTAACTTTGGTGTTTTTGTTCTATTATATTATCTATAGGGTTATTGATGCTGTAGTTTGGATTTCTTTAGGTCAGATTGTTTGTTGGTTATTTTAGTTCGTGTTAAATAGGACAGCAAGGTTTATTTTGATAGAAGTATTGTTTAAATTGACTTTTTGGAAGCGTTTTGAAGTGTAGGTTATGTCTTGAGAATTTCATCATTAAGCAACGTTATTTTGGCAAAAAACTAATCTTCATCTTCGATTTTACTCAATGCGAGTTTAAGAAAAGCATTTATTATATGCAAGGTAAGTTACTTTGAAACAGTAAAAACTACCGTATTTGAGAGTTTTAAAGTCATTTATTCTTTTGTCTTTTCAACAGTTCTTCGCAGTTAAACCGAACGTAACGTTTGACTGCTCCACTGGACTATAAAAATATTTGATTATACAGTACGATGTCCAGCAGTGAAAATGTGCATATAAATTACCTCTTCGTATAAAATTAATGCTTCTTAAACCTTCCCTGTATGGGAAGAGGTCTGTGCTCAGTACCTGAACAGGCATGTGTCATGTATATAAGCTGAAATTATTATATAAGGATAAACTAGCCAGTTCCGCACACTTTTAACTAAAACCTCTTTATAATAAAACTACGATACTAAAAGCAAAGGTTTCGACAACGTCCGCAAATGGAAGGCACGGTTCAAAATTCAAATTTGCATACATTCCCCTGACTTTCCTTAAAAACGAAAATCATCTTTTTTAACATGCAAATTACTACTCTATGCTTTAAGTGTAAGGTTGGTTTTTAAATAAGCCTTTTCAGTACCTCGTATCATGAAATTGCTATTTTTTGCGTTAAGATTAATGGTTTTTTTTGGCCGAACTATTTAATTTTGCTGTCTCATTTTATCACTGTTTGCGTTTTCTTTGTTTTTTTTTTTCTCATCACAACTCGAGAGTAATGAATCTTATAATTGAACTTATAAACTCAGGTATGATTATAATATCTAAATGAAAGTCCAAGAAAAAGAAAAAGCACTATGCACGTATTAAAAAATATTTGTGTGTTTATTTGTCTTTTTTTGACTATCAAAATAAAAAACAGTAAAATTTTACATTGCAATAAAAAATTGTGTAATATAATCCAAGATTATGTGTAGTTTTACTTAAGTTTACTTAAGTAAGTTTTGTAGTTTTACTTAAGTTCAGTACCATAAAAACAAAAAATTACGAGCGTCGCATCTATATTTTTATTATTCTGTGGTACTAAATACTAAAGTATGTATCCTTTGGCAGAATACTATCGTAAAGCAATAAGACTTGTACTATATTGGAATATGAGACGTATATTTTGATATCAAGAGTAAATTCAGCATGAAAAAAACAAAATGGAGGATGTATTTTTAGGTTATCATGTGTAGAGTTAGGAATTATGTAGATAGTTCTATTGTATTAGACGACAAACGGGACTTATTTGCGATATAATTTGATATTTCTTTCCGATATTAATAGCATATAAATAAATTGCGTGCAAAAAAATACAAAAAATATCAGCTTTGTAATACTATATTATTATGGCAAAAAGCCAGGACGCCTACCATCATCTCTTAAACTAAGACTATAGCAATAGTCAAAGAGAGAAAGCGCTACAAGTCAAGAGCGCCATCTTACTTTCACAACAGTAACGGTTTTTTTTTAATTCTGGCAAACCATACCCCAGCATTATACAACTTTCAAACTCTAACACCCTTTACCCATTAGTTTACTAAGTCAATAATTGACCAGAGTCACTGAATTACTTAGTTGGTACATAGGTACACATTTCCTAATGAGTCAACATTTGATGCTTACTTGGTATCAAATGTTGACGAAACTGGTGTGAACAGTACTGAATACTGATTTTCCACTCAGTTTAAGTATAAAAGGAGAATGTTTGTACTATAAATGTTATGAAACAGTTTTTACACTGAAACGAAAGCATTTTTTTTCCGTAGGTTATCGCCTGTTTAGTGAATTGTAAGTTTCAGAAATTAGGTTTTTTTATGGTGATTTTTATGGTGTCGCCTTATACGGGTAATCTCAGGAGCTACTAAATCCAATTTATAAATTCCTTTTTTATGTAAAAAGCAACATTATTTGTGAGTATCAAACGGTGCATACAAGTAATTAGTTCGAGAAATACCAACCAACAATCTAGGCATGAATTGAATAGTATGTTATTCTTAAATTAAGGCGTAATTTATAATAACACATTTAAAACCTCTAATTTGTACAAAAATTCAACATCAACTAGACAATATATTCATATCCAAACTAATCTGTTTATCAAATAGTTTCAAACTTCGGTTGAAATCGCAACCAACCGGATTATTAACTTTAGATCTAACGGAATTAAAACAGTCTAAATTTAGACCGAACTAATTTGGGTTATAAACGTCAATTACTAAATTTTTGGAGAATAGTTAGGTATAATTTTAGTGTAGTCATGTAATCAAACAGGGTTATCATGATGGCTATGAAAACTGTAAAAAATGTGGCCCATACACATCGTTTTCAGTACCTATTTAAAACCTAGACATTGTTCCAGCAAATTAGAATAGAAAACGATTAAAATCTTAAATTTAATGGGAACGAAATCTCTTATAGTTCAATACATTTGAGCGATTCGTCAATGTTGAACGCTTGGAGGAACGTAATTTGTTAACAGATACTGATGTCATTCATCAAAACCCATGGTTACCTTTATAAAATAACGGAAAAATAACCACATAATAATATGTTCTAAAAGGCCTGTGCGCAATAAAATTACTATCAGACTACAAGAAATCACTTCACACGGGTTCATACAAAATCTTATTAAGTAAGCTAATATCATAAGAATACCTGTTTCGTTTAAAATCCTTTGTATTTCCAAAGGACGCAGATATCGAGGTACATAATCTCCAAAAGGAACTTCAAAACAAACTTCTGAATCTACCCACATTTGGTCGAACAAAGTGCTCCGTATAATGAAAATCTAAATATAATCTCTTTGAAGGAATTTATTAGAATAAGTGGAACTGGCTTTTTGGAGTTATATTTGTTGAAGTTGGAATATAGAGTGAGTTTGGTTTGGTATGTGTAGGTAGAGAGCTTATGACGAATATAATCTATTTGAATCTATTTGTGGAACTAGCTAAACGAGGTTTTCCAGTAAGATCTAACTTCTACATTTTTAAAATCTTATGTATTTTTGATTAGTCTACATTACAAACAGATGAACGAAAAAATTAACAATCCTGTAATTTTATGTAACTTTTTCGCGTCCTACTTTTGACCAAAATTGTCTACTATTAAACTCCAGTCATTCGGAGCGAAAATTACTGAGTGATATGATCGAGTAAAAGATTTTTGCATTTAAAAGAATCCTTGCATTTT
The DNA here is from genome assembly GCA_941860345.1 of Chrysodeixis includens. NCBI lineage: Eukaryota > Metazoa > Arthropoda > Insecta > Lepidoptera > Noctuidae > Chrysodeixis > Chrysodeixis includens. Next base: position 519,871 of record OW796116.1, read on the forward strand.
AATAGTGATCCAAATTATTGATCCAAATTCATCTAAATAAAATATGTTTTTTTTTTATTAATTAAAGGAGAGTTCACTATTTATTTACCCATACTAATCTAAATATACCTACACAGAAATAGAGTAACAAAACCAGTAATATTAATAAAGCTTCCATAATTCTGTATATTTAGGTCCATTCGAAGCCTTCGTCGTCCAAACACAAAGCGGGTTGTAGCAAATAATCGGGTGATTTATTCCACAAACGGCAACAAGCCCTTATCTTCAAGAATAACAAGTAACAAGCGGCCAATTAATATTAACTTCAAACGATTTGTTACTTATTTATGGGATTAATTCTACTTTAATTAATCGTATTAATCGTAAGGCGTTCTGAAGCTAGCTTATTGTAAGTAGTAAATAGTAATCTTATAGTTTATTTTTGTAAATCCTTTAAATGATCCCACTTGTGGGTAAAAGCCTTCTTCTTTTTTTCTATTCTTCATCTTTCACGATTTCTGGCTATGATTTAATTTCTCATATTTTTAATAAATCATGCTTTTTCTAGTCATACTGTATTTATTAGCTTAACCATTTTACATTTAGCATTTGAGGGGTTGTTGTACAACAGTGAATTACGTATTGTGTAAACTAAGTGGTCCTATGAGTTTTTACAAAACGCATCTTATTTGCTTGCTACGCATCCCTGGTGGAGGGGCATAAGGCTAGGCTGATATTAAAACTTCAGTAATTGTTTTAGCTGAGTTAAAGTAAACTGTTCAATGAAAAATCCTGACTTTTCATATCCAGGGCTTCTAGTAGGTTTGAGTTTAGTAGTGAGCACAAAGACAAAGGACGAAGAAGACGAAAATTGACACCAATCGTCACCTACGATCGTGGGCAGTCCATTTTCAGTTCTTTTCCTCTATAAATAAGAAGCATTCTGGCTTGAGTTCAGATAATAAATTCAGGTTTCCGGGTAGTTACCAAAAGACCTTTATCAGAATTTTCCGTTTATTTCGAAATGTTTGCGTAAATTCAGATTTCCTTGATATCTGCCAAAGTTATCTGATTAAAAGTTTTCTGCTTTCAAAGTCGTAATAATCAGAATAATCTACATTTTATTATTGTATCTATTTAATATTTATCTCAGAAATGTTTTTGATCCAAATTGTGTTTGTTATTTAATATTTTATAATTTTGGACCAAAAGCTACTGCTATTAATATTCAAGTCGTGATCCAAGTTCTGGTTGACAATTTCTTAAGTTTTTTACTCCTCTTGAATTAAGTGACCTTTCAACAATGAAATATTTCTTATGTATGAACGTGACTTATTGAAATGATATATTTTATCCATTCGTTTGCAGTCCAGCCATTTTTACTATAACGCTTTTAAGTTAATACTTGAGAAATATAAATAGAAAATGAGCGTAGTTTAATGATTGTTACTGGATACGCAATTTTTCTCTTATTACACAAACACAAATTGACCAAAGTACTGTAATAAAACAACAACGTATTATGAAATATTAAAAAAGGTAGAACACGAATCACGACCACAAGACTGACCTTAATAAAGCCATCACCAACAACTCTATTCGAACGAATCGCCTCATACACTACACATTGCCGGCCCAACACACAATGATACAATTAACGTCAATGGACAAGAGACAATGGATCACTTACGAATGGCCATCCTCGTTAGTAAGGGGTATATTTTAAAGGGCAGCCTTTTTGCAATATTGTAGGTTGCCAACTGAAACCTCTTACTGAGCCTTCGCAGTTTACCTATTTGCTTTTATAAGGTATTTATTCTTTGTCTTTTCTAATTATGTATTAGGTACTCTTCGCAATATAAAAAATATGTATCATGGCCGTTTCTTTTTTCTACTAAAATATACATACTAAAAACACTGATTACAGCTTAGGTAGTAAAAGAAAAATTGGTAGAAAATAATTATTTGTGTCTTAAACCCCTATTTACTCACGAATAAAATAAAAAAGTACATACAAAACACGCTACCATTAGCACTTAACTGTAAACAGAAATTTACACGAAAAAACTCAAATAAAAAGGGAAAATTTAATAAAAATGTATGTAAGATTCATTGATACGGATGTAATGATGAAATTTCCGGTCGAAACGAGCACGGATATCGAATATGATCCGATCAACCGCGTATGTCCGATAGCATTTCAATATAAATTTTTAAACCACTTCTGTAACTGCTTTCCAAAAAATTTCAGCCCGAAATTTCGGGAAAATTGATGTACATTTCATTGTTGGACAATCGAATCAGGTTTTTCAATCAGAAATTTATGGATGAAATATGTAATTTCATTGGAATGTTGCAAAAAGTCGATGAACATGCATTTATTTGATTGGTCGTCTATCGAAAGGCACTCAAATAAAAAATCTGCAATTGCATCAAAAAGCAACACACTTTCCACTTTACCAAGACCTATGTCAAAATCAAAAGGGTTTATTTCCAGTAGGCCTTCTCAGACTCTTTCAAAGTACTACTGACTCTAGTTGCACGGTTCAAAATGTAATTCTTATGGAGTAGAATCGGCAAGAAACTCCATGACCTAAACGATATTCCAATTTTCATTTCCCCTATACCCAATACTATACAATACTTTTGCCCGCTACACAGATGTTAGTCAAAATAGAACAAAAAGTAATTTCACTATTCTCTGTTTTGGTTCCAAGCTTCATATCCATTTTTACTTAATCGGCTTAACCGTCAAAGCGTAACAGACAGTTAGAATGGATATTGATTCTAGTCCATAAAATGCACCACCTGTATAACATATGGAATACTAATAAAGAATTGCGTTTTAAGTATTAAGTATAGATTCCACATCTTCATTAATATTAACAAGAAGTGCCTTGTGACGTTGAAGTAATAATTTTGGAAACTACTAAACCAATTTTTATATGCTTTTCCCAGTAGAAAGCTACATTATTTAAGTGAATTTTGCCCAAAGAAATAGGCAAGTATCAACCAATTTACTATAAAGATAGTTTAGTCTACTCTTTCAAACCTAACAATGACTTCTAGTGCTCAAAAACCGCCGGCAATCTGAAACCTAGTGCTCATTACGCGTACAAACATTTCGCCAACACGTCTAACACTGGGTGTAACCTCAGAAGAGCACTTAGCCCCGTTTCGGAAGCCCCTGTGACACGGATCATTAGTACATCTAATATCAAAGTGGGGAGAATCGTGATCCGTGAGTTTATATTGCTAAACTTGAACATTGGATATTGTTGGTGGTATCTCTCTTGTGTCCGATTTGTATTGTATTGATGTTCATGGATTAAACTTGCCCTTCAAAAGTTTAATTAGTATGCTCGTATATTTTGAAACTAATGTAAACTAACTAAACTAATTTTTACTATTTTTCGTTCCGGTAAAAATTTGACACCGTATCGCAGGGGCTAATTGTAACTCAAAAAAAAAACAATTTTAAATACTTTTTTTTAACATAGTTTTCTCTTCAGAAGCCCACTTTAACAAAGACAACTCATTTTACTGCAATACAACCGTCGGTTGCAAAAGTACTCACTTTACTGTTATTGATTTATACGTTTGCTCTACTGCCAAAAATCCACTTCAATAAACAAAGAAAATGCATGAGAATATCCATCTGGCAAAAAAATACTTAAGTCCATGTAAACTCCAACATCAACCCTCTCAAATAGAAAATCTTCTACAAAACGTACAAGCATTGTCTGGTCCTTACTATATTTTTGAACTCCTTCAATCGAGTGCCGTAACTACGGCAGGCCTAATCCTGACCGCATCAAAGGATGAACTTACATAATACGCTTATTGTTTGCCTATCCAGAGAGATATTTAGAATACTTCAGTGGGTAACCTTTAGAGAAGTTGGAAATAGTTTGAGTCTAATATTTTTGGTATTTCGTGTTCTGATTTAGGTTTTAGGTATGTTTGACTTCATATTTAGATTTTAAGTTGTTTTGAGCTGTAATATGGTTTGTGAAGAACTTGTTTTCTTTCCGAAAATAACATTAAAAACACACACATTCATAATAGGCGACTATACTAATGTAACTATTTTTGAACGTAATAAAAATACATAGCATCTCTAAGTGCTCATAATTTCCAGGAAAACACAACCTTTTTGATTTTTTTAGTCCTTAGTGTTGACTTTTCCAATTCGAATACTATAGAGAATCGGAATCAAAACTTCAAAATTAGTGTCGTTGATTTCAAACCCTCATAAAATCTCAACATCCTATTTCTATTTTGAACATCTAACTAAACTAAACTTGTCATCTAAACTCATTAATACATACTTGTATGGATAACTCACTAGGGACTTTTGCAACACGTGCGTAAATAAACACAATATTAATAATTACTGTTTCTATCCTAAAACTAATACTACTCGTAATATTATAACGAGGTAACGTTTGCGAATATATTATTATGAGTAGGTGACGTCGAGTCGCAGGGAGTAATCAAAGGATCTACTGAACTGATTAAAAAACAATCTTTTTCTGTAGAATGCCCCGATGTATACATATGTGAATGTCATAGGCTATTTTATTTTCACTCAGGCGAATCGACGCAGGTCAATTTGTATTATATTATATGATATATCCAGAATGAACTAACGAAGCATTAAATAGAAGTGCAGTGGTACGGAGGATTCCTAGAATACCTGATTGGATCCCACCCTAATGGGGAAAGGTAGGATGCATAGGACTATGCTTGGGTAACCAATGATTTCCTATCATTGGCAGCTTTTAACTGTTTTTTTAAAAACTGGGAGTATAAATCTGGTTGAAGAGAGATAGAAGTGAGAAGAGGTTTTTGTAAGGTAGTTGAACTGAAACGGTATTTCAGTAAAGTAGTTTTAATGGTGTGTGGTGTTAAAATCCCGTTTCGGCGTGTTAAATAATAAACCGTAAATCTGAGGTTTTATCTTGTGTAAGATACTAAACAGAATGGATGATGATGGGAATATGATGAAGAAAATAAATACACTAAAAGTGAAACAGCAATAATCAAATACTTATTTATGTCCGAGAGCTGTCCTGAAAATGCTTTGCAGAATGGAAAACGGAATTTGCAACTTAGAAAAAAAACTTCTGTTCAATATAACAACTTACTCTAAGAATCTAAAAATATACTCAAACAATCAAATGAAAATCTAATCAGAACCGAAAATATGAAGACAGTGCGTCCATAAAACGAAATTGAAGGAACCCCGGAGCTGATTAAATATTAAGTTCCGCATATTAAACGCAAAAACTTTCGTTAAGGCGTACAGCGAAACTTCGTACATTCTCAAAGGAACCCTGAATAATATTTGTGGTAAAATGTCTCTTACTAAAATAAAATTGTTGGCCCCTCGTTGGGCGACAATTTTGTCCAAATATTTACATTTGAAGTTAAGCAAAAATGTTACCTGTTTCTATTGTGATAATGACGTGTCGTTAACATTTTGTCTAGAATGTGAATTCCTTTTTAGAGTTGGTTTTAATTATGCTGTATTTTGAGAGAGGTTGCCTTGAGTACTTTCCAAAATGTTCTGACCTGCATGATTAGTTTGAATTTTGTGTGAGGACAGTTTAACTTATACTGGAAATGTAGTAGAGTATCCTGTTTATAGTTTTGATACCTGGTCGTGAATATCTAGTTTCATAATTAAAAAACTAAGGGATGGGAATGAGAGGATTACATTTTTTTTTCTATAGTCGGTCTATTTGGGATGGGCTCAAATTAATCGATTTACCTGCGTGCTGGGCACGTATAAAATTTAGTATTGAGAGAAATAGTATTATTGTTTTACGTACCTCAAATTTCTGGTTAAACCATCCTAGGATACATAATTCATTGCAATGCATTAGCAAAAAAATAACTAGGTATATTTCAAAATTATGTTTGAAGAAATAAAAAAAAATTGTATGTTCTCTCTTTTTATTATTCTCTCAAGTTCTTTACTTACAAGAATAAAGAATATTCTTAACATAAAAAACTAACCAACAAAGCCTACTTATAAAACTCCTCGTTAATTCCCTTTCCGTAACTAACTTGGTCAACAGCTTTTGTAACAAAATAACCACTATTTTACCGTTGAATATTTGTTGGGTAACTGAATAATATATTATATACCTACCTTGGATGGTCCCCTGACGTTAATAAAGAAACTTTTTGGGCCGACCTCGTTTCGAATTAATAATATCTTTCGCGTAATCGTTTTGGATACTGCTTTCGTTGTATTTTATGGAGTATTTATCCTGTTTCATATGACTTCAAAGAAGAAAGAGATTATAATAAATGCTTCTTTAGAAAAGCAAGTTTATTGGTGAATGGTTACTGGTGAGTTGCTTAATATTGCTTATCATTCATCATCATCATTCCCCTGCCCTTATCCCAATTATTATTATTTGGGGTCGGCGCAACACGTCTTCTAGACGTGTTGCTTAAAGTTTTGGCTATGGTTTTATAGTCGGCCGCCTGCCTGACACTAACCCTCTTTGGGAATGCGATTGTTGGTTGTTTACCCGCCACCATTCGGGTGACCCAAGGTGCTTGGTACAATGCACTGGGTCTTAAGGTCCATTAGTCGCCTTTTACGACACCCAGTGGAGGATATGGGGTGGTGCTATTCTTTATATCCGGACACCACACGGAAATAATAATAAATTATACTTAATATTGCTTATATTGGTAAAAATCTATTGTAGGTCCTAAACAAATAAAGACACTCTAGCATTATAAATGCGTCATTTCGTGAGCTTTCATTGCTTTCTTATCCAATTTTGATATAACACCGTATCTGATCAAATACAATGCACAAACACGTGCTAAACCTAGTGAAACATGTAAATAATTTTTAAATTAATTTAGAATAATGTCTCAAAACGTTTCATTACCCCCTAAATAGAGACTCCGTGTCTCCCTTTCGTTCTATTTTATCATTCAAACATACTCCAACTTTTCGTTTCCATTACAAATCCACTTAATTCCAAAGCCAGAATTATAAAATTATCCATGATTTAACAACCAGAGCGAAAGCATCAGTACAAGCATAATACATGTGTACAGTCAGAATGAAAAGCACTAAGCCTTGCCAATCTCGAAGCGGCTTATACCGAACGCGACTGTACGTAATCCTGTTAAGACTTGCCGTTGTGTATTAGCAATATTACAGTGTATTATGATAGTATACTATGTATGTATGTAGGTATAGTATGTTACATACATGTAAGTGACTTGTAAGTGTATGTGTTAGTTAGTGATTCTATGCACTGTTTAGTAGTTGGTATTTTGTTGTAAATCTTTGATGTGTGATTTATATGAATGATTGGTTTTATTTTACGTAGTAATTTTCTTAGTTTTGAGTTATGATTTTAATCTAGGAATGTGTGATGTTTAGATTACGATCACTCCATTTAGAATAGTATATTGTGGTGTATGGTGTGACTGAAAGCCAACTAAATTATATCCTAGCTTTAACATTCAAATAAATTATTTTCGTGTTAGTTCATATCATGTAGCGGAACTATTCTTGTTTGCCTAGCAAGTTTGTCTGAAATTAAGTTTTCATACAGGAAAACTTTGGGCGAAAAAATTGTCAACATTTGTTAGAAAAAAAGTACTCAGAAATACGATTAGCTCAATTTGTAACAAAATGCCTTTACGGAAACCAGTTATTTTGTAACGAAATGAAACACAAAACAAGTCAATATATTTTAATAAGCGCCCGGTCATAATTTGAATAAGATTTACGCAACAAATGTTCCTTAATTGTAAATTATTTGAAGCCGAAATCTTTGATCCCAAATATTATTCTCTGGAAAATTATTTCAAACGAATTACTCTTTGTAAGGATTTATTGATTTTCTTGTATATGAGTTTATGTTAAACGATTTGTCCTAAGATATTTGATTTCTATCATTTTTTGTTTTAGAAAATAATGTCTATTGGGAATATTTATTAATGGAAAATTTTGAAGCGTTCAATAGGATGTTCCTTTTCAGCGACCATTATTTTAATTTTCTCATGTCATCATCATCATCATTTCAGCCATAAGATGTTCACTGTTGGACAGTACTTTACCAAAATTTTCCAAAAAGACCGGTTAGAAGCGCCCTGGATTCATCCCTTCTTTTTTGTGCCACTAAGTAAATTATTTTTTTGATTTAACCTTCAAAATTTATAATTATATGAGCAATATAAAACTTTTTTTTCTAATGTAAGAAATATTTACATGGAAGTCTTTTAGCTGAAATAAAATTGAATATAAGTATTCAAAATATTGTTAAGGATATGATCGAGTTAAAGACTTGATCGGAACCTTAACCGTAAAGATATACCTAGCAGAAAAAAGATATCAAATCAGCAATATCGGATCCAAAACATACTTCTCGTCACATTAACTTGTTAATTGAAAGTATGAAAATGTACTGAAATGCTTTTTTTAAAATAAACCAGGAGGGATCAGAGCTTGTACTATGAACACTTAAAACAAGACTCTTGTCAGAGAAAGCGAGATAGCGCTCTACATTACATATAGCAGCGTTTCACTCCCACAACTTTCACTGTGTTGTTTTAATAGTTCTTAGTAAGGTTAGTACATAACAGAAAATGAGTATTTCACTTATCCTTTTTGCAATAACAGCTAAAAATAGCCCCATCCATCATATGGGCGCCATTTGCGTCGAAACAAACGATCTCTCTACTGTTGTAGGAATTTATGTTAAGACTCACCCTGTATAAGAATTGCTCTCATAAATGTTATAAAAATAAACTGAGTTCCAAGTTGATGTGTCGTATTAAATTTTATCCTTAATTTTTGTTGTTGGGGTGGAATTTTATATCCAAAAGTGCCGAAAATAAACATATCAGTAGAAAAAGAATTTGATGTATGAAAATGATGGATAATGTTTTAAATTGACGGTAACGGTTTCAGTAAGTACAAGGAGTTATTTTATTAATGACTAGCTGTTGCTCGCGACTTCACCCTCGTGAATGGTTATAGGTGTAAAAATATTACCACCTATAATACATTACCCAGTTGGTTAAAAAGTAGCCTATGCCTATGTCTACAAATCCATACAAAATTTTATCGAAAATGATCCAACAGTTTGAGCGTAAAAGAGTAGAAAACATCCATCCATTCTTATAAATTTTCGCGTTTATAAAATTAGTGGGAAATACGAAAATAGGTAGGTTGCTTACATAAACAAAACCCAATTTAATTTAATTATAATCTACATCTATTTCAAAAACTGTTTTAGAAATATTCTATTTAACACTTTTGGTAAATATTTTCTAGTTTCTAGGGAGGTTTACATTTATAAACATCTAATTTATTTCCTACTTACTTTTGGATTTGGTCTTTTAATATTAAAGTGTCCGCCGTCCAGAGAGAAATACTACTAAACTAGATTATTTATTAACAAGGTTTATATACATATTTACATTGATGATGAATATTCTATTTGTAACTCGCTTTCCTACGTAGATTCCTCTAAAGCCATGTCGAATCGAATTTACTAAAACCCATCGCGGGGATTTAAACCATGAAAGCAAATCGGACAGCATCCTATTTTAAGAACATTATGCCTGAGCCTGAGCGCAGGCATTGTCTGTTTTATTCAATTGTGCATAATGGGTAGATAGATATTTGAATATTACTAGTATTTCCAGCGACTCTACATTTTTTTTTTTGTATCCTAGTGGAAAGCCTCATGGACTGTCTCTCGTCATGGGGTTATCCGGTTAAAACCACTGGAGCGTCCTCATTGGCCTATGGCTGGGAGTACGACTCTACCTACGTGGATAACAGTAAGAGCAGTAAAAATTTGTCTAATATACGGGTACTCTTTCTTTCAGTTCCAAGCTCTTGTTACACCAAATTTCATTCTAGCCAGTGATTTCGTCAAAAAAGCATAAAAATCAAACAAACCTACTTCGGCCTTTTTATCATCAATGTAAATATAGATTTACGAAGGAGGAATTATATTTTGAACCTCTTTGCGGTAATTGGGATTTGTTTGTTGAGGCAGAAGGGAGCGGGAATAAGCTTAGTGGTTTAGAGGCAAACACTGTCACTCAATATCTCATTGATTTTCCGAATAGAAAGGCCTTTTGTGAAATTGTTAGTGGCGGAAATTTGACGGGAGTGTCTTGTCGAATTGATTCAGCCATTTTGTTGATATAAATTTACATTGTAGTTTTGATTAAAAGTTTTGTCAATTTTCTTCTTTGTTTTGAAGCTTTTCTAATTAATTATGCCTTTTTAGGAATAAAAGTTTGTTGGGTATGTTTGTATTTGGTAAATATTTTTTTTAACCATAATATAAGACGTAAACCAGTGAAAACGCAGTTTAGAAGTTCGACAACGCAGTTACAGTCTTAGATAGTCTTAGAGATATAGTTAAAAAGACCCGGATCTCGAGAAACACTAGCCAGTATACTGTATTCAATAAAGAAAATTTAATGTTTAGTGAATTGTTGTTATCATCGTTATTTTAAAGTAATTAACACACCAACTTCAAATAGTGGGTTACCTTCACCTAGTAATTGAAAAGGTCCATTGAAAATCCTAACGATCGAATCTTAATTAAATTCTATAAAACTAGGTATATAACGATCGACAAAAGTGCTTTCAATAGTAATGGTGATTAAATTGAAGATACAGTAAAATGGAGATAAAAGGTAGATACAGAAAACCTACCAGCACCGCTCAAAGTAAAGCTGTTGCAGTAGTGAAAGAGAGACGCCGCTCTACGCCGTGTAGCGCACTGTCTCGCTTCCACAACTATAACAGTTTTACTTTGGTGTGGTGGTAGAGCCCAAGGTAACAACGATATCTTGAGAGAAAGTTTAGACTATTTATTTGTAAATAGGATACATTTTGATAGCTCTTACTTAACAGCTAAAATAAAATTTTATCTATACCTTTTAGTCTAATTTGGGATTAAAATAAGATTTTAGGTTGTAAGAAAAATATTATAATAGTCATGACTTAAATACATACAGACTCTTCTTGTATCTGTCGTAAATCAGAACCTTATAAAAAAACTAGAAATCAAAGCCAAAACATTTAAGAAATACGAATGTTATGTTATAACTTAAAATTAATAACGTCTATCAAATGGAAATATATAGTCAATCTTTTCCGCTCTGTAATTCCAAAAAAGACGTGGCATAACTTGAAATATAAGAAGATAAAATACTTTTACAACATTTTTTCGAAATAAGTCCTTCAATTAAAACTCCGGAGAAAGTAAAACAAAATTCTGTCGTAATAATTCCAAAGTTTTACGCAATAACATTTACAAAAAAGTTCCAATTTATTATTCCTCTGCGAGGCAGGGTAATTTCTGAATCAAGTCAAAGCGAATTTTCCGAATTCCAATGTTAGGGCTAAAACGATCAAAACGTTTTACTCAAACACGAAATGGTTTGCTGGTATGAGTCAAATACAATTTGGTTTGAGATAGTACTAACTAGCATAACATTCACAACTATCACACAATTAAAATCCCTCTTATAAGTCATGCTGCCTCTGGAAAAAAGTATTTGACTAAAAGAAATTAATATGTCCGTCAGATAGCTAAAAAATATAGGATACATAGTTTTTCTTATGTCGCGTAAACAAAAAATGAAGAATATACAGTGACTTAAAATCTCGTGTGATGTCACTTCTCCGTAAACTTTTACTGACAGTTAATGACGTTACCAGTCGATACTATCATACAATTCACCATTTTTGATTCGTTATATTTTCATCTTTCTTTTGTAATTTGATAAAAGAAAATTATCTGTAATTACGACTACATTCACGACTACTGTTTTAGAGTTTGAGTCAACTGGCTTGATCTTGGCGACCCTTCAAACACAAAGCAAACAAGGACAAAGTGGAATGAACAATAAATTAATATTTGATCTGAAGCTCGAAACAAACAGGATTATGAATTTTATCTCTGAGTTTGACCCTTGTTTTAGATAATTAGACTTAAATGGCTTTAGGAATTGTAATTATGTCCGCTCATTCCGTTTTAATTAATGTTTTTTTTTTATCACAATCTGTCAAGAGGGCTGAAGAAAACGGTCATTGAAAATTGGCGTATGACCAGGAATAGGATAAGAAAGACTGGGTTATAATGATCTATAGAACTACTTAATATGTAACATAAAATGTTCTAGTAAAGTCTTACAAACAAAAATGTTCTAGTATACATTAATGGTATTGATTTCTTTAGCAAAAAAAAATACCTACTTGTAAGTTCTACTTCAATGAATATCAGCAATTTCAAAAACAACTATGTCGAGATTATCTTTATAAATGTAGATTGTAACAAATGTTTGGAACAATAAATTGTAAGACGAAAAATGAAGGTACTTTGCGTCGTCGAGTTTTAGTGATATGTTATCAGAGCCACGTTGATTTACGAACGGAAGATAAAATAGAGGATTTGCTAGATTGCTTCTGTCACTCTGTCCTTGTTTTAAAACAATGGGACTTTGGAAGCATTCATGGGGAAAAATGTATAATGTTAGGGACTTCTTTCGAACTACCATTGCGGAAAGTTAAGTGGATAACGTTATTAGTAAGGTGGAAAAAAATCCGGTAAACATTTTAAGTATTTCATGGACCGCAAAATATATGTAGATAGTTCTTAGTTATCCTTTTGCTCAAGCCTTATTGAAGCCGCATGTACCTATGCTATTAAATAAATATGACTGTCGCCTTTGAGAAGCCAAGCTATCGCCTATCACTGCACTTAGCGGTCTTATTGCCAAAAAACCGGCCACTACTGCTACTTATTGGCTTCCTCTACGGAGGTAGCAGCTTTTAACTTATTATTTGCCTATTTCTTTTACACCGTTTTGCACGAAACTGAACTAAATTATGAGTAACAGATCAGCATCATGGGCCACTAAATTAACCACTACTTTTGCCATTTTGTGGTTTATATACGAAAAAAAAGTCTCCTAGAACTGGACCGATGTTGCCGCCCTGAAAGACACCTGTCAAAAATGGGGCAAGCGCGAGTTGTCCCGCGCTTTTTATAGTAAGCTCAAAGGACTACCAATTCTAGGTTTTTTACCATTTTCAGCCGCCTGAAACTCGGCCTTAGTCGGCTTAATATAACTAGCTTTCTCTTCTGCACCAGCATTTTCTTTCTACTTCTCATCTCTCATCTTATCTCTTCTACTTTCTATATCTTCTCTTACCTTTATCGTCGGCCCGGAACTCGGCCTCGAGCTCGGCCTTGGTCGGCTGCGGCTCGGGCTGCGGCTGCTGCTTGCTGGTCTTCATGCTCATTGACTTCCTCGTCCGGTGTCCGCGGAAAGCTGCCTGGATCTTTGTCGCCGCCTGCTCTTCTGATTTCTCTTCTGTTGCTTTTTGCTTCTCTTCTGGAATAGAGAGAAGGACGCTTGTTCAGAATATTATAGGCAGATTATTTTTGCTGGACTATATACAATATTTAACAGATGATTTTTTTTTATTGTTGGTCAGACAAATTCCTCTATTCCAATAATACGTATATGAAACTACTAGACTTATATGAAAACGAATAAATTTAGGTGTGAATTAGTAGAAAAGTCGTAAAGTCCTCAGAATGATTTTTGTGCTCAAGCACGTTGTAGAGATGAACATACTTTTTCATCGATGGTCGAGCGTATACTTAAAACCAGTTTAACCAATAGCATCATCTGTTTTAGCAACAATATTACAGCAGGTACCTAAACAAATTTCTAAAATATTCAGGTGGAACTGAAAACTGACCATCCCAAACAAAGGCTTTTACATAATGAAGACGCTGTGAACGCAAGTCATTTATTTTCACCCGAAATGTTTTCCAGTAAAACTGACATTTACAAAAACAAACAGAATACCTTGCTGAACAATTTTCAACCTTATGCAAACTAAATAAGGTACAATTCAAGGTGAAAATACCCTGGCATGTCAAAGAAACTTTAAGTAGTTTTATCAGCTAAGTTGGGTACGCTGCCAAACAAACACTTTCCTTTGAATTGAGCCAAACTTTATCGAAACGTCGTCGAGAACAATTTTTCGTGAATTCGACGAAATTTTGAAATGTGGGTCAAGAATTCTTTACTTTGAGATATTTCGTTGTTTTCCGAGAAGCGGTAAGTACTTGTAACTAAGTAGATGAGTGCCGAAATTGAACTTTGGTTACTGCCTCTGACATAATAAGTAATATATCAGCGTTCCGTAATATTCACCTCAAATATTTGTTTATCTGGCACGGTTCCTACTTATGTTAGAATTATTTGATATGATTAATTAGAAAACAGTGTGACAGACAGCTGCCGGAGGTTTTCTTGCGCCGTTTCTTCCTGAGCAATGGAAGCAGTGAAGGTTGGACGGGGAGGTGCTGTCTATAATTATGTTTACTTTCATATAGTACATTGTAGTCTAATTAAACAGACGTGTTTTGATCACTCTCATATTTTAAGGGCGAAAGTATCATGTAAGTGTTTATCTCATCTAGATAAACACTTGTATAGAGTTAGCTGACACCTAAAACACATAGGTGACTGCCTAAGCGACTGCGTCGAAACAAAATAATGATTTTACAGGTATAATTGTTACAACCGACATTCACGCAGACGAAGCCGCAGGATAAATCTAGTTCAATAATATTCTATCGAGATTGAGATCTATGTTATTGGATATTGGGAGATTTATGAGGGTGCTTGACAAGGAGAAATGTATGAAAGGAAATGATACGTCAACACATTTAATATAGGTATATCTGAACTATCCTATATTGTTATATTACGTGCTTTGTATGTATGTTGATTGATGTAGTTTTGTTTTACCGTGTTCGCACTTAGTCAGTAGATTTGTAATAAACCCTACTAAAATTAACGCTATTTTAGGACAAATAAAAATCTTTTGAGTTCACTTTTTTTATTTTTCTCACTTAGTATCTAATTAAAAGTTAAAATTAGACCTAAAAGCTGTGGAAGATATTAACAGGCGTTTTTTGTATAAAAAGAGTAGCTCTCGTTACACTAAATTTTAATTAAACAGTGGTTCTATAAGTATTATAGAGATGGTTGGGTTCCTTACAAGTGAAACTGCGTTAACAAACTTAGAAGCTTAAAAAAAACTGTTAAAATAGAAAAAGAACAATAAATTCTTCTGACCATAGTATTATTTTACGGTTTACTTGATAGCAATCTCGAACAGATCAGCAACTAACAGATATCTACAAAATTTAGAACCTGATTTTGTTTTTATTGTTTCGTGACTGACTTTGGCTCACTTTCCTAGAAAAAAAAAACACGAAATACCAGCTATTGACAGAAAATCTCTTGTAAACAGAAAATCTATTGCAACAGTTCATCCAACCAAAAAAAAGACCACAATTTTAACAATACAACTGCGGATCCCTAAAAATGTAAACGAAGAGCGCTAACATTGTGAATTATTTCGAAACGTGTGGGCAGAGACACTTAACGAGGAAAAATAAAGGGTTTTTAAAATAGGAGAGTCTGTGGTTTTACAGTGTACGCTGTTTACATCTGTGGAAACTGTGGAGTGTTGGCTTGGCACGATTTGTGCTATGCGATGTAATTTTTTAAATGTTAAACAGTATTTTGTACGTTGTGGCACATAATGTTCGTTGAACTCGTCACCTCTATGCTAGAATTAGGTGTTTCATTGAAAAATACCAAAAAAAAATTGATGATCTGATAGATTTTCAAAATTCATTCGAAAAAAACTAATTTAAAAAAAAACTACGGACATGTAATGCATCAAAGGTGATGAAATATGAAAGTGGGATCTAGTAACATCACTTGTAAGTAAAGAGTGCGCTGAGACACGAATTCACACGAGATTTCGACTCAGTGTGTCGTTTTCATTTACAAAAAAATACCCTGTCCAGTATTTTATGGAAACTTATCTGACGGACTATTTAGTTTTTTATCTACCCAATTTAGTTAAAAACAAAATTCAATTAATGCCTACCTTATTTAGGACTTTATTTCCTAGCCAATATTGAACGACTACAGAGCAAAGTTCTCCTCTAAATCCTTCTACATTCTTCTATTTATTGGGGACAATTGCTACATAAGAGCTTGTTTCGATTTGCGCTACAACATCCCACCTTCTGCACCCAATGCAATCTGGTTCCCTTTTATCTGTCTCTTAAATACTTTATTGAGAGTTTAATTTCTTACTTTACTATCCCCTCTGTCGAGTGTATTCTTTTTACTTCTACTAACATTTTTATGCAAAATTCCTGAACTGAGGCTATAAAGAGAAGGAAATAACGAGTATTCTATTCTATTCTATTCTATAACAGCTTTACTGGACTATGGATGGTCTGTTCTTGCACTGCCCTCTGTCTTAAGCTGGTAAGTCAGTCCTTGGAATTGGCCATGTGGCTTAAACACTCCTTTATTCGAAATTAAGATGGCCACCATTCACTGAAGAGGTGTCGTAGAATAAATATGAGAACATAAAAAAATAACTAAACGTTGCGACACAGTTCTTTGTAACTAATGTGGTCAACGAATTATACAATCATATTAACTGGTTCTTCTTTCAATATATTTAGATTTTGTTCTTTTACATAGATAGATACTTGTGAAACAGCAAAGAATCTCGTTAATGGATCAAGACAGCAAATAAAGTCTACCGCAAACCAGCCCTAACCAGTTTTTATAATGCTAAGCTTAGCTATTCTTGTGAGGATATAAACTGTACCGTTTTAGCGAAAGCAGTAAACTTGATGGCCTAAACTGTTAAATGTTAGGGTCCTTCCCTTTTTGTGACATTTCTGATGTTAGTGTAACACCTTCGTAATGGTATGTTTATTTTTATTGGGTTGAGTTACGGCAGAATAGAATAGAATCCTTTGTTAAACTGTGAGAGTATAGTATTTGTGGAGATTGTGTTTTATAGTTGATGTTGATCGTTCTAGATATAAAGAGATTGTTATAGATATTTTTTACGTAGTTACATGGGCACTAAAAGTATTGTATCTTTTGCCACTGTAGAAGCGAGACGGCATATAAGGCTGTTTCCCTTCCATAATGGTAACACTTCTTTTTGGTGAAGTTTTGCTTTATAATTGTGTATAAACCCCCTCTATGCATAGTTATAAAGAAGAACTTCACCAAGCAGAAATGTCTTTAACTATGTAATATATAGGTAGGGCTTTTACACAATTATAAACGAGGTTGGCTAAAATTTTGCATGACAATGTGTCCATAATTATATGCACAAATATTTTAAATATCCTAACCTAGTTTCTTTATAAAAATAATAATTATTTCCCAAAAAACCGCATTGTAACATTTCCTTAACCATTGACATTCAATTTTGAATTTTATCACAACAGTATAGACCTCTTTTCACATAACTGAAAAATTTCTTTGTAATACAAAAATTCTTTTCGAAACGTACTTAAAACATCTCTTTGCAATTGTACCTTATTTTCATTCTGATAATGGCGCCTTGTGGCTTTTGAGTACGTACATAAATACGTGCTTTGCAGCTAATGGACTCTTATATAGATTTACAATTGATTCTTAATCTTAGGCCGAGCATGTATTGGAAGTATGTTTCTCGGAAAAATGTTCGGAGATTTTGATTTTTACGTCTGCGAATTTGGAATTTTATTTTTTGTAAGATTTCTTATTCCTGAAGATTTTTATTTTTTATGTTAGGTTGTAAAGTTGTAATAAAAAGCAATAAAATAAAATTTAAAGACAAAAAGAAAAATACATTAGAACAAAAACACAATGAGGTTTTATGCTAGCAGTGTGACACTACTGCTGGCTGGTACAAAGAGCTGAGGCACTGAATAAACTCTTCCGTACTTTTTTTCTCTTTTTAACCTAGAAGAAATCCTCATGGACTGCCCTCGTCAGGGGTTTGAAACACTTAAGTCCCTATAAGATTAAAATAGTAGTAGCCTTAAACTAATTTTGAAATTATTGTTCTGAATATCACAGATTCGTTTTACAAATAAAATTAAATAAAAAAAGCCTGTAACTATCGCGATTCCTGTGCATTTTCATTAACTTACAATGAAACATTGTTTTATCCACGAATTTCAATGTCGTAATGTTCTTTAAAAGTCACTATACCTAGAGCAAAATTAAAGTCTACCTGTATAAGAAACTTTCTGTATTTTAAATCCACAAAACGAACGTTTCGGCACAAATGTATACAAAAAATAACCCTTATATGACTGATATATTCACCCATAATTATCTGTACGTGCCACAACATGTAAAACAGTTTAGCTAAAGCCTCCCTTATCACCCACGATGGTGTTTACATGCGCACCATGGTGTTAACATGGCTAATTTATAGCTTATAAGTTTGGGCCGAGGTTGGGCATAGCGAGAATATTTTTTGTAAACGAAAATTATTTTTTGGGGTTTTGGGCATAAACTATGTGTTGATTAATAGCTTTGCTATAGACTTGCTTGGTAAGCTTTTGTTGTTTCTTTTTACTTTAAAATTTAAATTAAAACCATTTTTTAAATGACTATATGGATACATCAATATGGATACTCAAACTATTAACCAGTGAGATTGGTAGTAGTACCTATACTGATACTATGTACTAATAGTGATATTGCCTTAAACCTACATACCGGGTATGACCTGATAAACCACTTACATAAAAAGCAAAGTACAAAATTAGGTATCGGGAAAATGGGATGATGAAATGATTAGAGATATCACAGGTGAATAGAAAAAAAATAAGCTGCTGTCGTAAGTTTGTTTACATGAACATAATTTTGTCTCGTAAATATTGCAACCTTAAGAAAAACTATGTTTTCATTCACGCCAAAATGTCTTTATTCACCCCGTTTTACAGTATCAGAGTTTAAATACCAAAAAGTTTCTGCAACTTTGCATATAACCTCATTATTGCCTACGCCAAATATCCCAATGCAATGTTACCAAAAAACTGTTACCTACTTCTTATTTAGGGTCGTATTTTCTTCCTTTAAATTATTTATGATCCAGGAAGGTAGAGGTAAGACCTTGCCGAAAGCAAGTATAAATAAACAATGGTTGTAAGGCATCGGGAGGAAACGGGAGCCGGAACTTTGAATCATTTGCATGCACTATACATCATACAAGTCCCTTGACAACTTGTTTTATAAGATTAAAGGGAATTTATGCAGTAAAGTGAGATTTTGATGTGGCTTTTTTTGAGGAAATTGTGTAATGATTTGAAAGTGAATACTGAGATGACGATTATTTGAGATAATTACAAGCCAATCAAAAATAGATATTTGTGTCTTATAGCTAACAATGGATTACACTCTATTTGTTTGGTGAGCTCAATTAATAATTATCTTATTGCATTCCCTTATACCTAATCGTTTCAGGTCGATGCAAAGCGTTTACTGCTTTAGTCAAGTCTCCTTCATATTAAGTCTTTTCTTTTCATAGAGCTTATAAACTCAAAGTCTATTACAAGTTTTTTTTCAACACTACGTTCCATTCTATCACTTTACATGGACTTCTCCTAAAGTAAATAAATAAATAGTTTATTTCCAAAAACTTAGTCACAATGTACTTAAATATAGCATCTTCCTTAAAATAAACACACATATTACAGGGGTAATTTGCCTGAACTAGGTAGTCCTGTGTTTCAGGCGAAGTGCACCACTACTAACAAAATTTTCAACAACACCGAACAAAAAATTTCCTCACAAGAAATTCACTTAAAATACCCACACAATATTTTCAAAAGAAACCATGAATATTCACTCATTACCATATTACTTATTCGTTAACCGTATTTTCGTTGTGTCGGAATAACACGCTTGCCGCGTTTATTTCTTGATGTTCAAAATGGCGGACTTGACAGGTAAACAAAATGGCCGCGTTACGCCTACATAATTTATGTAGAACGGATGTGTTGAACGTTCATTTTTAATAACTGGTGGTAGAGAAAATGGTAGTGTAATTGTATTTTATGTGTATTTGATTTTTAAATCGGAATAAAGCACAATATCAAACGCGTTTCCAAATGTGTTAACATTGCTTGTTCATTGGTTTTTTGAATACAGAGTCATTGGTCCCAGATAAGACAAAAACAATTAGCTTTTTATTTCACATATTATACGGCTACAAACCAGGAATAACCTTTCAAACAATATTTGCTTACCAGTACAGAAAGTATAAAAAATAACAATGTATTTATTACCACCAAAAATATACACGTTACACGTTCCCATAAAATAAACAAACAAGCAACTCAAAGCCTACGGATTCCCAATAATAGGGCTAAACAATTTCCCAGTAAATATACCCCCCCTCCCGTACACCCCCCCCCTCTCCATATAATGAGTCTCCTACACGCTACCCACTGATTGTTTTCATGTACTTCTATTGGAATATCGAGTGTTGTAATAACAAGAATTGGGCGGTGGTATGTGTTAATAATGTGTCCTGATTTTTCGTTTCTTGTGTTTTGGAAAATAAAGGTATCTCTGTTACACGTACTAGCTATATACCACTGTTCCGTCTATGTGTGTATGTGTTTCTTGACGTTCAAAAAACAGTTTAATCAGTCTGATCAGTTTTGACTCTCTTAGTCATTCAGTAAGGGAGGGTAAGTCCTATTAACAGTGATTTAAAAACAATTTGTAAAAATCTAGCGACCCGCCCCAGCATTGCACGGGTGCAACAGTAATGTATTATTCATATGAACCTTCCTTTTCAATCATTATTATTAACAAAAACCTTATCAAAATCCATAATTATATAGCTTTAAAATTCTAAGCCTGCATCGGGACAGACAGACAGCAGAAAACGATATTTTTTTTAAACTATTCAGTGAAGGGATGATAGTCCATGCTCCTTAAACAAGTAACATTTTTAAAGAGGGCCAGATAAGGTAGTAGAATTTCTGAAATGTTTCTATGAAATATACAAATCATAATTATATAAAACTGTAGTCGACGAAAATGCGAGACGAATTTAAACGCAATATATTGCTTCGTGTCACTTCCATATACCAAGTCTTAAGATCTCATAGTACAAGCATAGATTAGTGAAATTCTTATTACATTGTTATCAACGTATAACGAAACAGACAAGATTATTAATATCGCTCACATTCATCTAGCTGTCGGCGAGAAATCTCATAAAATATCATTATTTGATCCGAAACTAATTACTTCGGCGTAATCTTCGGGTGATTAACGCTCAAATGAAGACATCCTATCAGATATTATGTTGGTGTGTTTACTTGTATTTTGTCATTTAAATTATTACTTGATTTTGCTTGAGGCTAAGCCAACTTTGTAGGTGGCTGTCGCAGTCAAATTTAGCCTGTACTTTTTGGTGTGCAATCATAAAATTTCCTATACAAGAGTATATTTAATATGTTTAAAAGCATGCAAAACATGTGCAGCTCTGGACTTTCTTACTTATTATCCACGGTTAGAGCACTTAAGAAGGTGTGTAGAGGAAGCAAATTACTGCTGTCCAGTCTACTACTTAATAAGATCGTCACTGGACGCCAGAGGAAGGACTTCGTCGTCGAGGTCGTCCGCGGCGAAGGTGGTGCGACGATCTAGTCAGATTTGCGGAGCGCTCGTGGCCAGAAATAACAAAGGATAGGAAGATTTGGAAGAAAATGGGGGAGGCCTTTGCCCAGCAGTGAGATCTCAAACTTAATAGCCTAATTTTAAATTAATTTCAGTTTAGTAAGTGTTGTTGCTGTAGTGAATAAACGAAATAAAAATAACCACTTTTAACTCTGTAAAATCTACATTTTCCTTCAAGTGTAAGTAAATTTTCAACGAACATCTCTATCTCTAGAATCGCTCTTGTTCTTTAATTACTAACACACAAGTAGTGTCATTCCAAAAACATTAAACCCTTATATTATGTTTGTGTTCCAAACGCCCATAATCTTAAAGAAATGACACGAAACAGCTGGCCATAATCCAACCTTTGAAATGTTGTCATAACTTTTTATAGATTTCCCAGAATCACAGTGGAATAACAGCCATTAAAATAAATCTTTTTACCCACAAAGAAGGGGCGATTTAATATTTTTTGGTATGGTAACATTTTTTATCCTGTTTGTGTTTTTAATGTTGTTTATTTTTTTGGAATGTTTTATTTGAATTGGGTGAGTGCCGAGGGGATTGAGTTTCAAGGGTATCGTTTGCCACAAGGATATCTTTTGTCTAAAACCTTTTAATTTGGTGTTATTTTATAAGTAGTACTAGCATTACAACCGTATTTAAATAATACTTTTAGAAAATTAACGTATGTTATTTATATTATGACGGATTTGGAGAATGTCATTTTAATAAGTGATTCCCGATATTTTGACGCGAGTGCTTGTTTCCCATGGCTTCCACAGAATTTGTTTAAAATCGTAAAGATTTTTGGAAAAAATTGAAATCTTCGAGGGAAGTACGTTCTTTACCAACAGTGAAAAAGTTTTTTTTTTAACCGTAACCTGTACTAGGCTAAATTTAATAAAAAATCTTTTGAAAAAGAATATTTTAATTACATACACTTCAAAACACTTTACCAAACGCAATTCTAATTCCAACCTCTCTACTAACAAAATATACCTGTTTCCACAATACCAACACAATATCGTGGCCTGAAACAAAGGCAAGGTGAATTCTGCTGAAACCACTTTGTGATGTGCACAAAGGCTTCACTTTAAGGAAATGACGTCATAGTACTACGTTGTACAATGTAGAATTCTTGTGAGTTTAGGAATTTTTAGTCGTGAATTTGTTGAGATGTTATTGTGCTGTTATGCTTATTGTTGTAATAATAATATAGCAATAGGTATATTTAGAATTTTATTTATCGTATGCCATTAAATCAACGTTACGTTATTGGATGTTAAGTTATTAGCTAATAAATACAGGTAAACCTCAAAATAAATTACAAAAAATCTAGAAAAGCTTACATTTTACCCTTTTCTGCAATAACCGACGTCCACATGGACAAACCCACGGCCAAAAGCTAGTGCTGTAGAATCTCGTAATTAAATAACAATTACGTTTTTTTATATCTAAAATCCTCAAAATTAAATATCCCATTCCATTTCGATTCAAATGTAAATCAATCAAAAACTCATCACTAAAACATTCCTATTTCAATATTAATTGCCATCCAAAAAACGAGACCAAAAACATACACAAGAACTAAAATCAATTCAAATCAGCAACGAAACGAGCTGACACAACACAGCACTATTTATTCTAGTGTCAAGTGTGTCAGAGTGTCTATCGGCGTGTCAGCGCTCTGTAGAGCTGACAAAGCGAGCAGACACTTGTGTCGAGAGCGCTCGACACTCGCGAGGCTGTAACGAACTGAGTCTAAGAATGCTTGCATATCCTAGCAGAGTTGTGGCTTTTGAAGATTAACTTGGTTTCTTCATAAAGGGTGTGCTCGATTTGTGTCAGTAAGATGGTTTCAATTGTGGAAATAGGGGTTGTGAAGCAGGGAAGACGTATTTGCTTTCAATTTAATTTAATTTGTCAGTTTCAAAGAAAGCTATGATCTGTATTGTTAATGTAATCAGACAGGAAACTAAGAAGTAGAATGGCATAATAAAAGAAACAATCAATAATTCAAAGTAGTTGACTTTATGGTACAGACACTTTGTCGACACCAATAACTAAACGCAACAGCCTGTAGTCTCTGTACTCTTCCATAAAACCAACGACCAAAATTCTTGATACTGGGAACTACACTTACATACAACTCCCTAAATACAGTATCTACTACTTAAGCAAAAACTCATACTTGCCATACTCAAATACTAGGTGAAATATCAAGTACCAAGTATTTTTCCTTTGACATTTATTATAGTTGGCAGTATAAAAATACACCCACTTAACCCATGACTGACAAGCTCTATATACTCGTACCTAGCGATATCTATGTAGGGGTCATAATGCCCCATTTACGGGCCGACGTCCCTATTGTCATACGCTGGGCACTCTTCCAAATTCCAGAGCGTTAATATTTTATTTAATAAACAGTTAAGCCTCGATTGCAGGGGATCAAGTTCTTTGTTTGGTATTTTATAGAGACGAATAAAATAGAGAGAGAATAAAACTATATTCTAGTTCGTATATTTTTAGTGGTTTATCTATTGGAGTAAATATGATTAATATTAAGTCAAATCACATGTAGTTACAACAGGTTTAAAAATAGACTTTTAAAGTATGATTCTAAATTTGAATGTTCATTATAATAATTCAAAAACAATAACCAAACATAGATGAGGCTTTTATCAGGCATTAATATCTAATTTTGGGTAGTATAGTAATAGTAATTTCGGCAGTAATATTAGACGTAGCAGAAAACAATCACCTCTCCTATTTTTTAAGTTGCAGTCTTATCACTAATTTCAGTCATAGTATTATTTTTTTTTACAAGAAACGGTACACTTCAAATCCAATACACTTCAAACCACAACTCTAAATTCAAAGACAGTTTCCAGACCATCTAAAATTCCACATACAAACTACCAACTAGACCAAACCAAACTCTATAATTCATTGAACAATACTTCGACAGACAAATTGAATTCGACTGCACACGAATTTACGTGAAACTGGGCAGAAAATTGCGACATTAGTGGCGCGACCACGACTCTACGTGGGCGACCACACCCGACCACGGCCGACCACAGACATGCAACTACACCGGAACCGGTTGACAAAGGAATTTGATTAAACTATACTCAGTACGTTTGACTGGCTTGTAAGCTGTAATGTTTGTGAATGTTTTTGGAGGAAATTGCTGCTTTGAAGTATTTTAATGTCGTCGTTTTTGACTTTGTATTAATTTTAATTATAATAATACAACATGTTGGCAACAGACTGAGGTATTGTTTTAAATACAGTTTTAGGCATAGATATGAAGAAAACCATTAAATAGATCAGTGAATACTAAAAACAATTGAGTGACAAAAACAAGTGTAGTACTACTTTACTAAGAAAGGTAACCATAAAATAATGTTGTTATCTGTTATATTTTTTTTTTTAATCTAAATTTATTTAGGGGCTTTTATCATAGATATGTCAGCCCATCTGTTATAATTAAAATTTGTATTGGGAGAGGAGAGGCAGAAAATTATTTTTTGATGTCGACTATTAGTTTCCTGGATTTATTATATTTGTTTTAAAAAAAATCTTATTCAAACAAGAAATACATTCATACAGATTACAACAAAAGATCAAATCATATAACACAAAAATCTCATAAAACTCAAAATAACATCACAATTTCACAGACACATCTATCCTACAATGATCAAAACAAATCAATAAAACGAATTGGTTATCCGCGACACAAAAATCACAAAGAAAATCTTCTACTATCTAGTTACGTTAACAATGAGAGAAAACATTGCAGTAAGACCTAAATACAGGTAATTCAAGTGGAAACGCGTCGCTTTGAAAAATCTCTGACCTTCGGAAAACACATTTAAGTTGTTTGTAACATTACTTTGTAGAAAGCTTTCCCTTTTGGAAAATAAACACCTGTTTTTGTAAGCGTAACGCCTGATATACGATTATAGGAATCGCTTATGTATGGAATTTATGTTTTAGATTGAAAAGAAATGATAAGCGATTTGATCGGTGTTAGTATGGAATACAAGTCGAGAAAAGCGACTTTACACTACCATAGTACCTACTACTAATACTGAGGTTTATACATTATTTTGAGAGCTGTCATCGTTTTAAATATCAAAACCTTGCTAAAAATAATGATGTCTTTTAATTCACGGGATAATTTCATGGGAAGAAACCCGGTCCTTTTTTAATTCTTACACGAAGACACATGTCTGACATGCAGACGCCGTGTTGAGAACTTTAACTTAAAATTTAATGGGGCATCTACAGATCAATTAGAGCAATAAACAGCGTTCAAACTAAAGTAGATCGTTCTGTCTTAATTGTGACAAAATTTCAAATAATTCGTTACCCCTCAATATCCTTCCTTCTTTTCTATATTCCATAAAACGTATCATTTGTAGATACGTTTCCTAGATAATAATACAGGTGCCAAGGCTAAAATTTTCACAATCCCAATTTACACCCGTAAGATAAAGACTAGAATAGATGTCTATTCAGATAAACTTATCTCCACATTGGCCCAAAACTCAAATAGCACTTAGTACTTTCTTAGACGGTCTAGAAAGGTTTTAGATGGGTCAAAAGCTTTTGGGCGCTCAAGATAGAATGGCCTGAGGCATTGTAACATAATGCTATTTATACACTAAGATCATCATTAATTTATGAGCTTAGCTGTTGTCGGTGCAGCTGTTTTCATATTTATCTACTTTGTGCCAACTCTTGGACCCTCTTGCAGGTCCAGACCTGGACTTTAACCATTCGATAGTCAAATCATTTTTTTTCTGGCGCTCGTGGCCAGAAATAGCAAAAGATAGAAAGGTTTGGAAGAATATGGGGGATACCTTTGCCCATTTGTGGAATCTCAGACAGACTACATAAGGCTAAGCCTGTATGCAGTTATGATTCAATCCAGAGTGTCTACTAACTCATTACCAAATTTCATCAATATTGCACTAGCCATTTGACCATGAGAGAGTAACAAATATCCATGCTTACTAACTTTTGCGTTTATAATATTTGTATACCTAGTACAGAAAGTACATAAAATTAATTTCCGAAATTTATCGAAATCAAATGACATTTACAGACACAAAAACCCTTATTAACGCTAACTCTCCGTGAAGACCAAACTCGTTATGCAAGTAAATTGTAATATTTTAACTCAGTCCTCGAACACAGGAATAATTTAATATTATACGACATATGATTGCTACCCAACTACACATATACATCATACAAAAGACATGTAAATGTATGGAATTATTCATGTTACGAACCCTTCGTTACTGCTGCATATTGTATGGCCGGCCCTGATTGGTTCCCATCATTTATTGATGCTCGCCTTGTCCGTTATAAGCTACTTGTTATGTTTCAGTAAGGCATTTTCAAGAGAATATTTTTGTTTATTTTGTGGATATATCGACTTGACTCGATGAAATTAAGAAAAAATTTAATGAAGTAAAATGATAAGTGTAATGAACCCTGGTAAATGAAGTGTAATAAATCGTGCCCATTTTGTTTTTATTTTCTTAGTAGTTTCGACTTGATAGAATATGTAAATGTTGGAAATAATGAGGAATTTCCATAATGTAATTTTCTTACTTAGATAGCTCTATTGTCCAGCTATTTGCTAAATGCGGTTATAACGGCCTATGAATATTTCCTTCTTAATGTTATCCTCCTATCCCCAATGTTTTGTACCTTCATAAATATCTGAACTTTTTTCAAATTCTTGTAGTAAAATTGACAGTTTCACATTGCAGTGTGAAACTGTGTCAATTTTGAACTATCATTTCAACAACTTCTTCATTTTTAATTTCACAACTAATGACGGATAACCTCATCTAATCATTACAACTAGTATTCATTCGATTTTTAACCAGTTTTACGAGATTAATTCAAAGCTAACCAATCCACAAATAGCCTTAAATCAAAGCTCGTAGAAACTTGGTAAACAAAAGTAATTAGAGTTTAATAAAAGATGTGGCTCTGTAAATACCAAGGCCGCCATTATCCGGTCTCCTACAATATGTATCGGTAAGGCCGACTGTCATTAATCGAGTTAATTTACTTTTATTGTGGGGAAAGGTCACTTTTCAAGCTTCGTTGTGAACGTTTTATTGTGATTGTGGTCTGTCATACCTATTTGAATTAAAGGTATAGGAATGGACATTGATTTTGAATCGATGTCTTTTGACTGCACGGATGTTCGAGTGGTATAGGTTACCACGTCAATTATCACTGTGCGCGATGTGTCGCTGGTTTGATCCCCGCGTAAGACAAGAGTTTTTACGTTTCATAAATGCGTCTTTAAGTATTGTTTCTGGAAGTTTAAGTTATTATTACTTTATTTCAATCTCTTGAGTAGTCATACCGTTGCGTCTTAACTGATATACAAACAGAAAACTGGACTTAATATGTCTAAAATGTTCTATATCTAAATAACTCCTACCAAATACTTTGCAATCAAATTAATGTCCTATTTTTATTAGAAGCCACGCGTGTAGCTTACACAGAACTTATATTAAAGGAAGACCAAGAAGTATAATTAAAAATAGCTCATACACTCACCAACAAGGCACTTTATTTATAGAATTCCAAGGAAAATAAGTAATTTAATATTTTACAAGTAATAAATATAATTAAGCTTGCCCACGCTAGGATCTCTTTTAATAGAATATGAGAAAGGCATGTATGTTTATTTTTAAATAAATCATTCAGTATTTTTTTTTAATTTTTCAGAAATGGAGGCTTTGATAGATTGAAAATCATTAAGCATGGATAAGCTTTTGGGCACCGTTATATTGAACAAAAGACACTGCCTTTCACCTACATATTATCTATAGTATAGATGTCTGTTATAGTGACAAAAAAGAGATCTATTATGTCCTTATTTTTAAAGGTAATCTACCGACCCTCACGTAGAAGACATTTGCGTTGCGACCACTCGGCTATTCGTGCAGTTTATCTAGCTGGCTATTTTGAAGGGACTATTTTAGACAAGAAATATTTTACAAACTTAATACCGTGAACGTCTATAACATTTTTCGATCTTCATTAAATATGAATTTTGAAAAGAAAGCATTTGTGGCTCCGATCCCTACGTAATGCAAGAATTTATGCGATCTACAAATACTTGTTCTGAGTCTGGGTATCCTTAAAATATCAATTCAATATCTATGAAGCCATCCACGATACAAGGATTAAATTCTTCAGTGCAGAAGCTAAAAAAACTACTGATGAAATACAAGTATTTTCCCCTACTCAAACATAACAAAACATAGTTATTAAAGGTGTTATAAGAATGAGTCGCAATACCCAGCGGTAGAATCGATGCGGCTAGTAATTTCCTGTGGACGTTAGCTAAAAAGCCCGGAGATTGAAATGTGTCGGAGCATTAACAATGGTCCGTATAAATATGTTTGTTAATAACATATTGATCGGTAGTTGCTTTCATGGTCTATTTATAGAACTGACTAGATGTTTGTTAAGTCAAGAGTAAAAATGATTGGAGTTTAATATGTAAGTTTCACAGTATTTCTATTTGTTTTAGTGTTTAGGTAGTCGCTCTCAAAATAAACTTTTGATTAACATTCTAATCATTTTTTTTTCCTTTAATAAAAAGAGGATTTCGCCCAACATTGGGACACTTACAGAGTGTATATTTTTTACTTTTTTTGCGCTACCAATTATCAGTTTTTAGCTATTTTCAGTTTCTGTATCATATAAACTTGTGCTTGCAATCTAGTACAAATAAGTACATCTTGCAAGATCTTACTCAGAATTTTACATACAACCGATATAATAAATGTCAGAATCACATCAGCATATCTATTGCGTTGTCAATCCATTTTATTGTATTACTAAATATCTCTACAACAGAGAGCGTATTGGCTTTTATTTCATTTGTTTCATACATATTGTGCTCCAATATTCCACAAAAAGCCTTTATGTTTAATCCTCAACCTTTGTCAGATTTTCGTGATAGCTACACTAAAAATATCGGTATTTTTTACATTGATAGCAATCACTACAAAGTATAAAAAAGTGGCTTTCAGCTGTCCGTCTGCCTGTCCCCATATACGCTTGAATCGTTAAGATTTGAATGAATTTTGATACGGTGGTTTTGATAGACAGAATGATTCAAGAGGAAGGTTTATATGTAGTTATAATACATTACTTTTGCATCCGTGCAGATCTCTGCACGGATGCAAAAGGGGGGGTGGGTTGTCAATTATTTGTAACTATTTTTGTATTGTTTGATTACAATTAGACAGCTATGCCTACAGTTATAAGTCTAAGCCACGTTACTGGTTAAAAGTAAATAAAGACTGATGATGATGATGATGATTTCTAATATTGAGCGATCTTTATCATGTGATACGTACGTAATTCGCCAAGAAAACACAAACTTCGAGGATTACCTGAAAAGAAGAAAATAACATTAGTTAAGCATTATTTTTTATATTGTTATACTATACATATTATACATGGGGTATGTGACTGTTTGTTTGTCCGTCTGCGACGAATTGACGTAATTTTTTGTGGATTTTTGGTTGATGGAGGTAGTTGAAGGGATGGAAGAGTGAGAGATGGAGATGGAATGTCGTTAGCACTTTTTGTCTCTTTCTAAACGTGTTATCATGACTTTAACGCGAACAAAACCGCGGGTAAAAGCTGGTACAGAATAAAATTAAGTATTATTATTCCAAGCTAATGACTCTACTATATGATAAATTGCTGACACTTTAAAATAAAGATTTTCCAACATTCTTATTCAGCATTTATACATCTAAACCTGCGTTTACTAGTCTTACCAACCACTTCTGCAAATAACGCCCTTTACACCAAACGGCTAATGTTCTCAATGGCTATCAAACTCAAGAGGCTAACGGCTAACCTCTCGGCATAAACCTGACGACTGTCCTTCCGAGAGCTCTTTTATTTTCACTCAATGGTGGAATTGGGATTGAGATGGATTAGGTACTTGGTTGTGGTACTTTTGGTTTGGTAAATGTTACTAGAAAGTGTATTTTTTGTTAACTTTCAATTAATAAAAAAGTACACTTTGAATAATTGGTAGTCATCTTTTTCTTATTATAGTAGCTACGTTCATTGTCATCATAGTCAAATCCATTCAGAACTGTTAATTTAGAGAGTTAGCTTACTTCTTATAACAATAATCAGAATCATAATAACGTAATAACGAGGAAACCCGCTCCGGGTCTGTGACCCGCGATGGCGAAATCGGTGTCGCACCCCTTAGCCTTACTCTCTGGTGTTGCCCACCTGCTGCCTATCGTGGCGGTATAATAGGGGGCCCATCTTGGAGTCGGCGAGTCACCGCCTGCCAATTTCATTGCATTCTAATGTATTGAAAGGCAGGTGCCATAGTTCTCCATAGTTATTTTAAAGAAACACTTACACCTAACAAATCATATTAATAGCCCAAATTAGTTTAATCTCCATAATTTACTATAGTCTTGCAGCTAACTTGGGCCGTCCATGTCTGTTCTTCCATAGAGCAGGGGTGGATGGCCCTTGGTAGGTGCCCCATCACATTTTAGATTAAAGTTCTCAACAAGGCCTCTGCATGTTGGACCTGTGTCCCCGTGTAAGCCTTTAAAAAGGACCGGGTATCTTCCCTTGAAGTTATCCCATGAATTAAAAGAGAATCAGAATCATATCTTCATCTTCGTATATTACTAGTTTTTAAATAACATGATATTAACAAAGCGACAAAAATATGACATCGATTAACTTATTTTGATATATTTTCTAAACGCATTTTGAAGCATATAACGTTCCAGCGAGAACGTCTCTCATAAAACATGTTATGTATCTACATGCGAAACCATTAAAAACTATAAAAAAGAAAACAACTTTGCTAAAACATACCAAATCCTTTACACAAGCAGCTAAAAAACACCTCTTACGAGCGAATGAAAACCCGAGTTAAAAATACCAACTCGAACAGAAGACCTAGTACCACCTCCTAAAGTTGTATTACTGTAGTTGCGAGAGAGAGACGCAGCTCTACAAAATGTAGAGCGCTGTCTCGCTTCCACAACTGCAGTGATATTACTTTAAGGGTTCTTGGTAGGTGAGCCTGTAACAGGTTGCTTTATCCGTTACCTAGTGACCCATTTATTCTAATTGACTCCTAGAATTTCACGAGACATCCGATACCGCTGTTTATACTTCCAACGCAGAGAAAATAAGAGTTTAATTTGAAAGTTATGTTTAGGACGAGTTGTAGAGTTTTGTGAGTTCTACTATAAAATGGAAAGTGATAAATCTGGATTTTGCTACATAAGATAAATAAGACAGAACTTTTTCTCAGCAGTGAGAACTTGATAATCTGGTTTAGTATATTTTGCACTTAAAGGAGTTGATATTATAGTAATATACATTTTTAGCAAATAACAGCTATTATTTGCGAATTCACCCGTGCAAATGCCGTTATTATAGCTGCAGAGACATTACCCTCCTCTGAAACAGTCGGTTAAAAATATAGTATGTTAATGCAGAGGATCAACTTAACATTAAAAAAAAGATCCAGCCCAATTTAATGTGAATCACTAACAAAATCCATCTATCCAAATTACAACCTTTTGCGTTTATAATATTAGTAGGATGTAAAAATGTACACAAATATCTTTTGCCCTAAATATAATTAAACTTAAGTGTACTTTATTTTCATGATACTTTTCACAGGCTATTGCAGTTTATTTTAATAAAAGAGGGTTTTTGATTGTAATGAATTCAGAAGGGTAGCGGAACCTTTTCTAAGTAATGCTACGGTTTCAACGGAGAAATTAAATTCCTAGTAGGAAATTCAAGTACCACGTAACTTAGAACTTACTTAAACTTTAGTTTAAGTTATAACTTTAACTACTCCTATCCTGTACTTGTAATTTTATAGTTTTATAGGCTGAATAGTGAGAAAATAATAATAAAATTCTCATTTTTTTTATTTTGCTCTCTTAATCAGTATCTAGACTCTAGAATCTAATTCTATCTTATTGCAATAAATTAAATTTTGTCTTCAATCAAATTAAATCTAGTTAAGTTAGCAAATTAGGTACTTTTTCAAATGAACAAATTAATTTCAACTTAGCTAATAGCAACAACTTTAGACATACAAGCACGCTCTCTGCAAAATGTACTGTAAGCTCTACATAATATTACTGCACACCTTATACAAATATTAACCTCAAGGAAAGAGCTTTGGAGTAAATATAACGAATATTTTGTAGACCCACTTAGCAAAGCAAGTCTGATAGCCGACTCCGGCCAACCAACCACCTCTTAGAGTGAGACAACCAGTTGTGGAAGAGAGACGCCGCTCTACGCCGTGTAGTGCGCTATCTCGCTTCCACAACTGCAACAGTCTTGCCCCAGTGGTCGAAGGCCCCTTAGCCATCTAAGTCAAGTGAATATCAAGTCGTTGCGACACGACGCTAAGTATCACTTGTGTTTTACCTTATTGTAATAACTTTCGTGAGATGGATTCATAATTATATTATGTTAATGAATCGAACATGACTGGGTCCGCCGCGTCAGCTCATAACTAAGGACTCCGGTTGGGTCAGAAACTAGTCGAGTTATATTATTATAGATAAAGACGTGTGAGCTAATGCAAGTGACAATTATGTGGATTGTTAACAAATAATTATTACTTTTGTTTGTTTTAAATCCATGCTGTGTGTTAAATCCATGCTTCAAAAAGACATTTATAAGAAGGTTAGGGTAGGGTAAGTTTTTAAAGCAGGCCAGAGTGCTAGTTTTATCAAACCCTACAACATACATTTTATATGAACCAACATTTTATTTATAGCATAAACAAATGAAAATTCCATACTGGCAGAGCCAGACTCGCACTTCATCGGTTTTTATTTTGCTTATAAGCTTCAGCACACATACCGAAATATGTAAATATCGTTAACAACTCGTATTCTTTCACATTTTAAAGCAATGAAATACAAAAATCTTTCTTTACTTGCATATCAAGTAACAATAGCTTTCCTTAGTTCATTTGAAAGTAGAAAGTCAAAGAGTAGTTCTTACAACAGAATAATCAAAAGAAAACGATTCTATGTTATGCTAACTCCATTAACTATTCCATTGGCTTGCTCAAGAAGTTTTTAATTCATATATCCATAATTAAATACTAACCTAGTTTTCATAAAAGATATTTAAAAGAATAATAACTGTCCGAATGGTGTACTTGATGAGTTAAATGTAATATTAAAATAATCAAATGAAAAATCTTCAATCGAAATAAGTGCAGTACTGAAAGAAAAAATCATGTTGAAAAGTTTTTTAGAAAATCATTAGCTGTAGTCAAAATCAAAAATAAGGAACTTGGGATAAGAAAACATGTTGGCTGATTCTCAGACCAACCCGAAATAAACTTAAAGTTTCATATAAATTGGTCGAGCCGTTTCGGAGGAGTATGGTAACTGGCTTGACACGAGAATTTTACATAATATAAAGGAGATATAGACATAATATATGGCTTTATTCTGTTTTCTTCACTCGTATGATTCTTATAGTCTGTGCTCTAAATAAAAAAAAAATAAGTGAGTGTTAGCGTGAAAGAATTTTTGTCTAACACTTTATCAAGTTGCATGTTTTAAACCTATTACGACGTGTAACAAGACTTCATGCTTTGTTATCCGAAAGTTCAATAAAATAATGAAAGAACAATGACACTAAGATTGCAAAAAAGAGGTCTCATAGAGAGGTTTTATTATTATACTAGCTATATCTCACGAACTCGTCCGTATATTATGTGGCTGTATTATGCTGCTTTACCGCAGCTGTTTGTAATTTTTGTTTTCTCTCGCACTAAGGAATTTAATCCTTGTATCGCGGAGGGTTTCACAGACATTTAATTCACATGCACAAAGACCCTAGACTCAGAACAAGCCTTAGTCGATCGCATAAACTCTTGTCGCCTAAATCATTAATAAAGATACGCCTAGATGGATGTTTCAAAATCTGCTTGACTTAAGCAAAAATCTGATGCACTTAATTGTATTATTATAGGATATTGTCACTTTTATAATTGAAACCAACTTAAAAAGGTTTTTTAAGCTAAATCCACAAGAATAACATAACACAACTTTAGCGAACTTAGGTAAAACCAATTCAATTTTATTTGACACTTGACGTAGAAGAAAAGGTCAGTCTAAGGTTAACTAATACTTGACCTTACAACTTTTAATGGAATTGAAACTACCTTTATCTAGTTTCTTGGAGTGGGGAAAGTCGATTCAAGTTAGGTTTTAGTTTAATTAGCAAAATGTCAAGGGAAATTGTGCCCTAGATTTTGTGTTGAAATTATACTTACAAGCTTTTAGTAGAAATTATGCTTAAGTATAAAAACGATAAAATTAGTTATCAAATTAACAAAAATACTACATTCACATACACGAAATGACGAAAATGTGTAGTTTTATCTCGAAATCATTTTGTGATTAATATTTTTATATCTCATCAACATTCGTATCATGAAACTTGAAATCCCACTTTGTTCTTCGTTTTCTTTATTAATTTCATAAAAGAAAATATACTGAATTTATCCGAGGTTTTTTGGAACTCTAAACCTTATATTTGCACAGACAATCCAGGCTGCAAGATACATTCAAATATAAATTAATACATTCTCACTTCGTCTGTAAATTACAGCCTTCAAACTAATAGAAATCAAGGCATTAACTTGTAACGTCTTGTTGGCAGATCGTTTGTAGAGCGACATTTGAATAATTCATTGTAAGATCGTGCGAGTATATTGCTAACCTACCACGAAATCTTCAAATAGAATTCTCAGTTGCGGAAAAGAGATAGCACTATATAAAATGTAGAGCGTTGTCTCGCTTGTGCCGATGCAATAGTCTTGCTTAAAGAGGTGGTAGAGTGACTTGAATTGTAGAAATTGATTCTTAAGAACGCGATAACATTATCGTTGGTTTTTGTTGCTGGGGTTTTGTTAAAGGTAGAGACTAAGATAGAGCTGTTTACCTTAAGGTTTGAAGTTAAGAAAGATACAATTTCTTCTTTGAGTTGATTGTTTTTAAACATAGAAGTTGGTAGAGCCTTTTGTCACGAACATAGTACGATGTGTAATATTCAGTTAGGTTAAATCAAAAGTATGTATTTAAAAGTATTTTAATGAGTTCAAAATAAAATAAAACTAGACTACGACATTCATAAGGTTAGAATTTAACAAAAGACAAACAGTTTAAAAATACAAGGAATTTTGAACAGAAAATACGTTTTTTACGAAAAAAATGTCAATTAAGTACTAAGTAAAAATCTCTGCTTATATTAAATTCTGATGTATAAAAGAAAATACTATCTTTACCGACACCCACAAGGTTATAAAGCGTTATTTATCGTAAAAATGATAATGTAGTGCTCATAAAGATACACTATAAATAAACACGCTGAGCCTATCCTTATTGACTTGTCAGATAGTAATTTTTACCTCGGTTGACATTTACGACCAACACCCGAATATAGATTACATAGTTTTCTAAATAAGGTATTTTAGATTTTTTGTAGCAAGCACTTTTTCGTGCAAAAATGATTTCTATTTCAATAACAGTAGATATCATTTACAAATATGATGGTCAAGAATATTCAATATAATATAAAGTACCTCTTGCTCTATGCTACGTGACTACACAAGTTTGAAAGAATCACCGGTGCAGCCACGTAGCATGCAAAGCTGTCTACGAGTTCATTACTCGCTACGCCGTAGCATGACTATTAAGTTGCTCACTACGAAACAAAATTCAAGTTACTTCCAATTCGTTTAATTCATTCCGAACTCATTATGCAGTAACAATTCTTTAATACTTGATCAATATAAAACTGAATATCCATTACAATGAATAAATAAAACAGTGACAAAACGAACCAAATCAAAAACTATTTACGAAAAAGTTTGGACAACGACTTAATATACATACGTACGTACTACATATAGTAGTAAATATCGTAAGTTTCAGGCGTTTGTCACAAATCTTGTGAGCTTACCACAAACCCCGTAAACTAAGGCTATTGCAGTTCTGAAAAAGAGACGGTGCTCTACATTTCGTAGAGCGGCGTCCCTCTTTCACAATTGCGACAGTTTTACTTTAAGATGTAGTGGTAGGCTCCTTGGCTATGTCAGCCGCAGCTGGCGATGTCAGCTCGTCACTAAACTTGAATTATTCATTGTGGAGCGAAGAATATTATAATATGGGAACGTGATTCTTATTCTTGTAACGTTCGTGCAAAGTATAGGAGATTTTTACAGCCATAAAAATGATTTTAGTCTATTCTGTTATGGAAAAGTCCAATTAATGCCCTCTAAGCATTGGTAACTATTTAACTTTTAAAAATGTGTTTTAAATACAAAAACATGTCATTTGAAACATAGTGAAACCACAGTCTAAGTATCATACAGTCGTCCGACGCCTTTGATCTTGTGAAAAATGCCGACAACGACTTGACAGTATCGCGACGCCAAGGGTTGTCAAAATTAAAAATATTAATAAAATTATTTATTTATTGCAGATAGAAAGAAAGACAGTTTATTTAGCGCAAACAGGAGGCTACAAATATTTAAAAATAGTGAAAAATAAAATAAAAATAGAGGACAAAAAATTAAACAACTTAAGCCTAAAAAAAAAAATCAACATCGTTAACATTATGATCATTAAAAAAAAGTGTAACCTAATATTATTATAACTTGCTGAGAACTAATTGAATAATATTAAATAAAAGAATAATTATAAATGGGTAACTGACAAATATTTTCGGTTTCTAGATTTAATAGATTTGAAATTTCTATTGCTGAACTTAATTATATAAAAAATCCTCAAATAATTTCAACAAAAAAATTACTGGGAAGCAATCACATGGTTTTGTATTATACTCCACTAAACTCAGATGTTCAAATAATTTGAGCCCAATATTGTTTTCGTTAAATGTATTTTTTATTTTTCTAAAAGTCATTTCAAGTAAATCCGGTCTTTTACATGCTTCCACCCATAACTTACATCTGAAATATTGAAATACAATACAAATTAATAAATTCATTCTTCATCTATATTTTTTCATGTAAAAATATAAACTTTGTTATAATTTTAGATTTAAGTTATTTAGGTTTCATTTTTGTAATTAGCACTTAATTAGCGTCCATTTTCCAGGATTTTCCATTTTCCTTCAGGTACCTAGCCTACCTACCTATTCATACTTCTTTCCGTCCATCATTCGGCCTTTTTGTTGGCGTTGTCAACTTTGACGGGTATGACAAATATTTTTATTATTAAATTTACGTATTCACTCTACAATAACAAAACATTATTTATTTACCTTTCTTCTGTTCGTGGAAGCTGATGAAACCGCAGATCCTTATTAATACGAGATGAAGACTTGCAATCTCTCACAGCACACGTCGTATGCACCATTTTATAAAATAATTACGAAAACAAACACGCGTAAGCCCTGAATGACGTGTCCCGACATGCTAACATTATTTTGTTTGCATGTCGGGCTCGACCCTCCCGCGTCCCACCCCTCACACCCCGCACGATTGCCCTGTCTAGACGCCTTCGTCGGACGACTGTATGACAATCGTATATTTAGACTGTGGTGAAACTGTTTTAAAGGAGTTCCTTTAAAACTGTTGTATTAAGTATTTTTGACCAATAACTTTATAGAGCGAAATAATTATCAACCAACTACTGTACCAACACAACGATGTATTTTAAAACATATGCTACCAAAACCGTAGGTACATAACATACCTACCTAAACCATCCACAAACATACAAAAAAAAAACACGATTCACCCTTAAAAATAACAAAAAGGACCGGAATGGGCTAAACAGAGCAAAATAAACATAAATATGGAACGTACCCGTTACGGTAACGTTGCCCGTTGCATGTTACGTCCCGTACAACGTAACAACGTACATTTTTATTTTAACGTAAATGCTTTGACATGGCTGGATATTTCGAATGATCGTTTGGGTGATAGCGTTTGGACGTCAGCAAAATGTATTTTTTTAGAAGCTAAAAATAAAACCAAGTGACGGTTACATAGATAAGTGTTATCTTTACAATCGAAAACTTCTAATATGTTTGAATAATTTCATCTTCTTTTACGTCATCCTTACACTTGTAGTGATTTAAAACCACTATCGAAGTAAATTTTTGAGCCATCAAATCTTATACAAGTAGAACGTTCTGTGAAATAAAGTAAAATCTGAGCCAAGGATATTTGAGCGCATTAGAAGGTGGATTGTCAGAATGCACCGATTAACCGCGGGATGGTGCATGGCGGTTAAAGTTTAATCAGTAAGAGTCAGACACTGCCCACTTCTTCTCCCCAGGCCGTAAGTCAATGAGAATTTCCCAAAAGTACGAGTATACTATGTAGTAAAAAACAAAAAATAAACAATAATTGCCATCAAACATTCAATTAATACTCAATACAACAATAAATTCAAAGCTCCTATCGCTTTTGCTCACTACCTAATACTACCTGTCTAGCAAACAGCT
Source organism: Chrysodeixis includens (assembly GCA_941860345.1). Taxonomy (NCBI): domain Eukaryota; kingdom Metazoa; phylum Arthropoda; class Insecta; order Lepidoptera; family Noctuidae; genus Chrysodeixis; species Chrysodeixis includens. The sequence continues at coordinate 559,066 of OW796116.1, forward strand.
GTGTATTTAAGCCTTGTACGTATCTCTGACGTTTTAATGAAAATACCTTCGACTGGCGCAGGCGAGTGCGGTGAGCTCAGGAGGAATGCTTTGCTCTCTGCTATGCAGGCTAACCTGGGGTTTAATTATATTTACATGCAGTTTTTTGAAGGTACTATAAATAATTTATGTTTTTGAGGAAAATAGTTGAGTAGTATAAGACATTAAACTGCTTAACTGTAGGATAACCTTAACTATACTTTAAGTAGCGTTTTGTATCTTATAGTAGGGTTAACCATGGTTAAATGACTGATCATAAGGCATTACTTTGCTGTATTATTTTTACATCTCTCACGAAATTTATCTTACTCGCACAATTTATATTTTACTAATTAGAAAAAATCTGTGCCATATTTCTAGTTTGTATTATAACACATTTCTCATTTATATCAGTATCAAAAATATTAAGCAACGTCTAGACTAAAAACAAAATTAACGTACTATTACATCAAAAATTCAAAACAATCTTGGCACTAAAATAACTTATGCAGAGAGTAAAACTAAAAAAATACAATTTTTGTTATAAATAAGCTAGTCTCTATGGAGTGGTATCTGTGTAGTCAAACTTAGTAAATAATGTACGGGTATACAAGAATAACTACAACAAACAAACTTTAGAGGAACATAACAGAATAGTTACAGAAGTTTAATTGCTACATAAAAAAGTGAGTTTCTTATAAATTTGTTTTTCTTTATTCTATTTTTGATATTCCAAATAAACGCGAATTAAACTAAAGAGAATCTATCTTTAAGTTTTATTCGCGTTTATTGACGTGCTGAATAATATTATTGCGCCTCGGCGCGCGGGAGTCCAGTGGCGCACCCGCCGTCGCGGCGCGCGCATGTTTTATGTATTGCAGCTACAATATAAAATACCACACAACGACCAGAATGCCAAAATAACAGTCTATGCGCTCTTTAATGGTTATACATTAAAATTGTTTCTGTCAAAACCTGGTATGTCAAACGTGACTTATCCTTATGGGTCCTTAACCATACTAGGAACTATTTCAGTTTGTAGTAAAAAAACCCGCAAACTAAAAGCACTCCATCAAAGTAATCTTCGAGTAGATTTGTTAAACCCATAATAGAGGCCATTTATAAAAGCTTACGTGCAAAAACTTGACCTAAAACATACCCAACAAATGGTCAAACACTCAGCCAATGTAAAGAAAAAACATTCATAAAACCTCTTTCATTCGACCTGACATTCTGTTGTTTTCCTTCATTACGACACCATACAATAAACACAATACAAGCATACGTACAACATACTACACAATAGAATAACTCTTCAACAATATCCACATAGGAATTACGCACCTATGCAGCTTGGATTAAGGATCAAACTTGTGTGTATGAAAATATAATTGGTGTACAAACTTTGTAGGTGTTTGGTTACTAGTAATAATGTATGATGCTTCCCGTTTTGAATGTAATTAGCTGCATGTAATGCCGTGTTCGATAAAAGTAGGGTAATTAATGTATGCACTGTACATTTATGTTAAAAAGTATGCATGGACTATTTTATGCATGTTTTACATTTTCAGCTTGTTGTTGGTACAATGTTTTAAATTTACTGACGTTCGAGCTTAACCTCAAGCTTAAAACATATCTTTAACACGTTGACTGCCGAACAATAAAATGTGTAGGTATTGTTTATCGGTCACCGCTGACCCCCACGGAGTTCAAAACTTTAAACAAGATTTTATTTTTGGATAACGAATTGTCTGTTAATCTTCTACATGTACCCAACATGCTTGAAACATGTTTTTTTAAGGAGAAATCGAACAGAATGTTTGAATTCGCCTTTATTTCCAACTACGATTAGATTACGATTAGTTATCACGGCAAAAAGTACCCCGTCCTTTCTTGGGGTTTAAGCTCACACCATATCCTTTATCTAAATCCGTTGAGCAGTATACCCTTGAAAGACAAAGTTACTATTGTATTTATATCACTAGCGAGCCGCCCAAGCTTTGCACACGGGTATAATACGGATCTATTATACCTAAACCTTCCTCTTGAAACGTTGTATCTATTAAAAACCGCATCAAAACCCTTTGTTTTAAATATCTAAACATACATAGGAACGCACCATTTTCAGGTTCCAATATTTGAAATCCGGATTTCCTCACGTTGTTTACCTTCACCGTTTGTCAAACACTACGTCTTAGAATAATTATGAAAGTACATAATAATATAATTTTGAAAAAGTCACATTGGTGGCTTGCCTGCGCTGGAGATCAACATAGCACACAAATCCATACATAGAACCGCAAGGCTATCACAACTTCCTTCGATTTAATATTACTTAATGCAATTATTCCGACTTTATACCATATGTTGAAATAGATAAAGCCCTAACCACGCAAGAGCAAACTAAAACTGCTTCATTGAATTTAACACAATTTATCACCAACAAAAACGTAGATCGCTCGTCACACCAGACTCTAACGGGTATAAAGGGGGTGAGGGGCTCCCCCCCCCCGGTCAGGTAGGCTTATGACGTCACAGATAAACCCCTGCTTAATACCCCCGCCATTGTACAACCCGCTGTATTTCATAAATTGTTTTGTACACGTTCGAATAATTTCCCCTTTTTTTGAATCTACCCTCTTTCGCAAGCGAAAATAGCAATTGTTATCAAGTGATAAGGTCTATATTTGTGTGTATTGTGTTAATTGCGAAGGTCATCGTTTGTTTTCAGTCAGTCATTTGTCAAATTTTGTTTCGTGTAACATTTGTTTCATAAGTGGAAATACAAATTTCAGACCAATCAACAGACAAGGTAGGAAAAAATCTTGAATATTTGAATAAGTAACCGTACAAAAAAAAACGGAAAAGCATTTATACATTTTCTTTCGACATAAAACGTCGACCAGGCTTCCCAGTTCAAGGTGAGTCCAAAATAGACCAAACAAAAATAACACGTCAATATTTAGGCAAGACTCATACACACACATACATACAAGCTCGTTTCTTGTAATTGATAGTTTCACACAGTTAGGTGAAGAGTGGGTAGTTATGATTTCTTTTAACACTCTGGGTTCAGTACTTGTTTGTCGCCAAGAAAAGAATTAAAGATATTCATTTACATATGGAATGTTTACTACAGCTAGTACTGAATTATTAAATAACATTATTCAGACGATATAATTGCGAGAAAATATATTTTATTTAGCCAAGACATTGAAACAAATCTTCAAAGTATTTTTAACAGTTTTAAACTTTTTTTTCTGAGCAAAAAAGTACTGTTCTTCGCAGTTTTCTAACCAGTCCAGTAGAGCAAAGAGCATAATTAAGTATTACTTTAAACAATAAAATAAATAAAGTCACATTTCTACATCATACTCGTGCTTTATACTATGCTACGGAACCCCAACAAAAAGTAGTCTTCCGAAAATCTAAATATAGATCACTCGTTTTCCATGAAACTGTTTATTAAATAAATATCTTAAGAAAAAACTTTGATGTTTGAAAACACCTAAACGTCTGGTCGTAAGTAGACGTGGAAAATAAACAGAAAACGTAGAGTTTTCCATATAACACTCTTCAAAGGAATATTGTAGTAAAATGCAATTAGACACGATTAAACGAAATTGAATCTTATTTACTTGGAGTTGAAGCTATAATAGGTTTTGTTCGTATCTAGGTCGGCTTAAGTTAATTAATTATGTTTTTAATGTTTTGCTCGCATCATATTTGAATTATCTCATTCATTTTTTTTAACGCATACATTTAGTTGAACAAAATACATGCACTTTTCTTTTTTCATATTTCAGGTAACCTTTTTCCAACTTTCCACAGTTTGAAAAGTATAACTTTTCCTTTCCTTACTTTCTATCTTTTGATTAATTTGTCAATCTGTCACAAAGACATCAATCGTTTAACAAACTCAAAAATTAATCCGACTTTTAAAAATCTAAACCAGAAACCAAATCACAGTAGAATATAATAATATAACCTTTTCTCTGTTAAAGGCAAAAATTCTAATGCATTTCGTCACAAAAAAGTACCACAACATATAAAAGCAATTCACACGGCAAAGTGCTGTAAAATTCCCGAGAATCAATATTTCTAGCACGTATCATATTGGACTGGGCTTCCATAAAACATGCTGCACAGTATTGAGTGGGCAAATTTGCTAGCTGTCGCGGTATCAATGGCTCAGTCTATCATACTATGAAGTTTTAGGTATCGTGGAAAATGCTGAAAATAGTCTACGTGGAAAAGGTTGCACTTGCACGTGGAGAAGTTTAGACAATTTATTCCAACTGTAAAATAGTACAGTACATTACATTGTCGCTTTTACTCATGAAGCTACAAGGATCTTTTGGCACGTGGATGACATTAACATGAGGGAGTTGGTGTACATATTCGCAACAAGAATCAAGTCTACTTTCTATCAAAAGAAATAGTTTTATTAAATCCGATTTCGGCCACGTGCCAAAACATCCTTGTAGCATTATACGTCACTAGTTGCTGCCCGCGACTTCGCGCGAATGTCGATTGTAGCCGTAAAACATTACCCACATTTGACCTTGATTATATACTAAAACCTTCCTCGAAAACTACTCAATACACTTGTGAAAACAGCACGAAATTAGTGCAGTGTTTTTACGTTTATTGCGAACAGACAAAAAGACAGACAAGGCGGAGAACTTAGCTTTATAATATTTTCTAATTTGGAGCTCGAGTGCAAAGAAAGACACAAACAATACCAAAATAAATTGAGATCACAAGTTGATAAACACAACACACTTTTTGCGTTACGCTCTGTTTTTTTAATTGCCGTCTGTAACACTGATAAAATTCAAAATTTCCCCACTTACATTTCTTTCCATTTCTATTCTTTAAACTTTTCAGAACACCAACTTGGGAGCTTATCTATAATTCGTAGTAGACCACCCTGTTCCCGGATTGCAGCTGAACCATTTGTAATAATAACAGTAATGTCTTCCCAATCCTGGGTATTACTCCTTCAGGTCCAATCCTAACAGATTGTCAGCTTTGTGGCTTTGCCATCGTTGTGTAATCGTTACCGTGCCGACTAGTTCTTAGTACCATTGTAAAGCTGGGAATACGAATCGATTTTGTTTATAGGTATCTTTATTTGTAGTTTTGTAACTGACTTTTACCCGTGACTTCACCGGCGAGTCAGTTAAAGCTGCTAAGTATTACTCCTCTGAATCAGTCTTTTCTTTTTCTTTATTTTGATTTAACGACTCTTGCACTAAAAATTTTAATCCTTTTATCGCAAGGGGTTTTTTTACAAACATTCAATTCACATGCACAACGATAGCCAGGCTCGGAACAAGCATCTGTGGATCGCACAAATTATTGTCCTACGCGAGTATCGGACCCGTGTGTGGTAATTGGCGTGGTTAACGTTACCACTTGGCTATCCGTGCAGTCCAAGTGCAGTTGGTTAAAAAGGACCACATGTGGTTATCCTTGGTATTATCTAACTCCATATCAAATTTAATTAAAATATATTTACCTTTTGAGTATGAAAAAGTAACAAACATCCATCCTTGGTAGGTTATTGAGATCTAGGAAATTTTGGACAGAATAATAACATTTATCTACAAGTAATTTCTGTAAAACATAACACCACAATATCTGCCAACCTGACCGATGTCAAAAGTAAGTTTTATTACATCACAGTATCTCTATTTAATATGTCAACGCGTAACACTCACAAACGTTTCCCAACTTCTCTACTTTGGAGATTAGTTAAATCAATCAATCAATTCCGTTAATGAAACGGTTTCAGTTACGAGCCGACGCGAGATCAATTAACATCAAAGTACATTACCGGTAGTTTAATATATCTTTAGAATTACAGACGGAAATAGGTGGAAACTGACGATAAGTGATTTGGTGTTTGATTAAGACGACAAGCAATGATAGCGAAATAGGGATATAAATAAGTTTAATGTGTTTTTTAAGTGAGGCTTTATGGTGACATTCTTAAAATCTTAATAGATATTTGCCTGTACATTTTTCTATACACCGACAGATCGTACAACACTTATACGTAGTAGTAGTAGATACTTTTACGACACTGCAAATAAAATAAATTCTAATTCACTTATACGAAATACTGAATGTCTTTTGGAAATCAGATTTAAAATATTATTGAGAAATTTGTCGAAGTAAAACTACGGCATTATCAAAGGAAGGCCTATAGCCAGTAGCTAATTATTCAGTGATGACAATGATGAAAATTAAACCATAACAAACGACACTAGACTCTTTATTCTTGCAGAAAATGACATATCAAAAGTCAAGACATTATACTGGATTGCGTACATTGTATAAGTGAGACCAATTTGTCCACTTTAACGAATGACAAATACAACCTTTCTTAACATCTGACCTTTACCAACAAACGCACACCTGCTTTAGCCTGTCTACAATTTCCCTTATTACCTTCCTCAAGCATCCCTGTATAACACGTGTCTTTGAAGTTTCCCTGTTCCCTACTAACTTCCCTGTGCTCTACTAACTTCCCTGTAGGTGTGAAACTCCGCAAAAAGTACACCAAAAGCGAACAACGCCATTACCTTTTGGCATAGATTAATTATGTAAACAAAGGAGGCTTGCTTTGTCTGACGTTGGAAGGCTTCGAAATTAGCGAGAAAAGGATAAATGGTGTGAGGAAATTTAGAAGTTTGAGTTATGTGTAACGTGAGCAGATGATAGTCTGGTTTTGGAATGAGTTTTATAGTTTGATAAAATACAAATTGTATCTGTATAGATCTATATGTATCTGATAAAAATACACGTAAGTAAAAAATAAAATATAGTAATAAATAATGATGCAGTAGGCGTGAGTCGGCGCACACGACACGGCGTTTGCGGCAAGCAACAGAAATGAAAATAAGCTATAAGAGCTTATTATCATTCACAGACTTTTGTCATTAGTAGCCACCGCTTTTTGTAATATTTGAATGATTAGTTGGTAGTAAGCAGATTTCTATTGCCTTGCTATTTCAAGTCTCAAAAACAGTTAACCTTTCCCCATTTCTTAAAAAATGACAACAACTGCACTTGTTTGTAGTTAATTACTTAGGCAAGCTTAATAATATGAGACCTCATATGCTACCGCAATATCGACAAACCTGAAATCACTATTTAACTTTTCCAACCCCCGATAACCTTCAAAAAACGTACCACAATAAGCAATGTACTCAAAATGTCCGCAAATAATTCCATTTAAATTAACAATACAACCCTGTCCAGGCACCGCCTGTTTCGTCGTCTGCTTGACATCTTAGATTAGTCCGGTGTCAGTTCTACTAATCAAAATAGTTCTGTCTTGAGGTCGTGGCCCAGACGGTACAATAAGCCCAGTTATAGGCGAAAGGGTAAAGCGATTCGAGGTTTATTAAGTTGTGCTTCTATTTTTGGACTTGTGGACTGATTTTGAAATGTAATAGTCTGACCTACAATATTACAAGATCAGTCACTTGAATGTAATGAACTTTGAAATATGTGATATTGGTTGGAATTAGATAATAGAGGTAGTCAATTTGAGGATTCAACGTGGTAATGTTCCCAGTCTCTTGGGCACCTTTACAGCCACAAACTAAGATGACGACATATTTTTTGACGCTTTGTAAATATGTTATTTTATAGTTAAGTATAGTTTCTGTCACATTGTAACACTTCAAAAAGTAATAAAATGCTTAATTTGACGATAAATATTAAATTATAATTGTTGTTCTTTTAACGCCATGTTATGTAATTTTACTGTTCTTAAATTAGTCGTTTAAATCATAAATCTTACTAGATGAAGTACTTAAGAAAAATTCAAACAAAATAATATCAATCAAGGTATTTTCAAAACAGATCCACTAGCTAACAGTGACTGACAAAAATATATGATCTTACTTAGATATCAAAAGGTGTAAACTAAACTAAAAATAACCAAAGAAATTGACTACTCCTTTTCAGCCCTCACACCCCATAAAAGGTAAATCAAATACGTTTACTCATCAAATCAAAAACAACAAAATTGTTTTCGAAAATCCCATTATGGTTTTGTAGGTCGGTCGTCGGATGGGAGCGAATGTGGGTTAACATGACCACACCCCAGTTCTTGGTGATTGGTCGCAGTTACCATCGACCGTGGAACTTGGCTAACTATTTGGGCTCAGATTAAGATACAGGGAAAGTTTCGCTGTGATATCTGTGGATTGATACGGTATGATTTGTGCGAGGTGCGTGGTGGGTGTTTGTTGGCATGGCAAAGAGTCGGATTATGTCGTTTATTTAAGTTTAAGTTGAATGCAAACTAAATTTTATCAAGGTTGAATTGGTTGTTGTTGTAGTTTTTTTTTCCTAGCCTATTGTGTCCAACCGCTGGGCAAAGGCCTCCCCAAAGTCCTTACACGATCCTTTCACGTGTATAATAAGAATAACCGCTGTTTTCAACGGACCTTTTATTTGGAAAAAAACATGTTCTAAAAGTGAGAACCAATTTTCAGGTGTCATATTTTTTTTTAATTTTGTAGCTAAAGACATAGCCAGTTAAAGAATCACACTGGCTACACGAGCGTTTCGTTGCACGAGTCTTTCTCGTTAAGTGTTCAACAATGCGTGCCTATATACTAGACTCAAAAAGTTTGTACGGCGGTTGTTACTTGGAGACTAAAAACTTCAGTAGGAGCTTCGTACTGCCCTCAGTTTGAAGAAAACTCAAGTAAATAATAACTCGGCTTGTAAACCTTTAATTTGAGTTAAACCCTTAATATTTAGTATCATTTTAATGGGCGGGAAACGGAATATTGTAATGATTGTATAGAATTTCATTCCAATTTAAATAAAATTATCTTCAAGTTGTTCCATTTTTTGATTAAATTTAACAACATGAAAAAAAAAGTTGGTTTCTATGCCAGCTTTTGAAGGTTTTTCTTTCTATTTTGGTTTTCAATTAGGTAGTTTGTTTTTTTTTTACATCAATATTTATAAGCTATGCTCAATACCTTGTGACGTTACTCTAGGTGTTCAGTATTCCTATCTATTTGTCACGGTATATAGACAATATCTCTATATGAATACGATATTTAGCTAAATCTGATAACTCTGAAAACCGATACCGACCTAGCTCGAGGATAGGTTATGCAGAATATCAAATTAATAATCTTCTATACATAAGGCTCTATGTATTATACCTTAACGTAACAAGAAGGCTCAAAATGAAATAAAAAGTTCCCCGACCTTCCACAACTAACCATGATAAATTAACGAATAAAATCTAACAATATCTAGTCAATTAACCACGGCCCTACCTTCGCACCTTAAGAAAGAAAAGCAATTACCTAACAGAAAACGTTTTCCCTCAGAAAACATTTTCCTAAACACCATAATAGATCCGCGTATCAACAAAACACGCCAGTCATCCGCCATTTTACTGAATTAACCTACCGTACCACGATCCTCTGAAGTTATGAACAGTTGTGGAAGCGAGACAGCTTTATACACGGTGTAGAGCAGCGTCTCTTTCCCACACTTTCGATAATGTTACTTGAAACTGTGATGGTAGGTAATCCAAAATGGCGGCGGGATAATGGCCGCGTAGTTTGCCGCGAAAAGATTGAAACTTTATTGACAGCTATTAATTTCCCTTTGGGGCAGTGAAGGTTAATTTTGCTTGTTTTTAGTCTTGATTGATATGAAGCGACCGTGGATTAGCGGATTAAATTTATAATGGAGGGTCATTTGCATTTTATGGATCGATGTGGAGGGAGACGGAGTATGGCGTGTGCTCTTTTTAGTCTTTGAAAGATTACGACCGCGTTTGAAGCTCATTTGAGTTTAAGCGCACAACAGAAAAATGCGAAAGTAAAAACATGAAGAAATCAAAGAGATAGCGTTAGCGATAGAAAAGCGTTGATTATTTCTAATGTTCTTAATAGATGAAAAACATGCCTACATTAGTATACTAAAATCTTCTTCTTCTTTTCGTATGGTTGATGCAAAGCCTGGTGTCAGAGTTTTAAAGCTGCCCAAAGACCTGTGACGTGACTTACTTAATTACTTTTAACGCAAATTAATTCAAAAAGATATTAGTACGCACTGCAATAGGTATAGACATTTTGGCAAAAAAATATCAACGAAATCCCCGACCACTAGGTACTTCTTCAGTATAGTTTAATGTCCTTATTACAAGACGTTGTATGACAATCAACTTTCGTAGGATGCAAATAAATTAATTACAATTTCAACGTTCAAGTCTAACTTTAAAATCCCTTTTGCTAACAAGGTCTTCGCGTCTGAGTTTGTTGACAGAATTTGTTGTTAAGTCATTCTAGCTAGAAAATTATCTCATAAGAAAGTTGGACCGCGTTGTCAAGTTGCTGTTTTGCTATTTCTACACTTGAGTATTATTTTAATAAGAAATTCATCAAATCATCTTTATATTAAAAAACTACAAACATAATTTATGATATGTTTTTATACGAGAAACTGTTATAATTAAGTACGGTTTTTTTGTATAAAAATGCCATAGTAAAAAATTACCGTCCTTAATTTTACCCCCAATTTACGACAACTTTTTATGTAGATATAACATTGCTATACCTACCAACCATCGATCATAAATGTTCCCGTCGTACCCCAGGTTTTCATATAACGCAAAGTCAATAAAAGGTATATATAGACGATAAAAATGGACCGATTGGCTCTGTAATAAACCGACCATGTGATCAATACACGGGTCACTACGTTTTACACCTCATACTATGAAACTTCACGCCTATATTCGTTCAGGGGTTGGCAGTGCACCTATTATCGTTCCTCCCTCTTTTTATAGGATAATACGATTGTGAAGAGCGTTCAATTACGGGTATCGTTTTAATTAACTAAGAGTAAATGTTTCGTTATGAAACATCAAATGTATGTAAATGGCATTTATTTTTAGACAAATGGCGTGATTTGAAATTTTGTCAGTTTCTTTCAGATAAAAAAAATAACCTGTCTACCAGACCCTGACAAGCTTACAATTACTCATGCAACTTTTTCTGCGTCCCACAACTGAACAGAAGTATCCATTTGACTCCAGAGTTCTATTTATGGACATTTTACGGCCGGGACCGGAGGTCGTAGTTTCGATTCCCACCCAGGGCAAATGTTTGTGAGATGAGAGCGATATTTTTTTCTTTGTCTAGGTGTAATTTATCCACAATATGTATGTATTTAGAAATATATATGTATGTTTATCAATTGTCTAGTACTCATAATACAAGTTACTCACGTATTCTTAATTTAAGACTAGAGGTTTTGTGGGAATGTTCAGGAATAAAGAGATCTCGATACTATAGCCGTCTTTTCACCCAGGGGTCTACCACCAGCTCTTAAAGCAACACTGCTACAGTTGTGGAAGAGAGACACCGCTCTAAGCCGCATAGAGCGCCGTCTCTCTTCCAAAGTCATACTTCAGGTAGTAGTAGTATTAGTAGTGGTAGTATGGTACACCCTCAGGTTTTTCTCAATAATAATTTAATTACGGTAGAAGGCTTTTAACAGAAACTCAACACGCGATCGGTAAATTAAATCATGTTTGTAGTTGTTGCCTAATTGGGTTATAATTAAGGGCACGGATTAATGTTATGTAACAGTGTACGGAAAATAGAATTACCTATATTTTGTGAACTTATTTAGTGTACATGTAAGTAAACTCTATTTTGTTCCCTAGTAAATTTTAGTTATTAAACAACACAGCACTTCATTATTGCCGCGTGAGTTGGTAACAAAGGATATTCCATAGACTCTTAAGGCTCGCCTAAGAGAAGCCAGCGGTGTCAATGGAGATCTTACAGCCTTGTAAGAAACCTAATATTAAAAAAAAATTGCCACATTGTAAGGTAAAAAATCCTACAACCCTAAATAATTTTGCCAAGAAAACTAGCCTAAATTCTTATCTTCTTTTCATTTTATCACAGCTAATTTTAAATATGCAAAGCAGACAATCGGAAATCACACTAGCATAGATCAATTCAAGATATTTTTAGCTGTGCACAAAACTTCAAACACGCTTTCGTTTAAACTCAAAAAGAAACAAATTCTCTGGAAACATCTACGAAAAATCCACAAACGCATTTCCTACTAAAATTAAAATCAATTCTAAGTATAGATTGTTATCCTTTATTAGTTATTCAGGTTTAGTTAGTATCGGCGCGCTACCGAGAGTCGCCCACACGTTCATAAAAATCCCGCCAATTTGCGTAGGTTGACACCCACGCAAATAACTCCATGCTAATATTGTATAACTTGATATTTTAAGGATTAAGATTTAAAAGTAAAAATGGTATTTATATTGTCCGTTGTCAAAAATGAGACTGTCAAGTGACGGTTCTAAATGTATTTTTAACCGACTTCAAAAAGGAGGAGGTTTGTTAATTCGACCGTATAGTTATAAGCTTTTTTTGTCTTTACAATTCCTGTGACAGCCATAACAATAGTACTAATCTTTGAAGATTTGTAGTCAGTTTTTTATCAGTGCTATTTTAAATCACACTAATACTGAAAAAGCCTAAACGTATATGAGTATGTATGTTTCTCTCATATTACTGTTATTGATGTTGTAATTTGTAATATAAATCTATATCTATACATATAATAAAATTCTAGAAAAGTGGTGTTTGTGCACGCTAATCTCAGTAACGGCTTATTCGATTGAAATGCGGTTTTCACTAATATGTTGTAGTAAGCTTCCCATCACATTTAGTGTTTATTTTATGGCAATCGGTTGATTAATAAAAAAGTTATGCCAAGAATCACCTCGAACATTTGTTAAGATTCTAATATTCTATCAGATTACGTACTGACACGCCTCGCGCCTGCGCGTCCGTGGCTAAATAGTGCGGGTGACAGTTGCCTGTATGACGTTGACGTCTCTCAGTACCACATGACTAGGGATGGACATTCGAAAAATATTTATATCCCTGTCGATACTCGCAGCATACATTTAATTCTCTTTCATTTTGTTATGAAAATTTGTATGTTATTTAGTTGTGCAGTGTAACTACGTGTTTATACCTGTCAATATAAATATTTTATGACTACTTATCTTGACTTAGATATGAGTTTGGACGAATAAAATGTAAATATTTTTCCTTAGCAACTTTTTAACCAATCTTATAATGTTGCGTTGTTTCATCATTATAATTAGACGCTTTTTAAAAAATAAAAATTGCACTACGCACGATATACATTTTTTATTCCAAAAACATATCGACTACCTATCCATCGTAGCACTACATCCCATCACTAGAGAAGTCTATCCCGTTACGTTAAACGCATAACACTTTACTTTATTTTCGAATCCATTAGATTTTATTTGAAGATTTTTCATTCCATTAGATTATATTCTGATTGGTTTTAATTTAATTTACTACAGTTATGAATTTATACATATAATAAAATTCTAGAAAAGTGGTGTCTGTACAATGATGAAAATATACGAAAAAAGAAGCAGGGGTTGTGATAAAATCGATGCCGAACCCGAAATTGTATTTGTTTTTTTTTTAACATAAAATTGTCTTAAAATACTTTTATATGGTATCTACTTACTGTTAAGCTACGACAGTCTCATCCAATTCAAATGTAGCTGTGGAAATGAAATGAAAGAAAACCAACTAACTAAAAAAAAAAAAATTGGATGGTAAAAGATTTACTATACTTTATTAAGTAGCTGTTGACTGCAATTTTGTTTTGTTTAATTCGTGTCTTTAAAGACTTGATGGTGCGTATACACTACCACAATTGTGCACCAATTGCGATGGTATAGGGTAGTTGCGTAGGTAAAAGTATAAAAAAGATAGGCTGTTATAATTAATATCTATTTAATATTGCGTACCTACGAGTATGTGCCGCACGCGTACTCCCGCGAATGTTTTGTTATGTGTGCGTAACATTAACCTTTTTCAAGCTCAGTTGGCTCAGCTCAAACTACTAGAACTAGAAACTTTGATAGTAATGTAAGTAAGCACTAAGACGGGATTTTGAAATTCGTCCGTCAAGGGGTAGAAAGAAAACGAAATAAAAAATCGGTGCCCGAAATAATTTGCTGCACATACATACATCCACCAAATGAAGAACGGCGCCTGCCGTTCTCCACACCACAGCGCACAGTGCTCAAAGAAACGTGTCGAATATTATGTAGGTGTTTAAAAACAACCCCGCTCAATAAGTTCTCCCCCTGGTTAGCATTTCTCTACCTGACGTTAGAATAGACTTAATTTGGGTAGACTTAAGAGCCAAAAGAACTTCCTCCGATGTACACTGGCTACTATTGAAATTCCAACTCGAGCTCGGTGCAAGATCTGGGCACATCGATATCTACCACCTACTACTTATATCCTACCTCAGGAACATCTGCCGCCCGGAGGTACCTTGCAGTGGTCTTTTCGGACAGTATTCAACTGTCTGAGAACCCAAGTAGGTAGGCAAACAAAATTTAGCAAATTTGGCTCTACAGACCCCTCTCACATCCAGTGAGAATGCGATATCTCCGTACAGACGATGTCACATCGCCTAGAGTGACCAAAGTGTCCGCGGTTAGTTGGAGCGTCGTCACCAAGTTCTACGAAGAAGTGATGACCCTCAAAGAAAAAGTGGAAAGAGCACGGCCGGCTTCATCTGACCACCCGATTCGTGTCTGACGAGCAAGGGATAGAAGAAGGGCCTAATGGGCCTCCTCCAACAACCATAAATAGCCTACGGCAGTAGTTTCGGGGCAGTCGACTGTACTGGATAAAGGCAAATGCGGCGTGCGCGGTGCTTCCTCTTAATAAGGACTGGAGAAAGCTGGCTGCACATTAATGAAGAAGCTCCCCTTAAAAAAAGGCTCTTCTGTCGGGGTTCGCGGTAGTTTGCTAAAGCGTTCCCGTGGCCCCGGACAATAGGTAACGGAGAAGCACTCCCGCGGTTTAGCCAGTAAGAGTCCGGCACACTTCTTTGCCATCGTCCGTTTTCAAGCCCTTCAATCCACATTGTCAAATCAGGGCAAGATAGCGGCCACAGCAAAAAACTAGCAGTGTTAACTAACAGTCAAATGTGTTTGTAAGACTAGAGGTTATGATTAGGAAGTTAAGAAATTATTTTTGAATGGAACTGGATTAGGGAGCTGGCATTAAACATTATTTAGCTTTACTTTTTGTAAAGCACTACACATCTTCAATACCACGCAGACAAAGTCGCGGGCAGCAGCTAGTTAATAATACTTTTTAACCATCAATACATAGAAAGTTGTAATATATTTTTGGTTCTAGTAAATTGCTCTCAGAATTTTGTCGTCAATATCAAAGTACAAAATATCCAGTGCTTTTACACATTCTATGGAGGCATGAAACATTTTAATCCTAGCATAAAGCCTTACCTGGCTAACGAAAGCCTTTTAAGATTAAAACATGACTTTATACGACGGAGTACGCTGTAAAGACATTCTGTAAAGTGGCGTTATTTTGTAACGACATTCTGAGAGTAGGTACACAAAAGTTTAAAGTTTAGATTAAAACACTGTTTTTAATTGAAACACTAGAATGTTGTTTTTATTAGACACGTGCAAAGAATGCATTTGAACTGAAGCCAAATACTACCAATTAACTGTTTGATTGTACCAACTGCAACGTATTGATCTGATGGTTTCGTAGAAGTCAAATGAACTATGAAGCGAAAGAATGCAATTTTACTGGTTTTTTAGTAGTTTATGTTAAATTCTTAAATGTAGCTTTAAATAAGCTACATTATAGATATAAATATAGATAGACACAGTATTATCTATTGCACACAAATTTAACAAAATATACATTAATAGTTACATGGTACTACAATTGGTTGCTCTTAAAGTAATTTAGTTATTCAAGTTTGTTTCTAAAACACCTTCTCTAAGGTTAAAAGAACCAAAAATATTTTATTTCCATTTCCAAAACTCGAACTACGAAATTCGGCTGAAATGTAAGTAATCAGTCGACTAATAAATAACTCGCTACTATAACTCAGCGTCGCCATACAAGTCACTGTATCTAACATATTAGATTCCGACTCATTGGGCTGTGTCTCTGGCACTACACATAAAGCTCAAGAAAGCGTAACAAAGATTATTTTATTATTTTTGTAACGATATTATTAAAATTTGAATATCAGCCGAAAATAAGCTTTGATTGTTTTTGCTCAAAGATTAAAATATGTATTATTATCAGGTAACTAAGCAAGAAACCAACTACGGTTGTGTATTATCCTTTAGTTGAAGTAGTTTCAAATATCAATCAAAATAAATATATCTACAAATAGAGTCTGTTAAACAAATATTCATTTCATCAAAACAAACAATAACATTCATATTTTTCATGCAAAGATTCATCCATCAGATTCGTAGCGCAGTCACGAATAACGGAATACAGATTGACTTCAAACCATTGACTCGACACATGGGGCCATGGGAAATAGAACACAGGTTTATATTCTTTTGATTTATAAAACAAATAGTTGATTTCACAGGATGATGTATATAGTTATATATGTTCCTCGACCGATTTCGGCCACGGCGACCTCTTCACTCTCCGTTTTACAGTTCCATTTGTCGTTGATGTGCTCGTGCATGGCTCACATAGCCGATCTTATTACTAAATGTTCGCGCACAATGTGGGCAAGTCAGTACACCATTGCAAAAATTGTATGGTATGGCACAAGGTGGGCGTGCTTTTAATTCATCGCGTCTAGCATCCAGTTCGGAACAGCGTTTGTCCTCAAAGTCTTTGACTCTGGTCTTTACCAACGTCCTCCATTCTGGTCGTCGAATAGCCATTTGTTCCCATTCTGAAGGCTCAATATCGCACTTTTTCATATGGCGCTTCAGCACATCTTTATACCTGAGGAGTTGCCCGCCATGCTTACGCTTGCCCTCCTCAAGTTCAGAAAAAAAGATGCACTTTGCTGTACGCTTATTCGCCATTCGTGATAGATGTCCACACCAGCGGAGCTGTCTGCGCATGAGGTAGGCCTCGATCCCCATAATGTTAGCTCTTCGCAACACTTCCGTATTTCGGATGCGGTCAGACCAACGGATGTTCAATATTTTGCGCAGACATTTCATATGGAAACGATCCAGAGCTCGAATATGGCGGCAGTAAACCGTCCATGACTCCGATGAGTACAGCAGGCTCGGCAATACTACAGCCCTATATATGTCTATTTTAGTAGCCAGCTTCAGGTCATGTGAGCTGAAAACCTTGCGATCCAGTTTACCGAATACCGCGGCTGCGGCACCGATCCGACTGTTGATTTCAGCATCAAGGTCGCACTTTGATGTTATAGTGCTCCCCAGGTAGCGAAATGTATTCACCTGCTTTAGTACGTCCTCACCGAGTTTAATGGTCAGTGTCTCTTGACCACGGACATCTAAAGACATCACTTCCGTCTTTTTGACATTAATCTTCAGACCGAAATTTCGACAGGATTTGTGTAGATTGGCCATAAGTCGTTGCAGGCCTTCTGGGGAATCAGTTACAAAACACAGATCATCTGCATAGACAATCTCAGTGATCAGTGCGTAAGAAACTTTGGTACGAGCCTTGAGCCTGGCTAAGTTAAAAAGATTGCCATCATTACGGAAACGTATGCGAATTCCTTCAGGAGTGGTCTGTAAAACTTCCTGAACCATAACTGCAAAATATAACGCGAACAGTGTGGGCGCAAGGACACAACCTTGTTTTACCCCACAGGTAACGGGGAAAAACTCTGACTGATCTGCGTTTACAGCGACACAGCTCTGCATATCGTCATGAAGCAGTCTTAAAAGTCTAACAAATTTCTCTGTGCATCCTAGTTTCTGCAGAACTAACCAAAGGGCTTCTCGCGGTATACTATCAAAAGCCTTCTCAAGGTCAACAAAACAGAGATACATATTGCGACCCTGTTCTCTGCTTTTTTCTTGTAGTTGACGCAATGAGAAAATGGCCTCACAGGTACCACGGTCGGGTCGGAAACCAAACTGGGATTCTGGCAGGATCTTTTCCGATAAATTTCTAAGTCGATTCATTAGAACTCTAGCGAAGACTTTTCCCGGAACTGAGAGTAAGGAAATACCGCGGTAAGAACCGCAATCGGCTCGATCACCTTTGCCTTTATATAGAGCCCGAATGAGAGACACTTTAAAAGTGTATGGGACTTGTTCTTGTTCCCATATAACGGCAAAAAGTTTCCAAATCGCAAAGTGCAGGTCCTCCCCACCGTACTTCAATAACTCTCCCGGTATAGAGTCCACTCCAACTGCACGATTATTTTTCTGCTGTTTAATGGCCAGAGTAACCTCCTCTAGGGACACTGGCTCGTCAAGCTCGAAGGCATGAGACTGTTGAGGTAACGAGCGAACGTGGTCTATGTTGACAGAATGATCCACGTTAAGTAGCTTCTGAAAATGCTCCGCCCATCGCTCGAGTATTTCTTTCCTATCTTTAAGAAGCCCTTTGCCATTGGTCGGCCTGAGTGGGACTTTTGCTGTAGAGGATATACCAAGCAGGCTTCTTACCTCATTGTAAAAATTGCCTAGCTGGTTGGTATCAGCAAGCCATTGTATGTGATGAGCCTTCTCCAACCACCAATTCTCTTTCGCCTTTCGTGTGAGCTTACGAAGCTCCATTTCACTATGACGTACTTCCGTAACAGTTTCACCTCTATGTGTTCTGCTGTGCCGCCTCAAAAGTCGACGGTGTCTATCAATAGCGTCCGTTAGTACCCCATTATTTTCATCAAACCAGTCCTCGTGTTTTCGGACCCTCGGACCTAAAGTTGATGTAGCAGTTCCGAGAATTTGAGAAGAAAGGGACTCCCACATTTTGCCGACTTCACCGGATTCTAGATCAAGAGGCTGCAAAACAGAACTCAAGTTTTCGGCATATTCCTTTCTCGTGTCTTTATCTTGAAGTCGTTCAAGATTCAGATGCTTTTGTTTCGGTCTGTCTGATCTACGGGGATGTTGATGTCGAAAACGTATCTTAAGAACCAGAAGCCGATGATCAGTCCAACAGTGAGCGCCGCGCATGGCACGGGTAACCTGAACCTGTGACACATCTTTCTGACGCACTATAGCGTAGTCAATAAGATGCCAGTGCTTTGATCTAGGGTGCATCCACGTGGTCTTATATTTAGCTCGTAATCTGAACATGGTGTTTGTAATCGCAAGATCGAATTGTGCGCAGAGACTAAGCAACAGCTGTCCGTTGCTGTTCATATTTCCAAGACCATGTCTGCCTAGAACTTTAGGCCAGGCTTCATAATCCCGACCCACCCGAGCATTAAAGTCACCCAAGAGTAGGATCTGCTCTCTTGTCTGAATACGATCTAAGCACTGCGTTAGCTCCTCATAAAATTTGTCTTTAATCTCATCAGACTTGTCTAGCGTTGGGGCATAGACACTGATGATATTAAGGTAATTGTTATGTTCCATGTGAAGGCGTAGTGTAGTAATACGGTCGGAAATGTGTACAGGGTATTCTTCTAGGTGTTTGACAAGCTTATTCTTGACTGCAAAAGCTACACCTGACCTTCGCGGTTCGTTGGCAGCAAGTCCCTTCCAATAAAAAGTGTATCCACCCACGTGTTCTGTCAGCTCTCCTTCATCGGGGAGATGTGTTTCGCTGAGCGCAGCCACATCAATATTATAGCGATGAAGTTCTCTTGCTACGATGGCAGTCTTTCGTTCCGGACAAATGTTTGCTTCGCGATCTAGAAGTGTACGCACATTCCACGCGCCAAAGGTCATTAATGCTGGTGTTGATTTTATATTCTTTATATTTTTGTAACGTCGACCGCGAATTTGGGATGCAGAGGCAGCCGCGGTTGCTACCCTCTTTGTAGGTTGGGATGAGCATTTGTTTAGGGCACCTTTTCTAGCCCCCTCCCCGGCTGAGCGGGGAAAGCAGTGCCACCCTAAATAGGGCTGCTTTGTCACCTCGGGTGTTGCCGAATCCGCCCTGTCACCCCGATGCAGAGCAGAAGCGACCACGATGTAATACTACACCCCCAAGGCCGCCTACGTGCAGGAGTCAGACAAAGCTCAACGAGCATCACGTCAAGCCTCTCTACCTCCCCCTATCGCCGTAGGACTACACTGAATTGCGGAGTCCTTATACGGAAGCGGTCAGTTGCGCAGGATATATTAACGTGCACAAGAGTACGCGCAAAACACAGGTGCACTTACTCGTCTTTGTCTTTCTGTGTCCAGTGGAACGGAGACCGTTACGACCGGAGGAAGACTAAGACAGATGAAATAGTATTTCGGTGCAAGAAAAGGTACAGGGGGTCAACACTTTTTTCACACACTCCTTTAATCGCCTTTTACGATACCCACGGGAAGATATGGGGTGGTGTTATTCTACTCTGCCGACAACCACACGGCCGATATAGTTATAAGGAGCTGTGTAACTGTAACTGTGTACATTATGCAATAAATAAATAACAAATTGTTGACGAAAGAGATTGTTGTGTGAACCTGTTTGGTATATTTTTGTGTGACAATAATGGTGAAAAGTAGTGTAATTCGATTTACCCTTTAATATTGAACGCTGTGGTGTTGCTTTATTACCTGAAATGATAAAAAAGAGTAATTAATATTGATGAATCAGTGCGCATTACATTAATTATGGTAAATTATGAACTAGTGAGGAAATAAGTACTTTTTTATGTAGACTATATAAGATCCCACTGCAAGGCAAAGGCCTCTGCTTTCTCCTTCCAAACCTTCCTGTCTTTTACGATTTCTGGCCACGTGTGACCTGCATATCTAACAATATAGTACTAATACCACATACAGATTATCATTTAGTTTGTTTTAGTTCAGTATTAAAACAAAAGTTCCAAAAAGCCATTGAAAGTGTTTATCAAAGTTTTTACGAACATTGACGCATACGTAGAAATGCAATTTCATTTCGCTGAAATACACGAATTTTTGCAGACCTAGTTCGTGGTGAAATAGAAAACTCTCCCAAAGGATATTTACCCCTTTGGCCTAAAAACTCAATCTTGTTTAATTGAAAATGGGTTTTCAAAGATTTTCAATTGAACAAAATTTTGATGTATTTAAAAACTGCGTCGATCGAACGTTTTGATCAATGGATACCGTGTTACTTACAAAACTTTACAAAATGTTGGTATCCAAATGTATTTTTTTTAATAATTATTTATGGTTCAGTGGTCAAAACAGCATCACTTAATCGTAGCAGGTAACAAAGACATGTTCCGCTGTCTGTCGATCCCTATGCCTGCTTAGATCTTTGGATGGATTTTGTTGGTTTTTAAGATACAATATTTCAAGAGGGAGGTTTATAAGTATAATACACGCCATGCCGTTACATGTGTGCAACACTATTTAATTGAGAATTGCACACATATAAGGTGGGACGGATCGCTAGTATTTAATAACACGATGAATATTGTGTGCTGCATGTATAATGTTAAAAATATACATCTCTTACTTAGGTAGTCGTATAAAAGTCACTACACTTTCTACCACAAGAATTAACCAAAAAAACAAACAAATTACTTTTATCTTTTGACTTTTCGAGCAATCACGTAGCTAGATAAGCCCAAGGCCGTAAGATTTGTGACTGTGCCTCCAGTTGATAAAACATAGATTAGGCCTCATCTATCATTCTGTTATGTACGAGGTGGATGGCCTATGGGGCAAAACTGACATGTTTTATGCCTGTTCGTAGGGGTAATGGTAGTTCTGTATTGTGAATTGTAATATTTTATAAGTAACGTAATATTTTCTAGTTTTTTTTTTACAAAAGCGCAAAGCTTTTGTTGTTTTGCGAGGAAAACTATTTTCATACTTATTTTTTTTTTAAGGAATCCTCATTTGGTGCTTTGATAAAGCTTTGATATTTATTTTTAAAAAGCACACAACATTCGAAAAATTGGTGCGTGCTGTAGGGATCGAACTCGAAAGCATTGAATTGGCACCCCGAGGTCTTACCACTAGGCTATCGCAGCTTCAAAATACTGTATCTATACTATAAAGTATTGCCATTTTTCTAAAAAAAAAAATATGTAATGAGGTCATTGACGTGCCCAAGTATCTAAAAAATGCACGCACACTACTTTACATATTTTGTTTTTCTGCATAGTAAATTTAGTGATCAGTGATGTGCCCCAAAATATTGTGCCGCCTGCCAGTAATTCGCCAACCCTGTTGCAAAGTCAACTTAACCAATCAGTACTCAGTTACTAATCAACCAGTCTATCTATCAAATTAATGACGTCATCGCCCGCATGTACTAAATCAGATAATAACAGGTAGATACCCGACCTACATTGTTATCACCCGCATTGATTGTTCACGCCAGAATTAACTTTGTCAAACTTAATTGAAATTGGATTTTGAATTGATTTAAATTTAAAGGGATTTTGTATAAACGTTTAGCAAACAATGCAGGTAAGTATAAAAGTGACAAACGTGATTAGAACTATTATATTCTAGAATTGGTTTTCTATGTTTTTAATAATAATAAGCTAAACTATTTATTGTCAACTGGCGACAAAAAAATATGCGATTAAAAATCCTTGTCCTAAGTCTGTGTGAATGTGCAAGTGAATATAATTTCTGTGAATCTTTCAACGACAAAAGGATTCAAATCCTTACAGTGGGAGACATACTTTACAAAATCGTACGATAGGTTTCACAGTACGACCTGACGCGGTAGATGACCTCCGACGTCTATAAGAGACCGCCTTAGACATTGGTCAGTCACCGCGAAATCCTTTAAAGTATCACTTAATTATTTTTTGAGTAATTGGACCGTGTACTGTTGAAGAGGACTGGAGATTTTGGGGTGACTTCTGAAGCATGTTACTGAAAGGGCAAGGGAATGTAACTTTGTTTTTTTTTTTAATTTAGTTTACAAAAAAATATATGTATAATGCTTTGAAGAAAAATGCTATATTATGGTCGCTGGATATTCGAGTGGCACTTGTTTATTTTTTAAAGCTTTGCAAATTGGCAAAATTTTCGCTGTCAAATTATAGTTTATATACTCGACGAATGAATTAACAAGTTATATTTACCGAGTAATATTTACTGTAACAGACTTTAAAGTCAGTTAGAATCAACATGAAGACTAATCTAAACCATTTAATCTTACATAGAATCTATCGAATATAAACTGGATACAAAATTAACGTACTTTAATATACATCTATCAATTCAAAAAGCACACATTAAAGACTACCAAAAAACAAACAAGTCCTCTATAAAGGTATAACTCGAAACAAATATAAAAACGGTCATATTTTTGTCACATTAATAAACAAAAGAGAAGACAGCCAAGGGAATTCTGACAAGTTACAAGGGGAGAGTAAACCTTCCCATTGGGCCCTTCCTACCCTCTTTGGAAAATACCTTTGAATCGAAATAACTTCACAAATATTGATTCAGTTAAGTACCTTTGTCCGTTGTTTTTATACAAACAATTGTTTTGTTCTTTTATTTTTATTTTTAATCGAGTTTGAGAAAGCTTATAGTAGCATTTTGTTTGTTTTCCTTATTTATTTACAGTATGGGATTATTTGAGCAAATATAA
This sequence comes from Chrysodeixis includens, assembly GCA_941860345.1. NCBI lineage: Eukaryota > Metazoa > Arthropoda > Insecta > Lepidoptera > Noctuidae > Chrysodeixis > Chrysodeixis includens. Next base: position 582,696 of record OW796116.1, read on the forward strand.
ATTTTCTGTTTGATATGTGATTACGCCAGTAGCAATATAAATGATATCGGATTTAATACTTTTTTATGTATGCCTTGAAAGAACGTTATAACCCACAAATAAACCTATAAAGACTTACTAAATACCTCCAACTCTAATAACAAAACGACATTATACTTATGTAACATAGCATACAATCAACAACAATATATTTACAAACGTGTTTTCGTAGCAAACTTCGTAGCATCTCGTAGCTACCTCACGTAGCTAACAAGAAGTATCAACTAAAAGCCTCCACAAATAACCGAAACTAAAAGAATTCCTATGAAACTAAAATATCTGACCTGTACCCTTACTATGATATCTTAAAGCAAGACATATTCCATTGTATAAGCGAGACAACGCTACGCGCATTGTAGAGCGCTGTCTCGCTCCCTCAACGGCAAGTCTTACTTGAAGAGTTCATGGTACAGGGTCTGAAATACCGCATACTGTATTTTATCCTGAAATAAGTTTTCAGAGCAAAGCTATGAATATTAAGTAGGTAGTGTCGTGAGATAAAAGACAATCAAAAGTGTTGGAAATACTGAAAGATAAAAGTGACTTTTTAAAAGGAAACTTAATTATGCCGTGCCGAGTAATTAAATATGTTAATTGTTTATTTAATTGCCCGCAATATTCTTAAAAACTGCTTAAGAGCTGTTTTGCTATAGAAAAATGTTTTAAACAGTTACTCTTAAAAAAATATTTTTGCTATATAGAACTTCAACTCACACCGAGGGCACGGCGTGGGGATATGTCGGACTACCACCGACTAAAATCACTTGGACTTTTTCTCCAAAAGGTTCATGTAACTCACTCCTTATTCAAAAATTGGTACAAGCTATTGTCTGAGAACACTGTAAATATATTAAAAAAAACCTAGACTGACAAAAAATTTACCTGTACAAGAGTTTACTCAATATAAAGTTGTATCATATGTAAATTTCGACGTTCAATAGTTTCAACGAACCAACCCTTTATTCATGAGCTCTATGCTGCACTCGACGCTCAATTGCGGGGGTTTCCACGAAACGCCGCGACGGACATTTTAAACAGCATATATGGACTCACACGTTCCTCTTTGTGCATGGAAAATGCTAATTGGAAAGTAAAAGGCTTTTAAATGTATTCATGTTACTTTGTAGCAAGGTAAGCTTTTATCATTGGTTAATTCTGCGAACTGTTTTTTTTATAGAATTTAAACCAAGCAAATGGCAATGTGATTTTTTGTAATTATCTTTTTATTTCCTTTCCTATTTTCTTTTTCCTGACTTTACCCCCATAATTTGGGATCAATGCATGTTTTTTATTTCTTCCATACCTACCCTATCAGACGTCATCCCCATATTCACTTACTTTTTGACCATATCACCCAACACACATTCCATATATAATTAGCGAGCCTATCTCCGTAAAAGTTATATTCCTACATACACTAATATTAACAAGACCACCTACCACACATACACACAAATTTTAATGATAGTAACAAAAATTGAAAAATTTCAAACAACCGTAAAAGTACCAACCCAAAAAAACATCACAAATTCTAATGTATAAAACAAAAAATCGATAGCAACAACTCAATTTAACTTCTTTTCTACATTCTTTGCTTTACATTCAATAGATCTGTCGGCAGTCGACAAGCCAAATAAAGGACGTGAAATTCACGTTCACGTCGAAACGTTTCACTTCGACAAAGCGAGGGAACAAGTAAGGAATGGTCTCTTTACCTAATTTATTCGTCCCTTTTGTTCAATATTCGGCACCCGACTCAAAGTTGACTAGGCAATGACAACTATCGACGACGTAATATTAATCGACTCTACATTTTGTGGTTGTTTTAATGCTGAGCTGTTTTTTAAGTAACGTCGATAGTACTTCCGATCTATTATTGTAATGAATATTTTGTTTAACCGGCCTGTTGGTGTAGGGGTTAGTGGCCCTGACTGTTATACCAGAGGTCGTGGGTTCGATCCCCACCCAGGAGGAATGTTTGTGTTATGAGCACGATCATTTGTTCTGTATCTGGGTGTAATTTATGTATTAAAGCTCTGTTTAATTTGAGACTAGATGGCGTGAAAGTCGTGAAATATTTATTTTTTATTTATTTGATCCTGAAAAAGTTAAAGGTTCACTTACGCGTATTTATCGGGATAGTCCGACTAGTTTCGGGCTTAATCGGAGTCCTTAATCATAAGCTGATGCGGCGACAGTTCGACTCACGACCCTACCGGAACGAGTCGGGGTATCCCGATGCATACGCGTGAGTAAACCGCTAACATGTAATAATGGTACTAAAAAGTTCGGTTTTTCGCTGTAAATACATTTGTATATTTTCGTCGTATTCCTAAATGTTAGCCTTTCATGCGGATACCAAATTGACAGGAGACACGGGTAGGCTTTTGTTAGCAGACTTTAGAAAAGGGTTTGTATCTCTCATAATTTATTCTGACTTAATAAGCTAATTGCTCAAACCACTGAGAGCCTCTGAAGTTAATTTATTTATTTGTTTAATTTGCTAATTGTTGCAAAACAATTGCTTATTAATCTTGTTTTTAAAGCTGTCAACGTGACGTCTTTGTTATGTTGTGGTTTGAGCTTTGTATTCTTCGAAAGGAGAGGTACTATTTTTTACATGTTACAGTGCAAAGATCTAGAATCTTACTTAAAATATTAACGGTAATGTTTTTTAATTAAATACACTAGGTACCGTCGGACTGCCAAGTCAAAGGTTGCCGCTTACAATCTAAGAACAAGAAAAAATTGTGAGGAAAATGCACATCAAAATTTTTAAGCCTGTGTATCGTCACGACAGTGGCCTTCGGGCGTCTTAAACTCTGATACTGGTTGTTTATCAGTCACGCGAAAAGAAGCAACTATATTCAAAATACATCCTCAGATCACGAATCGAGTGTAAGCTACTTGTAAGTGTATCTTCCAAAAGGGACGGCCCTCTGTCCTCGCTCTGTCGGCTCTATAGGTCGCTAGTCAACGGGATCGCTGGCGCGGAAGACGAAGGGCACACTCTTGACTGCGTTAAGAATAGACAATGTGTTGTATATATTTTTTTTTTATATGTATAGGGTATAACGTCATCATAAAAATATAATAATACTGCGTGATTTGGAACGAATGTTTTTTTGAACTGGTTTATATAGCACTACTTATAACTGTTTGACTTTGATTGTTTCGCCTAATTTTTATAATTGGTAAAATGTATTTGATAAAATAATAAAACAATGGTTTGAGTTTGAATTATTTTTTTTCAGTCAATGGCATCTTTAATTGACTTATTGGCATTGACTGTAATAAATAATCTAAGAAAGAAATATTATACATTTTTGAGTCTCAAACATGCGTAAATGACAAGTAATAAAAACAAATAAATTCAACTGGGACAACACACAACCTTAACAAATTATATCTTACATGAAAGGGAAGTAAGTAAAACCACGGGGCTCAACTAGTATTACCTATATCGATTTGTCATCCAAAGCTTATTTGTTGTCAACGCGCCTTGCAACATAATTGTGATACATAGTGGAACCTCCTTTGTGGGAGCTACACAGCTTTGTCGAACATGTTCAGTGCTTTGTGGCTTGCGTTAAACGCTAATAGAATAGCTACAAGATGAGTAATTATCGATGATGAGATTTTATCTTAAGATAACTCTTGTATCTTAAGATAGTATCTCTTTAATTTAGTGGATAACTTCAAGGGAAGAAACTCGGTCTTTTTAAAGTCTTACACACGGGTTAAACATACTGAGGCCTTGTTGAGGGCTTTAATCTAAAATGTGAAAGAACACCTACCAACGGCTTTTTATTAATCGTAATAGCAGAAATAGGATAATTAGGAAGTGCAAGAGACAAGAACGCGGTAAAAACCAAAGAAGGCCCGTGACCAGCAGTGGGTGATTGGGCTGATTATGTTAAATTATAAGGCCTGTTTGTAAAGTGGATGTTTGCTGTATAAAAGTAATGACGCCTTATGGCGTCTCCTTCAAGACGCCATAAGGCTGTTGAAGGAGACCGATCCGGACGACGTGCCGACGTTCGTGGCTAAAGAGTTGCGCAAGCTGCCCCCGGTCACTTTCGATCACGTCGACGTCACCAGGCTATTAAAAGACATCACTAGTATGAGGTCCAGCCTGGTCGAGCTGCAGTTGAAGCTGGAGGCGTCGCAATCCACCATCAGTGATCTACGTAGCGAGGTAGCAGAATTGCGAAACTCCGTATGTAGGTCACACGCGCCCGCCAACAGTGACAACACACGCCACGTGCAGGTCATCGCATCGCAGGTTCGCGCGGAGTCAGCGAAATTACACTCACCAGTCGCCGCCAATACTAGGGAGGCTAAACTATGTCCCGCACCCCCCGCGTCTCCTATAGTTGGAACGCCGACAAATGTAAGCACCTCTAAGCCTGGACGTGCTTACTCGGCTGCCGTAAAGCGAAATCCCACGCAACGGCAATCTAAAGGCTCAGCTGATGCAGATGATTTTATCAAGGTGGAGAGAAAGAAGAAGAAGCCATCTAGCCGAAATCAATGTGGAACAGCATTGGCCGATCCGAACATGTTGCTGTGTCCAGCAATTCCAACGACGCAGCTGTACGTGTCGCGTCTTCATTACTCTACGAAGGTCGAAGAGATCGTAGAGTATATAAGAGTCAAGACAAACTGGACATTGAGAGTCCAAAGGTTGGAGCCGAAACACAACACGAATTTTAAATCGTTTGTGGTACGTGTGCCGACTCAACATCTCGACATGTTCCAAAAGCAGTTTTGGCCGAAGGGTGTCGTTTTCCGGCGTTTCCGCGGGAGGCTACGCGACACCACGCAGTGCAACACGACACCGCCTACTCGTGTAAACAATTAAAATATAAATAAATTTTATAAATTGTATGTATTAGTATATAGGTATTGAATTGTTTGATTATTTATGTATTATATTATTTGCTATGGGCCCTAGTTGCCTGAAATAAAGGACAAAAAAAAAAATGTACAGGAAAAAAACTTTAAGCACCTAATGGCTAAATGCACCAGTTGCCTATTCAACTAAGCGACTAAGGTCACTGACCGGGAGTTTAAATCTATCCATCACACTTGTTACAGTTTTAAACAGTTACTGAGCATTACAATTACTTTTTACTAATTACATTAAAATAAATATTATTTATTTACTCTACTGACAAACCGTCTTAATATATAATTCCAGAGAGAAAAATGGATTTATGACGCCATGGGCATTATGTGAAACTCAGACTATTTGCCTACGGTACAACGTAAATCTTCGAAAACGTTTTTAGTATCCAAAGACACGCCTATGTGCAAACCTCTATAAGGTTGTTAGTAATCGCTGGATGACTAAAATTGTTCAAAAATACCTTCTTCTTCTTGCCTTCTGTAAGAAAGGCCGTAGATAGAGATCGTCTTTAACCTATTTATAACGTCAAAACCAACGAAAATTCATATCGATCGACTCAAGATTGATTATATTTGATAACAAACAGTAAATTAATCATTTGCTACATAAATAACGGGGAACTGTCCCAAAGTACAAAGTGTCCATTTTAATAAATAAAGTTCTTACAAGGGTCAAAGTAATGGCTGAAGTTTACAGGAAATATGTTTAGTAATAAACCTTACGCATAAAACTGTTTGCTGAGCCTTCGTAACTTTAAGATATTGTGGGTTATATTAGATGCTGTATTATATTAGATATCTAAAATTGATTATGACATTTAGGATTAGAAAGTTCTAGGTTGGAGTCGTGTTGAGTAGGGCTAAAGACTCTTTTGTCAATGCCTAGGTTATGAGTTTTATTTTGCATTTGCTTTAAGCAAAATCACTTCTGAAAAACGCAGTCTTTCTCTATTCACTCTCTGCAAGTCTTTAATAGTTGATAGCACACTTTTAGTACACTATTTTCATACTAAACACAACCTAACACTAAAAGTACTACAGTACATTCAACTGAGCCAAGTTGAATATGCTATAGTATTCATAGAGTTTATCAAGTGAATTGTAACAAAAGGTTTAATTATAATGGCGCTCCAGTGCGGAAAGATAGTGACCCAGATCCTATTGTACATAAGAGGTTAGATACAGCCAGGGTTGGAAGGTAAACTTTGCGAGGCATTTAAGTTAATTTTCGTGAAGTATGGGATCAACAGACTTTGTTGTTGGTTTGTGTTAAGAAATTATACTCATTGTGCAAAGACTAAGGTGAAAATAATTTTCAGTAATTTACTGAAACGTTTTGATTTTCAATTTTATTAATAACACTTTTACAGATCATCCAAAGCTATGCTATAAAACACTAAATAAAGAACAATACAAAAGATACTGGATAAGAATAAACAGATAACAAACGCAAATGGTTAAGGTTTTAGTTATTGTTCTATTCAAGGATAGAATGTAAATCTAGCTGATCCAGTAAGCTAACAGAATCAGAAAGCTGCTTTGACCAAAATATCTCTAAAGTCTACCTTTGTCATCTAGGAGTATACAAATAGCCTACAACACAAAACAATGGTCAGTTCTGTAGCAAACACTATTGCACAAGATTTTTGATCCCAGAAAAATATTTGAACAGCAGTTAGTAAATCGAATCAAAACACGAAACCCCAGTTTACAGCCAAACCACCACCAACACTAAAACACCTTTAAAACTCCAAAACACACAAAGAAACCTTATAAACTAAACAAAAAGAGCTAAAACTGTAAACATGTCATTAAAACACAAATGAGCCTTGGCACGAGCTATTAAGTAGGTAAGTACGTACGTCATGTTACACCAAGACTGTACTAATGCCGCAATCCTATTAGTCCACATAAAACTATACAAGTTTATTACTATTTGCCTGTGATTAAACGAATTATGGGCGTGTATTGGGTTCTTTTAAAGGTATTGGAAGATTTAGGTGGGATTGGAAATCGTCTGTCTTGGTATGGACAGTCATGAGCAAATACATGTACACACGACCAAATATTTGAGGTTTAAGTCCTAGTCAAATGATTTATGAAACCGTGAATTTTTCTTTCTAATTAAACATTTTATGTTTAGCTTACAATATTTTTTTTTTTTTTTTATTATTATTTATATCTGCGATCGGCTTGACCAGCCTTTAACAAATTTGTTGTAGGAGATTATTGACAGGCGAGAACTGCTCCTCCAGTGAGGAAGCCGACTCATATTAAATTAGCAAACATCCCATATGTGTTGTCTTTTCAGCCGTCTGTCATGTAATGGGTGACATAGTCCCGACGCAAGTGTGTTAGCATGTGCGTTTATGCGAGTTTTGTATGCTTTTACTCTATGTTCCAATTCTTCCTTGACTGTTTTCATTCCAGTGTGTTCATGCAGTTCGTTTATTCTTATAAACAGAGGAGCATTAGTTATTGTTTTTAGTGCTTTATTCTGGAATCGTTGCAGAATGTCCACATTGGAGTTTTTCGCTGATCCCCATAGCTCTATGCCATATGTCCACACTGGCTTGATCACAGCTTTGTAGATAAGTATCTTATTTTCCATTGTGACGTGGGATCTTCTGCCTACCAGCCAATTAAGGTTTCTGAGGCGTGCGTTTAACTCATCGCGTTTTTTCTGGATATGAGTTTTCCAGGTTTGCTTCCTATCAAGGTGCATGCCCAAATATTTGGCCGAATCATGATGTGGTAGAATATCGTCGCCTAGTTTGATTGGAGGACAATTGTTCTGTCTCAAAGTGAAAGTGACATGCACTGATTTGCTGGAACTGGCTCTGATTCGCCACTTTTTCATCCACAAGTCAACTTTGTCCAAGTGGGTCTGGAGGGTCGAGGATGCTTCACCTGGATTTTTGTGGTTGCAGAGTGCCGCCGTGTCATCAGCAAATGTTGCAGATAGGACATTGTGAGTTGTAGGTATGTCTGCAGTGTATAATAAATACAGAGTGGGGCCCAGAACAGAACCTTGAGGTACCCCAGCTTCTATACTATGGAAGGCAGAGTAGGTATCATTAATTTTAACTCTGAATATTCTATCTTCTAAATAGGACTTCAAAAGGAGGTAGTAGTTGTGTGGAAGTTGCTTTTTTAATTTGAAGAGCAAGCCTTGGTGCCAGACCTTGTCAAAAGCCTGCTGTACATCAAGAAAAACAGCAGAGCAGTATTGCTTTTTCTCTAGAGCTTCTCTTATTTTATTGACAACGCGATGGACTTGTTCCACCGTCGAATGACCGCGTCTGAACCCAAACTGATGTTGAGGGATGAGGTTCTCTTCATTAAGTATTCTTGTTAACCTTCGTAAGATGATTTTCTCGAACAGTTTCGACAGTATAGGTAACAGACTTATTGGTCTGTAGGAAGATACGAGATGCGGGGGTTTGCCAGGCTTTGGGACCATAATTATCTCTGATATTTTCCATATCATTGGGACATATCCAATTCTAATTATACCATTGAAAAGGTGTGTTATAGCGACTATAGCTTTTTTTGGAAGCTGTCGTAGAATTTCAGCTGTTATCAGGCAAAAACCAGGAGCCTTATTTAACTCCAGACCTTTTATTTCTCTCTGCACTTCTCGGGGTGAGCAGTTTTGTATAGGAAGGCAAAGTTGTACCTAGGTCCGTTTCTAGGTATGCTTTTATTTCTTTTTCAGTTTCAATATCACCACTGTTTGGAGTGAAGACTCTGTATAAGAATTCTCCAAATGCCTCAGCCCGTTCCCTATCTGATCTAGCCCAGGTGTTGTCGTTGTTTTTGATAGGGTGTTTAGCAGTCTGAGGAGCTCCCCTGCTACTCTTTACACTGTTCCAGAGAGAATATTCGTTTTTGGCTTGAGGATTGAGGTTAGCTAGTTTATTGTGTAGGGTTTCCTCTTCTATGTCCTTTAGGTATTGTTTCAGCTCAGCAGCTGCTTTATTTGCTGCCCTTTTATCCTGGGAATGTCGACTGCAATGCCACACTCTTCTCAGTCGCCTTTTTTCTAGGATCTTTGTTTTTAAATCCTTGGGCACATTCATACTACCTCGTACCAATGTGGTATCCGGTGTACATTTCCATGCAGCCGTTTGTATTAGATTTGTTAAAGTTATTGCATATTTTTCAATATCGTCTTTTGTTTTAAGTTTTACTTTCAGATTCAGGTTTTCATCAATGTTATCCCTGAAGGCATCCCAGTCAGTTTTCTTGGTGTGGAGTCGTTCTTTTGTTGGTTTTTTAATAATGGTGGTGCTTATAGTAGCTATTACTGGTGTGTGGTCTGAGCTGCCATCTAGACAATTATCCACTTTTAGGTAATGGTTTGACAACCCTTTATACACAAAGAAATCTAGAAGATCTGGTGTTTTGTTCGGGTCTGTAGGCCAGTACGAGGGTTCACCTGCACTCAGAACGTAGAGTTTGTTTTTGTCTATACTGTTTTTCATTTCTCGGCCTCTAGGTAGAGTAAGCCGAGATCCCCAGTGAGTATTTTTGGCATTCCAATCACCACCACATATGAATCTAGGTCCAAGGGTTTTGAAGTAGCTTGTAAATGCTTCTTCCTTCAACGTATGTTTAGGTGGGCAATATACGGCTGATAATATTAGGGATCCTTGATTGTCATGCACCATTATTGTAGTTGCTTGTATTGGTTCTGTTCTATATGCCTGAAGTATCTCATGCTTGATGTGATTTTTAATTATTACAGCTGTGCCTGCATGAGCAGTTCCATCAGGGTGGGCTGTTGAGTATATGTTGTAATTTTTCAATTTTATGCTCTGATTTGTTGTTAAGTGCGCCTCTGATACTAGAAGTACGTCAATATTTTCAAGATGCAATAGAGTTTGAATATCGTATTTATGTTTGATCAATCCATTTGTGTTCCAAGTTGCTACTTTGAGAGAAGCCATATCAATGCACGAGTTTGTTGATTACTGTTGTTAGAAGGTTCATCATAATTGACATTTGATCTAGCAATTTATCTAGCTTTACAGCTTGTTGTGTGAGTAGAATTTCTAAACTGTTATCATATGTTGTGGTTTGCATTTTTAGAGCATCTGCATAGGATCTTATGTCTATGGAGTTTTTGTTAGTAGGTCTTGATTTTTCAAACATTTGGCGTCTCTGTTGTTGTGGTTCTATGTTATTGTTTGGCTGCACTACATTGTCTGGTTTATTTTGTGCTGCAGGGTTCCTTGGCATTATTGGTTTTTTGTTACCTGTTCTTCTAGACAGTATTTCTTTGTATACCTCGCACCCTTTATAATTAGCGGGATGCGCACCTTCACATAGTGCGCAAGTCGCGGGGGTGTTTCGATCCTTTTTGGGACAGTCTGATGTCTTATGATCTTGTGCACACTTAACACAGCGGTATGGCCGCATACAATAATTTTTTGAGTGACCATATTGTTGACACCTCTGGCATTGCGTCATTGTGTGTCTTTTATTAGGTTCCTCAATTACGACAATCTGGTTGTTAATAGATTTTATTGATTTAGCAGCATTGTTATTTGGACCAGGCATTAGGTTTACAAAGAATGTCGACGTTGGTATTTTTTCTGGACCATATTTTACATTAATAATTTCTCCCTGTACTTTGTTTCCAGTTTTTTCAACTTCTTCAACAATGGCGCTGTGGGGGGTTGAGTGATGGAGCTTTTTTATTACCAGACGACAGCACCGTTGGTCTTTTCTATTAAAAGTGTGCCCTATTAGTCCATTTTCACGAACTATGGTAATAATTTTCTTATATGCTTCGATGTTTATGGAGCTTATTCTTAATTGATTTTTGTTAATAGTTTTTAGGAAGAATTCTTCTTTACTGGCAACAGTATTAATGAGCTCAGTTAATTTATTGATGTCTTCAATACCATATAAGATGATGGGTGGCGGTTTGTTTGGATGTTTCTCTTTGATTTCCGGCTCATCTTCTGTGAGATCGATCTGTAGGCCATTATACCTATTGTTAGTTTCAAATCCTTCAGGAGATGGGGTTTGTGACAACTTTTTTCGCTTGTTGCCTCTGGCTGTTGGTACTCTTTGCCATTCAGGAGGGCAAGGTGTGCTATTGCTCGGTGTTTGAGTTTCGTGCTCCTTGGACAGGGAAGATGTGTTAATGGTTCCAAGTTCATTTCCGAAGGATTGACTCCTTGGTCTAGTCATAAATAAACTAGGGTGGAAAGCTTGTTGGACATAGCGTTTTCCAGTTGTATTCACTAACGTTGGTGCCTGGTCACTATCGCCTACGCACTCCTGTTGCATGGGTGGAGATTTTTTATCCATTAAATCAGCACTATTTGTTTGACTTTGAGCGTGGTGGTTCAGCGCTCCTGCTAAATTTCTACCATTTTCGATGTTCATAGTAGAATTTCATATTTTATTACTATTGCAACACTTTTTGAAATGTCCGGTGACATATTGTCAAAGCGCAAACAAAAATAAAAATATGAGGGTGGATGTAGAAAATTCTTAAAGTTGATTGTCACTGTGTGTTTTTAGTAACTGTTTTCCACTTCAATCAGTAGTCACTTTTTGCCACAAACAATGTCACATAGGAAACACTGATTAAGGAATGTTTTTAGCACTATTCCATATGAATATGGACAGTTTTTACACTAAAGATCACTTAGTTCTCCAACAGCACTTTTACGCGTGTTGACAGTTGACAGTTCGCCTTTATACAGTTAGCTTACAATATAAGGAATATTCCATAACATGCTTTTACTAGCGACTGGGCATGTGATGAGGAAAATATCGGATTTTAGTTCTTTTTTATATTACAGGTCATATTTCAGCACATTGGGTCCGTACTTTTATTTTTATTGTTTATTTTCTTTAATAAGTCATGTCCCTTCCATACATTTGAACAATTTAATCAGCATTAAGAATCTTCTTTTGACCAGTCTTGCAACTAACCAAACTTCAACTAACTCTAATTCTTAGGTATATTCACTCATCCGCGAAAAATACGAGCAACTTCCAAACTCGTTTCTCGAAGTCAGATTTGGTTAAATAATTCACAAAGTTCCAACAATAGTTAACGAATCTCAGAGAAGTTTGGTTACATCTCAACTCTGGCGAAGTTTTGTACAGCCGAATCCATCTCCATGAATCTATTACGGGTTGTACTGCAAGTTAAATTACGTTGCTGTGTGGGAACAGTGTACTGCTCTTACTGGGAACTCTTAGGCTGGGGCCGCACTGGCGCAGTGAATGCGAAAGGGAACCCCTGGCCATAGGCAGATGAGGACACTCCGATTTTAGCTGGTAAAAATCCTGCACAGCACCTCGTCAACCGACTGACGAAGGACAGTCCATGAGAATTTCTGGGACTCAAAAAAGGCTGGGGTTGCACTAGTATGATGACAGCAACGTGACGAAAAAGAACTAGATTGTCGAGTCTACAACGCTTTCATTCTCTATAGGCACTGTTGGACTATATACAGGTCTCCCAAACAGCTGTAGGACCAATTTAGTCTTGTGCCCATTGTTGAAGCGAGATACCGATATGCTCTGTGTAGCGCCGTCTCATTTACACTAAGACAGGTATAAAAGGAAGAAGAATAATGTAGTAACTCATAGTATTTGCGCTGGTGTTGATTCAAATGCCCACACAAAATTTCAGAAATGTAATGACTTGACTATAAATTATAGACAAATTACAATTGAAATCAAAATCTTATCTGGCTTTCTGGTGTTCTGAGAATTTTAAATATTTTTCCAAATGATCACCCATCCAGCAGGAACCACACTGAGAGCTGCTTAACTATATTATCGGCCAAAATATACTGTTTAGAAAGCCACAAGCCACACCGAAAACGTGAACAAATTACATATTGTTATACTAGTCATCAGTATTCCGTATATTGACAAATCAGCACTGAAGATCAAATGTAATATTTAGATCTATCGCTCTTATTCCAAAGCAGTAAGGTTGATTTTCCCTTGCTACGTGGTGCTAAAGGAGCATATGTTTGTATCGGAGATTGTTAGCAAATAGATGAGAATGTATTGTCTTGTGATAGATGAGTTAGTATACACTGGAATGGTTGCTATTGTTGGAAACGTTCGATCCCTATTGATTAGAAAGCCTTTCAACACTTATTACCTAAAAACATATGCGGAATATAACCTCGTCGCTAATGGAAGTTGTTTAATTAGTTAAAGTAATCAATGAGACAATTGTATAACATCGATTAAAAAATATTAAGAAGTTTTTTTTGAAAAACATTGTTTTGTTGGAACTGTAAAGCATCATAACATTTTTAAGAGATTATGAGTCTCCAAAAAATGTTTTGCCAAATACCTTACAAATAATCTTAGTTTAATTTACAATTACTTTCCGAAATAGAAATAAATCACCACAAATTGTAAGAAAAACATTTTGAAGGCCATATTTCCATTCAATAGAATTTCACGCTTTCCCGTCTAGTTTTGGATAGACAATAGCGTCAAAGTAAATTTGAATTAAGCTCGGGTCTTTAGCTTCCTATAAGTGTAAGTGGGAGAGAGACAACGCTATACGCAGTGTAGAGCGCCGTCTCTCTTTCACGACAACAGTTCTATTTTGGGAATAGGCACTGACCTCAGTTCGTAAACTGTACGAATTAAATTGGATTTTTCCGACGCCATTTTAAATTACAAGAAAGACGAATTTTGGGCGTATTTCTTGGAAAGATAATTAACATTATTAAGAGGAAAATTGTGGGTCTTGGAAACATCTTGTTGAGAAATTTGGAAGAAATCCCATGAATTGGAAAAACGCTGCTTTATCCTCTTTTTCATTCGTCTGCATTGACATTTGTGTGATAACAAACAACTTGGCTTTAAGTCTCTGTAATTAGTTTTGGCTCTTCCTACCAATATTGATCAAACAACAATTACAGGTATTTCGGTTATTTTTAGTCTTCAGTAACAGAAAATCTTGTAATACTGTAATAGACTTTCAACTTTGTACTTGTTATGTTAAGTAATAGATAGACTCAGTATATAGCACAGGTTTTAACCCTAGTGGTTTGTAGTCGCTATTGATAAGTAATTGTTGTTATTCTTAATAGAAATGGTAAAAAAATGAAGCAGAAGTAAAATTTGTCATAAGAACGTTTTTTCGAAGAAGAATATTACTTCCTAAGAGATAATTGTTTAGTATCATGAACAGAATCGGTGTTATACACAAAGACGGGCTACACCAAAACACGTTGCAGGTATATTATTATGTCAAGTTCGTTGTTAAACTTTCGACGTGTACACTGTATAGTTAGTCCCTAAACCAGCAGGAAAGTTTACACTACTGCATGCGATAACAATCTGAAAAGTTTGGATTAGGGCCCCGAAATAACAGAAAGCGGGAAGTTTGTATAAAAGAGGTACGTTGTATATCGATTCATTGTATTCTGCTGCTGAATAGTGCCTAGTAAAGTAATATTTTTGTAATTTTTACCTCTTAGAACCTAAGGTAATGAATAAAAGACTTGACAAAACGCATAGCCGAGTGTTATAGGTCACTACGCCAATTACTACTGTACGCGACGTGTCGCGGGTTCAATTCCCGTGTAGGACAATAATTTGTGCGATCCACAAAGGCTTGTTCTGAGTCTTGGTGTCTTCATGCATGTGAATTGAATGAAAGGATTAAATTCCTTAGTGCAAGAGTCGTAAAAAAATAATGGATTTTACATAGCGTTTATGTCTCTATAGTATTCCTTAAAATGTTTACTAGCTCCAAGTAATATCACAAAATAATTATACCACACTAGATTCAAACCTACAATATACGAATCCTGAAATTGACTTGTTAAACCTCCCAGATTTTACACTACCTTTTTAAGCAAAACAACACAGCATTCAATTTGAACCGTTTTGTTATTCCGAACCCAGTTTTGAATTAACCATCTGTTGTTGTAACCGACATCTGATTTCCCCGAGGTGTGGAATAGCCCAGATATTTGCAATGGCATTCTACCTGACATTGTTTCATTGAACTTTTCATTGTTTTGTAACAGAAACTCCTTGCTTTTTTAAACTAGATGTACTATACATTATAATGCTATTTTAAGTGAAGAAGCTTTAGTAACTTTGTTACATTATGGGATTTCGTTTAGTCATTCTTTATTGAGAAAAAAAGCCTTTAGCTAGCACTGAGACCTTTAGGCCTTTGCAGCGGAGAGTAACTGAGCGTGCTCCGAGCACCACATACGAATTTATTCTTATATAAACCGTATATCAAGGTATTTAAGATTTATAATTGTGTTGTCTTTAATTGCTCTCCACTACGCATCCAGCTGTTTGTGCTGCACCTTACAGGCTGTTATTAGTACTATATGAATACTGCAAATAACACCCGCGTTGTTCCCCCCCCCCCCCCTCCGTGTACCCCATTTTTGGTATATAACAATCGTTTCGTCACAATTTGTGTATCGTTTGGTTTAAAAAACGTATAAAAGATAAACATACGAATGGTTTCTATCATTTATTTTTAACAGAATTGTACTCTTATTTGCATTTCCATATTAGCATATCTTTATTTAACGCTTTTACGACGGTATGAGATAGCTTAATCTCCATAAAAAGGGCATTCAACAATTATTGTTGCGCTAAACTGCATGGTTAAAACCGCGGCAAAAAGTTATCTATACCTTATAAAATAAGTTTATAGTAAAAAAGCACTTTAGTACAATTGAACTGCATAAAATATTAATCTTCTTTTATGTATCAGTTATCTTTGGTAACAAAAGCAAAATTTCAATTTTCCATTAAAAACGAATTCATTTCTTTTTAATTTCCTTTCAATAAACGTTTTTCAAGTGTTAAAATATAATTTCAAAGCAAAAGTCGTATTTTTCTGGATAAGTGAGTTACTTTTAAATTCATAGGACAAAAGTTGGTGCAATGGCGTAAATCAATGATAAAGAAAGAGTTTATTTTGTAAAAAATATATGGAATGAACCCTTTTTTATATAAAATAAAAAGGTCTTTTATCTTCAATAATAATAATAGCGGTCCAGACCGATTTCGGCCACGGCGGCCAGTGTAACTATGACACCAGCCAGCTACGCAGGACATATTATAGTGCACAAGCGTGTGCGCAAACACAGGTGCACTCTCTGTTCCTTTTACTCTCATAGCCCGATGGGACAGTAATCCGACACGACCGGAGAGAGATCAGGCGCAGGACCCACATTTTTACGTGCCTTCCGAAACACGGAAGCTGTGATATTCTTAAACGCACACAACATTCGAAAAGTCGGTGCGCGCCGTGGGGATCGAACTCAAGACCTCTGACTTAGCAGTCCTACGGTCTTGCCACTAAGCTATCACAGCTTCAATACATAGTATAAAACCAAGTCGCTTCACGCATCAATCCTTACCTTAGGTTAGGAAACATCTAGCTTACTTTATCTATAACATTTTATATGGTTTTTATGCTTGTAAAAGTAAAGTGGAATAACGTTCTTTACGGGAGAAAGCAAATATCGTAACAGTATAAAGTGAAAACACAATGTAGGTAATGTAGGTATACTGTAAGTGAAAATGTGTGAGTACCTGATTTGCCATTGTAGTCCCAATTTTTATATGTACAAAGCAAACTAAGAGTAAAATTTTTGATGGTTTGTGACTTGACTAATATGTCTGGAAATGACATTACTTCTTGACATGTCACTCGAATTTAATACCATGAAGCGATGTATGACTTTCGGATTTCACTCCGTAATTTTCACATCACGTTTACGAAGTATTTTTTATACACCTTTCTCCTAAACTATCTATCTAGACTTTATTAAATCACAGTCAATCCACAGAGCGACCCTCTGCAAATTATCTTGACAGAAATATTGTTCAACCTTGGTCCACCACAACCCAATCTTTCAATTCAAATCCATTTGTTATTGTCGGTGCAATCACTCGCAATTGTCGTATAACTATAGCGTGCACTTTATATGCAAAATATAGTTGGAATATAGGCTAATAGCCAATAAAATAACATCTATCATATCATCATAGGTATACGGATGTCATATTCAAGAATGACATAGAGTATAAAGTCGTACACAGAGTCAAGAGTAATGCTACATGAGACACTGTTAAGTGGAATGTAGAGTCAAATTGACTTTTTAGT
Source organism: Chrysodeixis includens (assembly GCA_941860345.1). Taxonomy (NCBI): domain Eukaryota; kingdom Metazoa; phylum Arthropoda; class Insecta; order Lepidoptera; family Noctuidae; genus Chrysodeixis; species Chrysodeixis includens. Next base: position 599,803 of record OW796116.1, read on the forward strand.
TTATGAATGTCGTTTACTGCCGGTTTCTGAAAGGATGACCAAATGAATGTGCTGTAAAATCAACTGATCACGGCTGATTGGTTGACCATAACTTACAACTAATCACAGAGCTTCAAATGAGATTGACTGATGATTAACATTTTTTTGTGTGTTGGGTTGATCAGCGTTTGAGAGACTAGAGATTTTACATTACGAAGATAGGATTTCTAACAAAAGTTTTGTCAATTTGCTTAATACAACAAATTAATATAATGAATTAGTTATTATTTTGAACACAAGGGCGTCTCTGACTCAAGGTAACCCAAGTCTTTGACACTCTACAACTTTAGTCTTTAGAAGAGTAACTACATACTGTGGTGAGTTACATATTTCTTATTCCACTTACATACAAACTCAAACAGGTTTTTACATAGACTACGTCGTCATTAGAGACTTAAAACGACGAGTATTGGAGTCCTACCTTGTGTAGGATTGACCTAAGACATTCAAGACTTAGGTTTTAGACAAGTATTAGTCTTAATTAGATTAACCTAAGTCACCTAATTCTCTACGTCATTTGACGTCACCAAACATAATATCGAACTATTTAGTGTTTACCCAAAGCTGGGCAAAGGTCTATTTTGATTATTTATTAATTCACGTATAAAAATTAGAGAAATCTAAAAACAGTATTGAACTATGTTATAAATTGAAACCAAAATGGAAACTGTCTGGACGGTTCGGACGAGTTTGTGTTGCTGAACTAATTTTGTTGTGAATATTTAAAATGTCTGACAATGTTAGTTAAATTGAAAAATATTTTGAAATAGTGCTGTGTTCAAAATTAATTACGCATAATATATTCTTGTACATTAACAACTGTTATTGATAACAGAAATGTAGAGAGTTATGTTTTATTATTATCCAATATTAGACACATCATCTTCTTTTTGCATGGTTGATGTACAATATGTGTGGCGGAGTTGGATCGCCTGAAGGGTAGTAACATAGCTTAACACACCCTTAACAAATTCGCAGGTGTGTTGGCTTCCTTACGTTTTCCTTCATCGTTTTTGGCAAGTGATAATTACTTTGTAATGCTCACATACATTCGAGAAGACGTGCGGGGTTTCGAATAATACTGATTTTTTTATAAGTAAAGCTTACTTTTTTACATTTTAATTACGTTGCTCAGTGATAAAAGCTATTTACGTATGCACCACGTTTTCTTGTTTATTTCAAAAAGTAAACTACAAATTTATGTAAATTTAAATAAACTTATCTGGGATAACTAGACTGTTTAGATAAATGTTTATAGGGCTTTAAGTATTAGCTTTAATTGTAACATTTTCATAAATAAATAACAATTTAGTTTTTTGTTTATAAACTGATGAAATAAATAACCAGTGGCTAAACAATGAAAGAGCAATCTTAACTTCAGGGTCTAGCACCACTGGTAGACCCTCTAAGCTTGAAGACATGTTACATTTCTCCGCTTCAATGTATTGAACTGAAAAGTCGACATCACGTCATTAGTTAAAAACGAATGTCATTTCCAGATATTCAAAGTTCTCTTTCCTGCTGCGATGTAATACAGTCTTGGCTCTAGTATTAAGCCACCGTTAGTTATTATGCTGTCTCTATCTCAAAAAGGTGTAAAGTAGAGACAAATAGATATTATTTAGATTGAATTTATTTAAAAGTATAAGTACGATTGTTTTGTGCTTAACATAAAACTTAATAATGTCCCGCAGTTGGGTAAATCCCTAAAGAAAGCACTAGCATTGATTACAACGCTTGGTAGTTACTGGTTGACAATTGACGACTCTAGTTTATGATTTGCCAGTAGTCTTAAAAAGTCACTGCCTGGACACTATGCTACATTAAGTTGGAACCTGATTTACCTCAAAACTTACGAAAAGGGTCTTACCAATATAACAAAGAACAATAATAAATTACAGAATGAATATAAATCTACATTGAAAACAGTTTTTTCATCCAGATTTCCACGTATTTTAAAATGGAACGAACCCTTTTTCGCGATGGTGGTACTTATTTGCTTTTGCCGCGGGCGTTTTATTTTTACTTTCGAATCTCATTTTTTGTATTGCTGATTTTAAATATTTAATTTCAGTGTAATACGAACAGAGATGTATATGTTTCTGTTTTTAATGTAAAAAAAAATGTGTGGATTGTATGAAATATATTTATGTTAATGCGAATTAATTTGCGTTTTATACATTTTTTATTTTTGGTTTCGGAAAACTTGATTAGCTCAGTGACGTTTTCTAGTAGAAAAAAACTTGTGCTTAACAATAGAACAATTACAGGCCGGAGGAGCATGATAGGCCTGTAATTGTCATTGATCGAAAGAGCAAAGTCTCTCTTTTATACCTATAGTTTATCACTTAGAATTATTCTATTAATGAACATTACATGTTTTTGCTCTTGTAAAGTCAAATGATCTGTTTTAATTTATTTTTTACATAAAACATACTATTCTAAAAGTTTTAATCCAACCCTCGTTCTATTTCATTGTCATTTCCACTTTGTAGACATTTCATTAGAAGGTGACAAATGTGATGACAAATTATTTGGGACGTGGAGTAACGATTGACCCAGTTTCTGGAAGGTGCAAGTGAAAAGCCTCCTTGAGCGACCGAGCCTTAGAAAGCGATCCACCTCGCTTTATACTTGTTACTATTTATATGTACTGTCTACCTGTATTTCAAGTATATATGTTATGACTATATAAAGGAAACTTTGAATTGATTTTTTTTGTAAGAAAAAACCGAAACTCTACTTTTTTAGATAGCAATTTGACGAACTGCATTTTATATTTTTCGCTTTTGTTTAATCTTATATCAATCATGTAGGCTTTGGGTACTCGTACGCACTTATATTTTAGTAACTATAGTACTCTTAGAAGCCCTTAGTACCTTTATTTTGACACTCAGAACTTACAAGAACTTAGCATGATGCAGAAAGGACACAAAAAATGATATCGTGATATAAGAGAGTTGTTAAACCTAATACCTTAAAATACTATCATTTCAAAAGCAAATTCTATGACTGACCACTTTATCTAATCTTTTCTCAAATGATAGAGTCGTCTCTCACTTTTACCGAAAGATAGAGTCGGTTTTCATTCTCACCGATTTCAGTTTCACACCGGATTTTCAACTGCCTATCGAATTCCGTCGAATTTTTCTTTAACTACCTAAGATCCGTACTGACCTCTACCTACTGGCCTACGCTCAGTAAGGTAATAAGTACCTTCACGCATAAAAAAGTAACCTTTAACTCTATATTATTATCTACATTTACTTGGGCAAAGCAGAAAATCGATGTTAGTTAAGTATTAACACAATGGGCGGGTAATGTCATATATTATTCACGCTTAGGGGAAATGTACGAAAAGTGTTATCTAGTGTCAGACATTAGTGTATATTTAATGAGAGAAGTGTTTGTGGTACTGGTGGAGATAAATTAATTGTGTGTGTGATGTTAATTATTATTTTCATATCATTTTGTGTGATGATTATTTTTTATATGTGTTACCGTTTTCGGTTTTTCTTTTTTTTTGGACCTGAAAAACGTATTTTTTTCTGTATCTGAGTTTACAAAAAATATTTCTTTTGTCGTTTTTTTTAATTAAAAACAAAATTAAACTTTTTTTTTTTTCTTTTAAAAATATTTATATTTAGCCGTTTTAACGAATTACAGAGAGTTCTGATTATTTTTACTTTTTGTAGGCAATGTTTTAATTCTACCTTACAATATCAATCTACCAAGTTTACCCTAAAATAATAAACGATATCAGGAAAATTATTATAACCGCATAACAATTAACCCTTACTCCAACTAACTGTAACAGCCACTCGAACAAACCCTTCACACGTACGTTGTATAAATATAAAGCTAAGGGAAACCCGCCCCTTCTAATTAGTTCTAACCTAATTAGCGAGCCCTTACCATCGACCTTTAACTATAAAAACGCTTCACTAAACCCACGAAAAACAATTAAACAAAACTAAAAACACAAAAACTAAAAAATAAAAAATCAATTTAACTCGCTCTAAAAAATAAAAAATCCTAAAAAACAAAAAACGATCACAAAAATTCTACTAAAAATTAAATTCAAATTTATTTTTAAACATACCTGTGTTTAAATTGACAGGAGCTCGCGATCCAGATTCAAAATTCACAAATGGCGTTAACGGTCGGGTACACGAGCGGTTTGTCGACGCGTGCGGGCAAGCCGGTTGCCGGTGGCACTATGCCGTGTGGAGCGAGGCCCGCCGTACAAACCTACCGGCCTGATGCTACACGGCACTCGGTACTTTGCGTCATATCAGTTAGTTTTATGGATTTATCGCTGCTTTGTTGTAATTTTGATTTGATTTGATGGTGTTTTGTTGGAAATAGATAGCGTGTGATGTTTTTGTTTGTTTTAAAAGTGATTTTTAGACTAGTTGTTTGAGTAAAAGGTTTTTAAGTAATAGTGTTTTTTTTTTTGTATATTCAACTGTGTAGGTTATATTATTTTTGTCCTGATTTTAATGTTTTCTGCTTTTGGTACTTTCTCGATTTAGTGTCTAATATTGATTCGTCCATTTCGGGATTATATTTCAACTGCCCTAATTCCATTTCTCTTGGGGTCGGCGCTCTACCTGTGTCACTGCTGTGAAAATTCAGCTTTCTTTTTTAAATGTTCAGGTTTTATATAAATACAATCTTTTTTCGTTTTTGTATATTTTTTTGTCGATTCAGGTGCGTTATAAATAGGTTTTTAATACCAATACTTTTTCTGTTTCAATAATTTACAACGGTTTCAGATCATAAACATTTTAGATTTAGCAAAATCACATATTATATTTTACACTGTTCGGTGCAAAATAGTCCATTTAATATTATCATCAGCAATATCATCACATCGTCACACGTCCTTATTAGACAAAAGAAACGTTTCATAGATGAAATATAGATTAGAAAGCAAATATTACCACAAAATGGCTTCGAACACGTCTTGCAGATGAAACAGTACATTTTCAAGCTTTTATAAAACACCTCGTCTCATTTGCATTGCATTAACCTAACTGTGGCGCAAATAGAATAAGGTTGTAGTCTCCTACAAACGTTGGCAGCCGCCTAGAGTATTATGTATTTACTACAGAATATAATTTTATAGAGTTTGGTAACCCTTAATAAATATCTGAAACATGAAATGACCTATCAAGCTAACCGGACCCGATACAATTTCAAATAGTCACGATATGCGCGTCTTTTGAAATTTACATTTACTTTTAAAATTTAGAATTCCTTAAAAAATCATAATTAACTATTCCATCATCATGCCCCTGACCTTATCCCAATTTTTACTTGGGATCGGCGCAACACGTCCTCTAGACATGTTGCTTAAAGTTTTGGCTATGGTTTTATAGTCGGCCGCCTGCCTGACACTAACCCTCTTTGGGAATGCGATTGTTGGTTGTTTACCCGCCACCATTCGGGTGACCCAAGGTGGTTGGTACAGGGCACTGGGTCTTAAGGTACATTAGTCGCCTTTTACGACACTAGTGGGGGATATGGGATGGTGCTATTCTTTATATCCGGACACCACACGGAAAATAATTAACTATTCCATCAATCATCAATTAGTCTACTGCAGTCAACTGCTGGGCAAAAGCCTCTAACAATATGAGTCATTAGAGCGGATCTTTCGCCTTTCACACGTAATCTGTCCCAGCCTTTTTCAGGTAAGCAGTCGATCTATCCCATTAATAAACCAATCTAGATACGTCCCACTGGTAGGCACAGGCTTCTTCCCATATTGAGAAGGTTTTGAGCATTGATCACCACGCTATCACACTGCGGATTGGCACTTTCAGATTCCAAATTTTGAAATCCATGTACTTATCTCAGTAATTCAGTATTGTCTTAGAATAATTAAGAAAGTACTTTGAAAAAGTCACATTGGTACTTGCCTGTGCTGGGATCGAACCTGCACCTCGTGCATACAAATTCACACACAGAACCGCAAGGCCACAACGACAATTTTACTACATAAATAGAATTAAATAACTTGTATGTAAAACTAAGCCGAATGTTAATCGCAGGTATTAAAGGATTTACATTACTTTGCAAGTCCGCCATGAATAAAATATGTTTTGTTTTCAAACGGAAAGGCTTTTTCGTTATTTATTTTGTTTCAATCTCGTTTCTTTATTTATATACTTTTAAAAGCGGCTTTTTACCATGTTTTTTGAAAAGGTATGAAGAAAAAACTCATTTTTGAGTATATATTGTATTGTGTTAAGTATTTTTTTATCATATTAACTTCTATGGTTTATCACGCAATTTTTGCAATGCACTTTATTATTTAGTATTAATTCGCGAGATTTTAACAAAAACATACTCTTCATCTTCATATTAATAGTGTTTATTAACTAATTATTATTATCAAAGACTTCAATCTATTTTCAAATAATACCTAAAGTTTCATATAAAACTCGCCTTTACAGCAATTTAAAAACGTTAAATAATCAACTATAAACTCGAGAAAGTTTGAGTCAACAATTTTAGTTCAAGAGATTGAAAGTCTCTTAACATCGAGGCGAGTCAATCGGCAGTTAATACAAAACTAGTTCTACCTCTTAAACTAACCCTAATGCAGTTGTGGGAGCGAGACAGCGATATATGGCGTAGAGCGGCGTCTCTTTCTACGACTGCATCAGGGTTACTTTGAGAGATGGTGGTGGTCCCGCTGACCCCGTTCTTGAGTGGCCTTTCATTAAACGTAGCTATTCAAAACTCTTTCTATTCTGTTAATCGTAGAGTTGTAAGAAAAAAAATAGTTGGAACTAGATTAATTGAGCCAGTCATGTTTGAATATTTAAGGTAAGTTACTCATTGATTTTATGTGTAACCGCCTACACGCATGGTTAACGATTTTTCTATATGAGAAGAAGTCTTTGCCCAATAGTGGGCCATGTTGTAATCTTGAATCTGATACGTCCATCAAGAATCATCCACCCTGCTTTATGGAACAACAAAAATAAACAATACTAAGTAATCGTATTTATTAAAATAAAGACTATCGTTCTGAATATTCCAAACTTAGCAAGCCTAATTTTACCAAATTGAAACGATCCGCTGTTAAATCTAATGATATACCAATTCCTGCTTATAATACACAAGATCATTCTTATTCACCCTAAATATAAAATCTAGAACACATAAACTAAACAAAAAACAAGAGCGAGAGCTATCAGAGTCTGATTTAATCGGAACCTGCGGGCGACGGCGCGTGGCTCACACGGCCGCTCAATCAAACCAGCCTGAATTAATTTCCCGATTGGCTGCCCTCGTGAGAACTTATACCTCCAACCTCTTTAGAATACCTCTGTTTTTATTTGTAGGAATATCTGTAATGGAATAAAAATAGCGAGTGTGGGCTGACACGAGTCATTTTGAACTATATGTATGTAGAAATATGTAGGTCAGATAGGAATGTGTGGAAGAAGAAGACATGCTGCGCCGACCTCAAATAATAATTGGGATAAGGGCAGGGGAATGATGATGATTATATGTAGATGAAACATTCTATAATTTGCACAAAATCTACTTAATGATACTACAAGTGCTCGCCACAGACAACTAAATACATTTAAAATATTTTTCGAACTATAAATCAAAGTTTTACATACATCATACTAAATGTCGCTACTCAACACAATATACAATATTTTGATACATATTTAACAATACTTTCATGAAAAAAATCTCTAATTTCGTAACCCTCAGCATCAATTAAACCGTTTTCTAACTTAGGTTTAACAAACCAATTAGTTAGTTTTAACCGAGCCGTTAGCAAGTGTTAAGTGACCTGATAAATGTCAATGTATCTGCATTGGCCATGGAGTTAATAATAAATAGGGCTGACGATAACCGTTGACATGACGGGCAATCGATCAGAATGTATAACAGGCCACGTTTAAGGAAAATTGTTATAACAAGATTGTAACCTAGAACTAGTGATATGTGAACTATAAATCAAACGTTGTTATTGAGGAATAAACTTTGAAAGAACGAAAAACAAAACGAAACTTAAAAATAAAATTTGTAAGAAAGGACAAGAAACAAGGGTACATAGTAGAAATACTAGTATCTTTTTTAGGACTTATGCATGACAAAAGCTTTAAAAGTATTTGTTACTGTCCACTAATTATCTCGATTAATACTTGAAATACGGACTGCTTACAGACGCTTTCAGAAGCTCCAAAAAAACAAAAATCGAATACAGTAAAAAGGTATAGAATAGAATAGAATAGAATACTCTTTATTGTACACCATAGTTATAGCTGTGAAAAAGTAAATTCTATACAGTAAGGGTACAATGGCGGTCTTATCGCTAATAATCGAAATGGAAACTATACATTGACAATTCTATCATTTAGACTAAGCTTCTAACCAATAGCTGACCTTAGACTAGATACATTAAACAAACATTCACTTTCTGTACAAATATTTTGCCTATACAAAAACGCCCAATAACATTATAATCAATGCCTACTTCATCAACAAATAACCACATTTTTATCTCAAGATGATTTAATAAATTAGCTTACATTAATGGTCGTTATACGGGTGGCTTCTTTACCCCTTACCCCTTCCCCTAGCCCCGATCTTACCCCATTTTGCCACTAGTTCCACTGTCCTTCATAAAACTTTAATACAGTTAGCTACTTACAGTCTTGTAGAAAAATAAAACACCGGCCAAGTGCGAGTTGGGCACGCACGAGGGGTTCCGTACTATCATCTATACACAGCGTAAGTTTGAAACGTCTACCTGTTACCGTTTTTAATACTGAGTAAATACGAAAAAAATAAGTTTAGTTTTGTTTTGTTATTAGATCCCTTAACATTTTTTTTTATTTTTAGTATTTGTTGTTGTAGCGGCAACGGAAATACATGAGTTGTGAAAGTTTCAGCTTTCTAGCTATCACGGTTTATGAGATACAGCCTGGAGACGGACCGACTAGTAATAGACTAAATAATAGGGTTCCGTTTTACTCTTTGGGTACAGAACCCTAAAAAAGGTAGTAGAGTGTCCTCTCTGCGGTGCCTCGGAGACTCTATGTGAGTGACTCGAAGATTATGAAATAATATAGAATAGCTTTTCTATTTTTATTTGTACCTTCTCCTAATAATAACAAATACAACCTTCTCCTAATAATAACAAATACAACAAAAAAAGAATTAGTGAAATCGGTCCAGCCATTCACGCGTGATGCCGTGACCAAGGAAAACGGGTTTCATTTTTATATATATAGATGTGCATTACAGGATTAAGGAACATAAATAATGAAATAAGAAAAAAATGTTCAGAAGTCATGTTACATCATCATACATTTTTACAATTTCGGAAAAGCTGGAAATAATTCAAATATCTCTCTGTGCTTATTTTTTTATGGATTCGATTCGGATTTTAATTTTTCGTACGAGTATTGGCTTTGTAAAGAAGGCTGTTCGCATCCAAACATAAATGCTATAGATAAATATATCTTTTCAGGACTCGACAGTCCAAATTTGGAACAGCCCGCTGTCAAAAAAAAAACAATCTCAAAATCATTAATTTTTCGTCTGAGAATTGTCTTTTCAAAGAAGGCTGTTCATATCCAAGGATAGATGCTGTAGTTAACTACATACCCGGGTTTTGTTCAAACCTCCTTCCGTAATCGTTACATTAGAATATGTATTGACGTCAGATTTATAGTCCTGCCTCGGGCTGTATCTTATCAAAGTAACGTTACATGAGTAACTCGATGCTTGAAGCCTTCCGGCGTTCTCTTGTTTTCTCTATTGTCTACTTAAGTGTATGTTTTGATTCACGATCGAATATTGTCTTCGATATCAAGTGTGTATTAAAATGTTGCGGTTTTGGTTAAATGTTTTACTGTGTGTGTGCTCAATTGGTATAATTAGTATTAAATGTTTTATTTTTACATGTCGCTTTTAATTGTATATAATTATTTGAAGATCATGTTTTCTACTCTGTTTTTTTATTATAGGAATAACTCAACATTACATTGATGTTAAGAACAACGAAAATAAAAGAAGTTCAAACGGTATAATGAAAGGGAGCGGGTCTTACTCCAAGTAAACTTTCCACAAGAGTTTTCGAGAAATTCGTAGTTTTTCGATATCGGAGTTATAAAATAAATTAAAAGGGATTTAACAAGTAAATAACGTTTTGGTGATGATAATTATCATCAATACATAAAGTCGTTTTCGTTATCTATCTATCTCGTTCATTATATTATCATCAATACTTAGTGTAAAATAAAGTCGCTTCTTGCGTCTATCCGTTTTTATCGTTAATCAAGAGGAACGTTTATATGACGATGTATTCCAAACGTGCAAACCTGGGGCAGATCGCTAGTAATCTATAATACTTGAACAAACTAGAAGCGACATCCAATCCAAACCCAAACTCTAAATATTGATTGTTTTCCACGAAATCGTCTTAAATACTGCCTTATAAATGGAAAGTACTTAAATAAACGTCTGAAGAATAACGAGCCTTGTAACGACATTATTTTAGTTAAGATTGATAATTTCATTAACTTTAGGCCCTACTCTAAGTTATAAGCAGTAAAAGTAATTTATTGTTAAAGTACTTAAGTTTTGCTGTAAATATTTTAATCGTTTCACATATTCCTAACTAGTTTATCTCAATTTATTGTTAAGTTAACATTGCTTTTATGACCTATATTAAACTTTAAACATATTTCAAAATGCAAAATCAATCTATAAAAATCTCAAATCAAAATCATTTCAAAATCTATAAAAAATGTGTCTGACCGGCTTCGGGAACAGTGTCCAAGTTGCCGGTGGTCAGGGCCTCAGAGAGAGGAACTTCCACACGATATGTGCCATGTGGAGATGAATTGCTTTCTTAATTAAGTCCTTGACTTAGACGCCTACTGAGAGCTTCCGGAGGAGTTGGTATTGGTTTTTTTTTTTTGAGAAAATGTTTTTCCTGACATAGCAGTTTTTGTAAACATGGCATGGACAAATAAAACCCACTCTTAACATAAGGATTTGTGGTTCGGGTCACACAACTGTCTGTTTCACACGGGGATCGAACCTATAGCACGTTGCTTAGTAGTTTTTGCCGTGGTTGATATACACCACTCGGCTTTCTGCAATGGGACTGAAATGTGACTCAATATTTTATTTATTTATTTTTATGGCCTACAAGTCCATACAAGACTTGTTTTGTCTCAAAATAATAACATAAACTGTACATAACCAAGACCTTCTGTTTAAGTCTGTAAAAATAAGTAACACCGCCTACGACGTTTTCGTAGCATCGTAGCAAGCCTACGTGATCTGTAGAGCGCACGTAGCAGATGGAAGTTTGTGGAAAATAAAAGAAAACATTTTGATTCTATATTTTGTTTGTAACTTATAAACGAGTAAGGTTATAGAGCTAAGGTTACGTATAACGTCAAAAGGTTTCACCACACAATTAAGACATAGTGCTAACATTTCATAGACTTAACCCTAGTTTTTGAAAGTCTGATCAATTGAATCTGCCGTCAAATCAATCATGACTGTAATTAGATGACCATAAAACATACAACCATGAGATTTGACTGACGATCAACCATTTTTTGTGTTGATCGGCGTTTGAGATACTACGAGTAAGTCGCTCTTAAAATTTATGTTTCTATGAATGGCAGTCATCTTGCCGACTTTGAAGTTAATTAAAATCTGTTATCTCAGTTATTATTAGATCAAATATTTACAACATCGTCGTATCAAGTGTTTGTTGTGCTAATTGTATCTGTAATGGAGGTTGTTGACTTTGTGTTTGTAATTGAGAACTGACGAGATGGTTTATTATTTAATTTGATTCTTTTCCAGTGTGTTTTCAATTAAAACTGTAACTTTTATCGTTAAGGTGACAAAAAATTGACTACTGTGTGTAGACGAATTTTGTAATATTAGAAAAAAAAAATATTTTAAGAAAATACAAGAATAATGAGCTTCACTTTAAATTTATCAAAATGACAATGAAATTCCAAAACATGTATCAATTAAAACAATATCTAAGGATAAAATAGGGATACGAAAGAAAGAAGTTAGAAGAAGAAGTTTAAGAAGCAAAGAAAAAAACGTAACACACGACAATTTGATAATATCTCGCCAAAATTTTCAAATAAAATAAAAACCACAATCAAAACCCACAAAAGTAACATAAAACCTCAACACTTTCCTCATTCCTATCTAAAACGGACCATAATTCACTGGAAATTGAAAGGCAATATATTATTACCACGAAAAAGGCGTTAAAGTACTCCCATTCAAATACTTCGGCAAATGGCTTAAATGGCTCAAATAATCGATGTAAGATGTTACCTACTTATATGGTACTCCTTACACCAGGGGAGGCAAACCGTTAGGTGCCATTATTATAATGTAATACTCATTGAAAAATGTCGGCTTTGTCGCTCCCGTGTAGGCCTAGTTAGCCACCAGCGCAAGTGCCAAAAGCAAATAAATTACCACGGCTACTGTTTCAATTATCTGTCATAGATGCTAGAGGCCACTGATGACTAATTGAAATTAAGAGCTTGCTTTACCTAAACACAAACACATTTATACATGTTTCTTAATGTATAATCAATTTGATGATCAGTAACGCCCAAAATATTACGTCGCGAGCCATAAGTGGCATGCGTGCCTTAGGTTTGCCGTCCCTGCCTTAGAGTATCCCTTAAAGTAACTTAAAGTATCCCTTTAGAATGCTGCAGTTGAGCAAAAGAGATGCCAGTCTACACCGTGTAGAGCTGTCTCGCTTCCACAATTGCAACAAGATTACGAGGTACTTTAAGAGGTTGTGGTAGGCGGTCATGTGTGTTACTGTAATGTATTAAGGCTGTTGAAAAGATAACATTACTTATGACCTAGAAATTACTGGCGCATTACGTGCGAGATTACATGTTTTTATTCCTGAATACCCTTTTTTATTGTACTGTGTTCTTTTTTGTTTTCTTAAATCTTTAGTTGTAGTAAAAAGAATTATCTAAATGACGTTATGCCGGAAAAACTCGCAGTTATGTCGTTATTCAAACAAATATTATAATGTAAGTGACTGCATTAAACTAACATTAATAAAATTTCATATCTGCATAGCTTGAATTCCTAGAAAGAACTCTACTTTTACCCATATTATTATAACCGACTTTTCAGCGGGTGAAATCGGGGTTAAAAGCTAGTTATGTATAGAAGAAAGCTCTGTAGAGTCTTTAGTGATATTTATATTTCCCCAGCAACGGTGCGTCGTGTTTTAGAAGGGAGATGTGTGAATGGCCTTTAGATATGAGAACGAAAAACGAAAAGTACTTTAAATAGAAAGAAAATAAACGTTAAACAAGTTCATGGTATACCTGTTAGGAAATTAGTATCGAATGTTACGTTTCTGTTAAAATAATAGACAGCTATACTAAAAAGCTTACCAGCTCTTCATCTTAACTTTTTGGGAGCACCTTACCAAACATAACCACAGTATGGTCAAAAACAGCTCTAACGTTAATTATAAATAATGGAAAACAAAATATTCCGTATTCCCTGAATGAAACGTTAAATATTCCTGACCTAATTTTAAAAGCTTAAACCCGACAGTCATTTATCATTATTATTTCATGTGATCCGTATTTTAAGCTTCCTTCAACAAAGGCCTGATGTTTTGATGCAGATAATAAAGACTCATTTTAATGAAGCGAGAAATATTCTTTGTTTTCATACATTGCTTCGTCAACAGCTGTCGTTTAAAAACTGATATATCATCCCCGTCAATGTATCATACGTTTATGATATTCTCGTGGTCCAAATCAGCTTAAAGTACTGAAATAATAACAAACCGCAAACAGGGGTATCAAATCTAAGCCGTTTTGAATGGCTGTAGTTCTTACGTTGTGAGCCCATTGTGGTGAAACTCTACAATAGTGTAGGGTAGGTACTTAGTTCACAAACAAATGCAAAAGTCTTTGAATGATCTCTCAAAGTTGGAAAGAATGTGTGGATACATGCTTTGAATATTTATTTTCTACTAAATTCCGTCTTTTTTATTGCGTACTTAGAGAATAACATTTTTTGTAAAGACAACATATCCGTAAATTAAACTACAAGTAAGGTAATCATTAGATAATAATATGACAAATAAACATATTGTATATTTTTTAGGTTAACGACATTTCGACAATTTCAATTCTATAAACCTAAAATACTAACAAGAATAACACGAAAAACACAAATCAATTCACCAGAACTTAAGTACACACACAAAAGATTTACCGGACTCTACAAAAAATATCAACAAAACCCAGTTTGACGGGGATGGGCAAACAAAATGGCGAATTATTCAAGCAGATATTATTTATGGAAAGTTCGAGAAAAAGCCGGCAAAGACCCGGCGAAGTCACACACCCTGTAAATATTTTATCATTTGAATTGGGTCGCAACTGGCGCGATCTCGAAATTATTGAAATTCAAACAGAAATTCGTGTAACAAGGTTATATGTTAGGGTTTTTAGGATGTAAAATTGTTTGGCTGTTTTGTGGTTGAAACGGTACTTAATATTTTATGTATTTTGGAAATTTTTGTGCTTAGTGGATATTCTGATGGCTCCAAAAAGGCAAATTCTTGGGCCATCTAAAGGTAATTAATGCAAAGAATCAGTAAGTGCAGTCGACTTCCAATTTACTAAGATCAGTCTAAACCAATTTTCTCTAAATACTATATTTTTCACGTTGTGGCTGTCTTCACAAAAAAAAACTAAGTAACTTTAGATGTTACTTACAATAGGTATTTTGTACTTTGCTTCTATCATTTTATTATCACCTAAAAAAACTGTCATTACAATCATATAATTATCACGTAGCTACCCACAAACTGCTCTTCATAAGGAAAACTGTAACATTCACAAGTGAATACCCTGACAGATATCAGAGAGTAGGTACAGTCACGAGCAAAAACATGTATACACGACCAAACAGTTGCAACATGTCCGTGTGGTGTCCGGATATAAAGAATAGCACCACCCCATATCCTCCACTGGGTGTCGTAAAAGGCGACTAATGGACCTTAAGACCCAGTGCACTGTAACAAGCACCTTGGGTCACCCGAATGGTGGCGGGTAAACAACCAACAATCGCATTCCCAAAGAGGGTTAGTGTCAGGCAGGCGGCCGACTATAAAACCATAGCCAAAGCTTTAAGCAACACGTCTAGAAGACGTGTTGCGCCGACCCCAAATAATAATAATTGGGATAAGGGCAAGCGAATGATGACGACCAAACAGTTGCAGTAGATTTGCTATGTGAAATTTCTGAAGCTGTTATGGAATATTGTAAGCTAGACATAAAATGTTTAATTTGGAAGAAGATTTCACGATTCCATAAATCATTTGACTAGGACTTAAACTTCAATTGTTTGGTCATGTGTACATGTTTTTGCTTGTGACTGTACATGAGACAGTGGCCAGTGACAGCATATCGACCGCGTAGCCGTGACGACGCGATGAATGGGACGAAAGGAAACGTTATAAATAAATTGTTAAAAGGTTTTATTTGTGAAGATGGAAAGTAAGATGTTTTTTGAACTAGCTAATGTTGATCTAGTTCTGGGTGTATTTTTCGAGCCAAGTTACGTTGTAGTTGGAAATTTGACTAAAAACATCTAATACGTCCGTAAGAATTTTTTTTAAACAATAAATAAATATGAAAATATAACGAGTCAAAGACGATGAATCGTAAAGAAACGAACTGCAATGCATTAAGACGTGACGATATACGAAGTGAAAGCTTATGTTCCCTACAATCAATGTTAATGGCTAACACAGTCAATTTCTCCCATAAATAACTGGGCTTAATACTAATTTTATTAAACACTCATTTGAGTAAAAAAGAATCTGACTTTGAAAATACGTTTATTTAAAAAGGTTATCATCGTTTTTATTAAAGTAAAACATTTCAGATACTATCCAAAAAGGTTAGACAAGATTCTTAACAAAATATAAGGTGATAATACCTAGTCTTTTAAAACAATTTGAAGAATGACAAAGGTTTTTCAACAGGAATGTCTCTGTAAGTACTTCGCTAGACATAACTACAAAAACATGACAACACAGTCAAGGATAATTTACTTTTCTTTTCTTTTACGACTTAAAAGAAAAGAAACACATGTTTTTCCTGACAGTAAAAGATTATTCTTTTTCGTTTTGTGTCTTCATTTCTCGTAGTTTTGCTGTAAGTTATTTAATAGGTTAAGTTAACAAGCTAGAAATACTTAATGTTGACATAAATTGGAGGAAAATGTAATAAGGAAAATGTGAGAAAAATACTTTTTAAGTAATAACATAAGAAATAATCTTCTTTGGAAGGTACAATTAAGTAAGTTAAGTAAGTTTATTTAAAATTTAAAAAACACAGCACAACAAACAAGATGTACTAAAGTACTGCATATTTCTAAAGAAATCTCTTTAGAAATCGGTTCTATTATTTTTAAAGACAAATGCAAGTTTAAGATTTCATAAGCTCTATCTATCGGCGGAAAACCAAACTTCAACCCACATAACAACGCCATCTATCTAATATAGCAGAAACTTTCAGAGCAACAATAAAGCTACGACCTTTTCGCGCAACATTTTAGTCTCCTTTCAGACGACGCTGTTGCGGATAATTTCCAGAGATGGCGCTTTTTTCAGTATCCATGAACTAAGCACAAGTTCGGTACTCTTAATATACAAAAGAAAGATACCAAATATAGGTAAAGAAATAAGAGAAATTTACATTTCGACTGGTAAAATAGCCCATTAAAGAAAATTTGTTATAAAAAATGAACCATTTTCAATTAGGTAGTTTGTTCAAATTTCTGTTAACATTTTATGACTTACCTGTAGCAGTATTTGTCTGGTTTTCGGCGTTATTTTTCTCATTTTTCTCGTCTTTGGTGGTTTTGGCTTCGGAACTAGTGTTGCATCCCATTTTGCTTATTAATTTAGTATCTACACTAATGAAAAATAGCGTCAAAACGACTTATCGATAGTATCACTGCACTTGGGGTTAGGAACAAACTTTCCACTATAACATAGTTGGCAGTCTCGCGAAGCTCTCGTTGGGCTACAAAAATCTGAAACAAGAGGAAAAATCTGTTACAAAACATTGTCAGATATGCGTGGCCAGTAATCGCAAAAGATAGGGAGGTTTGGAAGGAAAAACGTGAGGCCTTTGCCCTGCACTGAGATCTTATTTAGGCTAAAAAAAAAAACATTGTCAGTCAGAAGAAATTCCTTAGTTTACCTAAATTAGGAAAAGTATCAAAATAATCTACTCAAAAATTTTAAAATACTTCATTACGTATTTATAATTTTATGGTTTTCAAGTTCCGAACAGACTTATTTACGATTCACTAGAGTCGTGGTTGCCGTTTGTGTACAGAATCTATGAGGCCGTATCTCGTCTCTCGGGTTTTCCGAATTTTTATAGTTACACTATTAGCAACGGAGTCAAATCCAAGAGATCAAATATCACAATATAAGCTCACCCGTTTTTAATTAAAATATGCTTTAAAACATGACATTATTTTACAACATCTACCTACCACGTGAAAATTTAAATAGAATAGCTGCTTTTGTTCCACAAAGCTGCATTTAGTTCTCTTTATTTAAACTACAGCCTCATTAACCAGCCATTTCTACTCTAAACCAACAACCAACGGTCATCCCACATCAAAACACACAAGTGTAACAATAGACACACACACATCGCACCTGACTCTACAATCAAACGCGTGCCAGTTGAATCCTACATTCGGCTGAAAGGGAAGCTTAAACAAAGGGGAGAGATGGCAGTTACTAATGAATCCTATTCATCGTAGGGGAGGCTGGGGATTTACGCCTATATATGACGCTTTACATTTGTTTTTATGACTGTAATCGGTTTTATTCCTGTCAATAGTAGAGTAATGTGAGTTGCAAGAGCGTAATTTAATTTTTGCTAATAATTCTTTTGTCATACATTTACAGATCACTGTTGTCTATTAAAAATATTTTGCCAGCTGTGCCCTACGGCGTTACTCGCGGATTAAATGCCTGTGTGTTAACCCTGAAAGTCTGGAAACCTTAATTCCAAATTCTATCGAAATTGAGAAATATAAAATCCGTCTTTTGAGCATGAAGATATAACAAATGAATCTAGTAAAAACACAGCATACTACACACAATTATTGCTATCAAAACTAGAAATCATACTACACACAATAAAAAATTACAATTTTCCAGCAATTACTTCACAATAATCGCTATCAAACCGCTCTTACATCGCAAGATACGTAATACACAGTTCATTATCGATCTCTTCATGCACTTAACATCGTTAGTGCGCAGATAGCGAGGCCAGACTGAGTGATGAGGTGCTTTCCCTGTTATTATGTAGACACACGTTGCGAACGTGGTTTGCGTATGCCTATTAGGTACGAGCTAAATTGTGGTTGATTGTTGTCGTTTCGGAATTATAGACGGTGTATATTTAGAGGTTTGAAGCAAATTTGGTTGAAATGTGAATTTCAAATGGAGTAAATTATTTTTAGGTTTATAGTTATATTATTTGCAGTTACTTAAACCAGAAAATACAGTAAACGAGTAGATTTAGTCCTGAATTTTAAGAAAATCGTCTGTGGCATCACGTGTTTTGCAATCGACAGTAAAATTGCACAAATGTAATTGTCGTAATACAAATTTATTGTCGTAATACATACGAATTATCAATTTAAGATCAATTTTGCCGGTGCTAGTAAAGTTGTTTAATCGACCTCTAAGTGCATTCCTCGTTCCGTGCGAATGTTTTATGTGATAGATCGCTACTCGCAGCCATTGTACATACACATAGTGCTTTTTCAAGTAAACTACGTGTTAAATTCGCAGTTATCATTTTGTAACCTGTTTACGACAAATATTCGTTTCCTCTACCATTTCTGATCAGTCTAGAACATTTTTTAACAATCTCCATCACTTCTGACTTGACTGCACGGATAGCCAAGTGGTATAGGTCAGCACGCTAATTACCACTGTATGCGACGTGTCGTGAGTTTGATACCTGCGAAGGACAAGAGTTTGTGCAATCCAAAAGTGCTTGCTCTTAGTCTGGGTGTATTTGTGCATATGAATTGAATGTCTGTGAAACCCCCCGCGATACAGGATTAAATTCCTTAGTACGGGAGTCGTTCTTAAATAAAAAAAAAATAAAGAAAAACTTCCCGTCCTAAACAATAATTATACATAAGAATACATATATCCATAATAATATATTCTGTTGCATTTTAAAAAGCGAGATAGTGCTCTGGCGGCGTGGAGCGACGTCTTTCTTCCACAACTGCTATAATATTACTTCAAGCAGAGGTCGCAAGCTCCTGAGTTATGTATACATATAAATGTGGTTCTCGGAAAACAAGATGTCTTCTGAAAGACAATAAAACTAGTGATTTATGTAGAAAAGTTGTGTTGAGTCACTGAATAACAAAACTATTGGGAATGACATAGAGCTGGAAGGCTTAGTCATTTTCGATTTAGATTTTATTGATTTGTTGAAAGAGTGTTTTTAGTTCTAATACGAAATGTAGAAAGATTTTCTTAGAATAGACGGTTCTAGAAATACTAGTATAACTTCTATTTAAAAGGAACTTTACAAATGGAGCATTAAATTTTACAATTGGTTTTTTTATCCGTCGGAGACATTTAAATCGCTGAAAAAGTTTGAATTGAAAGGATTACAAATAATAAAAAGTACACCTTCATTTGTTCGACAATTAAAAACCAGCCCTTATTTTTTTTTATAAAGTTTGTTTTATTTAAAACTTATTAACTCTTATAATTACTTGAATGTGTAACAACAAGACATATTTATAAATATCTTTCCATCATTAAGACTGATTTAATTTCGTATACTCAATTTTAGTCGCGCAACTACCGAAAACAAAATCGACATCTAAAACCATTTTCAGCACATAACATCCTCAAAAATATCGACAATAATACATATTCCGATACCATTTATTCTTAAATCTACGGTACAAAAATACGCCCTCGGCATTCAATACCTCAAAGAGGCAGGCCCTGAATATGAAAGCCAAATGAACTTCAAATATATTTTTGGCAATTCAAATGCTTAAAAAAACATTCCGTTCAAAAAAGCAGTTTATTTTTGGGAACGCAATTTGACAACGGCTTTGTTATGGAGCCAACGTTGTTATAAAAGAAATTTAGGTTTATGCAAATATTAATATCAAATAAGATTGAAATTAAAATAAATGACAGTGCTAAGAAAGACCTTATCTTATACAGCTTTCATTTAATCATAATACAGTAGGGTAGGGCGGGGCTAAAAGGTCCGCGGGTAAAAAGGTCCACCATTAAAATCTCAAAACCTAGTGAAGTTACGTCTTTCCGAACGCTACCAGCGAAAAGAAGAGTCCACGCGGGGAGTAACGCGCCATCACTGACAGTTGAGCGACGTTGCCAGCCGGAGATACAGGACCTCACCTTTAAATTTCGACGAAAGTAATTTTTTCCGCTGTTGATTGTTTTGGTTTGGAGAACTACTACTTAGGCTATGATGCCTGAATGTAGTTTTTAAGTATAGGTCATTTAATTGTGTTTCAAGGTTTATTGTTATTTTTAAGTTCGATTTAACTATTATTTTTTTATAACCTATCTAAATACTTACACGTGTTTGGGGTAAAAAGGACCAGAGTGGACTTTTTAAAAGTAAGACTATAAGAACAATTTTATTTTTATGTTATGTTTAAAAAGACATATTTAGTTTTGTTTTTGCTTTGTTAATATGTGTAACTGTGTTATTCGAGTTTTAAGAATCACAAATTATTGACAAAAACTTATAATTCCTTTAAGACTGATTAAATTCCTGTGACAGATCCTAAACTATCAGAAATAGTTCATGTTTTTAATAATTATAAGAGTATTTTTTACTTTTTGTATTTCTAGATTAATATACGTTTGATTTGCATTGGATTCTATGTAGTTATTATTTTATAAAACCTTTTAAATAACCAAAAAAATGTATTGGACCTTTTTGCCTCTTTGCTGTCCCTTTTTACCCCTACTATGGGGCAAAAAGAACCAGACGACGAGGTCTACAAAAACAGTAAAAAAACATATTTCTACAATGATTAAATAACTGAAAATTTAGCCAATCATGCTTTGATAACAGTTGATTCGATACGTGTTTTTTGTTTTGATGTAGTGGCTTTGGTTTTCACAGCATAACTTGTAATAGTCAAATTGGACCTTTGTGCCCCGCCCTACCCTACAATGTGTGACACTATACTAAACAAAAAATATCTACAATGAAAACTAAATTTAACTATAAAAAATATTTATATTATTGCACGAGTTTAGTATATAGGTGTGTTGTTCCTATACACTAACCCCGTGCCTATATATCTGTGCAGGTTTATAGGTTTACAAGTATACAAAAAATAAAGTATTTTCTCATTTTTCACAGAATTTCTGGGAACTTTAAATCAGGCAATCTATAGAAAGCTAACGCAAAAAGTCTGCAAACTAAATTCCTGCCAGAATTTAGCATCTCAGACGGCTGAAATATATGTTTAAAATAAAAAATAAACTTGAAAAGAAAACCATTCAAACTTGTTCAGCTATAAAAAAAAGTAATAAAACTAGGCATCAGACAGACATGATTGGGGAAAATGTTTTCAGAAGTCCAAGAACCTGTAAAAATGTATTTTATTCATGAAAGTATATTTGAATGGATTGATTTGCTTAGTCACATTTTTTATAATAAAAAGTTATGTTAAACAAGCAATCACCAGTTAAACATAGAACCAAAACAGAATACGACAAAAATAAAATTACATCTACATTAAGTAATCTCAGTTGACAATTAAATCAACTTTTGTAAACAGATGCTAGTTGATTACTGATTAGATAACAATATGGCGCGATGGTTGTGCGAGCACTCACACATACAGACACACACACATACACAATAATTATCATTCCTTTACATTTGTATTATTTTCATCAATAGACGCTAAAAATAAAATGTGTAAGGAAATGTTTTCTTGTTCTTCGGACTTCTCCTCATCATAAGAAAATGGGCTAAAAAACTTACATCAGCTGATCACAGTACTAAAGAATCACTCTTTTCATAAATGTATAATGCACATTTTTTTTTTTCATGCATAAAAGCGATATTTGAAATAATACCAGGATCTATTGAATCTCCAGTATAATTGTAACTTCCAACATTATTCGTTCTCAATGGACCTTCTTCCTCCCCTGCCCACTGACCGCCAGTCGTTCTAGACTAGACGTAGTTTGATCGATACAGCTAGCGGCCCGGAAGGAGCCGGCACAACGCTTGTTACTCTGTTATATCACGATCCTGTTAATAACTGACGCAGGCGGTAATTAAATAATAACATTTATTTTAGTCTGTAAGCATGATGATGAAATTGATGTAACAAATTACTGGATGCATTAAAGAAAATCAGCTCTATATACATGAAAAGAAAAGGGCATCGTTTTGTTAGACTGTACAAAGGGCCCGCTTCAATTATACTATTATACAAAGCTTGCATTAACCTTTAAAGATTTGACGTTTTTCCAGCTTGCACTAGCCGCAGTCGTAAGAAGACTTGATTCAGTTTTATTAATATATAGGTAGATATTTAAAAGATATAATACTCGGGATTTTCTACGTCCTTAAAATTACAGGCAATTATCAACGACTGAATGAATCTTCACGACCTGTTAGACAATAAAATTAATCTGACTTTTTAAATACAAGCGATTTCCCTGTGTGATTTTCCATAATAAGCTAGAAGTTATGAAATGTCCTCTTTTACCAAACATGCTTACACCCACACAAGCAACGTTTCACACACATACATACATCACAACTGTATTTATAAGTAAAAGATAAAAATACGTTTGTAACCCAGCCAACCAAACTGACCTGCTATGCCAGAAAGGAATAATATAAATATCTTATTTATTTCCTTATTCATAAAGGTAACGACATACAATAGAAACAAAATTAAATATGTACGTTTACTCAAACATGAATTTCCTTTACAAAGAAACGCAGGTAGTGTATTAAGTATCTGGCAATACTTCGAGAGCAATCCAAAACGATAATTGCACAATTATTGCTGTCTGATTTCTTCGACGCTGTTCAGGTAATTTTCACTTTATAATGTTGACAGCCATAATTGCGCAAGTATCACTAACACTTTAATAAGCAAAATCTTTACGATATTTGTGGTATTATTTACATGTCAATTATATAGATAGTCAGTCTATATCTATAGACCTGTACCACTGCAAATCGGTTTTCGTATAACGACATAAAAGTTTTTAAGCACATTCTATTTTGTGTTGTCCTGAATTGCCAAAGATTTTTTGTTTGTTGTTTCCAGGACCCTAAATAATAAATCTTGTAATTAAGAGTAAGTTTACGATAATTGCCGAGATGTCCGAACGTAGATAACTGCGGTAATTAAGTCGGTAAGTTATGATTTGTTTACAGCTACTACTATGAGCTCCTGAAGTAGGGCTGTTGGTGCTGTGTGAGCGAGACAACGCTATATGCAGTGTAGTGCCGTTTCGGTTCTACTGTGACTACAGTCTTGCGCATCAAACAGGCTTAAATATGTTACAGGAAACTATTACCAGGTTGTCCAAAGTAGGTGACAAAAAATATCCGACCGAATATAAAACCGACATGATTTAACTCTGTTCTTCTTCTCCTAAAAATTTTCTTCACCATTTCGATTTGAAGTTTTTTAAAACTAAAACCCGAAAAAAAATATAAATCCTACAATAAATTATCATTCTTGTAGACAAACGTTACTAAAACAATAATGACTTAGAGAAATTACTCAATACAAAATTTCATATCAGCAAATTTATATAATTTAGTTTTTATGTTATCTCAGCGATTACCGTAAAGTCCATGGAAAGTATATTATAAACCCCCAATAACTTTGCCAAACTTGCAACGAACCTAAACAAGCAAACCTAGTTTAATATTAGCAAGTGATAAACAATTTTATGCAAGCTCATCATTACAATACAAAGAGAAATTATCACGCACGTTATAATTAAACTCAGACGGCCGGGGGACATTGGCAAGGGGGAAAGGGAGGGAGGGGAAACAATGAATACGTAATTACAACACTAATTAAGCTCTATCCCTCTTTGTTTTGTACATGAGGCTTTGAGCGTCATTGTCCTATGCACGTTTTTAATTGATGATTGTTAGTGGTTGTGATTGGCAATGATTTCTTAAACGTTTAGCATCTTTGTTGAACGTTTAAAAAATCAATACCTATAAGAAAACACCGATGTTCAACTGCATCTGTGTTAAAAACCGTATGTTTGTAAAAAAAATGTTTGGCTGAAGATGAGAAAGAGCTTTTCATCGAAAATCTACAAAATTAAAATATATTCTCGTATCACCGCGTGTCAGTTGTGGATGCGAAAAGACAGATAGTTGGTTGCTTTTGCAATTATAACTATGTAGGCAATTATAATTAGGAGTTAAACAAACTTACCTGAAGTGAAGTTTGACTGCAATTACACTAGTCGCTGCATCCTCGAGATTTATGTAATTCACTAGGTAGTACACTCCTTATTGTACTAGGCATCGAACACAATTTTAGAGACACTAAAAAAAATAAATATGTTAAATTAGTCCTTAAACGACTTCCGTGGTACGTAGTGGGGGAGTCTCCCCACCGTGCCCGGTCCGCTGCGCCCGCGCGCCGTCTTGTCATTCTTTTCAGAGAGCTATTTATCTACACATGATAACGGGATGACTTGTAAAGCAGGGATGGGTGGGATCATAAATCTCTTCGGATGCAGCGACTAGTGTAATTGCAGTCAAACTTCACTTCAGGTAAGTTTGTTTAACTCCTAATTACACGTCGTCGCTGCATCCTCGAGATTTATGTAATTCACTAGGTAGATGTTCAGAGCTTATTTAGATAAATAGCACCTTGGATATTTTATAATATGTGTTTATTACTCAAATCAACAAATTACATTAGTATTAGTATATATAACTATTGATTATCCTCATAAATAGCACGAGCAAAATCATTATCTTTTTCTGAGTGTATGGGTCGGTTATAAAACTTACCAAACACTAAGGAATTTCCAGACCAGCCGGCTGCCCTTTTTATTACATCAATTGTAACACCTCTACGACCAGCCGCCGAGGTAGACGCGTGACGCGTGCTATGAGATGTAAATACTGTAGTGTCTATGCCACATTCTGTGAGAGACTGTTTTATCCAGCGACTGATCGTAGAGGAGCTGGCATTGTGAACCGGTCTCTTAGTAGTTAAAAGCAATCTCTCAGTACCTTGTGTATTTCTAAATTTATCTGTAAGGTTAATATAACAACATAAAGTTCTTCCTGGACATATCTCTATTTTATGTGGAAAAAATGGAATAACTAAACGGGGTGTTTGTCTACCAGGAGCTGATGTTTTAACTAAATCATCTATTGTTATTATAATATTATCATCGCAAATATTTATATTGCAGAGCCGAATCAAAGATAACGTCTGCACCCTTTGTGCGGTCGACAAAGCGAGCAGAGTTACCAGTTTTTTAGTTAACTGATCGAGGGAAAGATTTTCATTAGGGAAGCGATT
This sequence comes from Chrysodeixis includens, assembly GCA_941860345.1. Classification (NCBI taxonomy): domain Eukaryota; kingdom Metazoa; phylum Arthropoda; class Insecta; order Lepidoptera; family Noctuidae; genus Chrysodeixis; species Chrysodeixis includens. The sequence goes on from OW796116.1 coordinate 625,555, forward strand.
AGATAAAAAATCTAAAACTATATTAGTATCCCAGGTAGATTGATACTTAGGAAAAACAGGTTTCAGTCTATAAACTCCCTTAATAAATCTGTTTACATTATTATTTGAACTAAATTGTTTGCCCAAAATCAGTCCAAGAGCGGATCGAAAAGTATTTATCGTAGAATATCCGGCTCCGGATTCAAATTCTTTATACAGAAATTGCAACGAAAGTTGAATAGGTGCAGCATAGCAGTCTACACTATTGATATGACAAAACTGCCACCATTTTTTATAAGCAATGTTATATTGTTTTAAAGTATTTTTAGACAACGAAGCAGAGATAATTTGTGTAACTTCCGGGGTTAATGATTGTCTAGAAAATGCTTCCCTGATAACAGACATGATACCAGGGTAAGCTGCCTCCAAAGGGGATGTTCCGTCCTGAAAGGAGATAAAAGGAGGTTATTACTTGGTCCATGATAAATAGGGTCAGCTATTTGTCTATCTATTGTCTATTTGTCATCTATAATTTTTCGTATGCATTTAAGGATTAATGAGAAAGGTGGGAATGAGTAGAAAAATAAATCATGCCAATCTAAGGTAAACGCATCAATATTAAAAGCCTGTGGGTCTCTTTTCCAAGACACATATTTATGACATTTAGTATTCAAATAACTAGCAAATAAGTCAATTTCCGGATATCCAAAATTGAGAATAATTTCTTGAAAGGCTGAATGGGATAATTCCCATTCTGTATCAATATTGGTGCATCTAGACTCTTGGTCAGCTTCCACATTGTCTTTTGATTTTATATAGGAAGCAAAAATGAAGAACCGCCGCTCTTCACACCACTGCCAAATCCCGCGCGCTATATCATTAAGGTGTGAATATCGAACACCACCCATTCGATTAATATACGAGATAGCCGTGGTGTTATCTATCCTCAAAAGGATCTCTTTGTCTACCAGATTACTGGCGAAACATTTTAAAGCAATGAAAGCTGCGTTCAATTCTAAAACATTGATGTTTGATCTCCACCATAACAGATCTGAGTCTAAATTATGAGGTATGATCATATCAGCGTCATAATTCTCATTAGATTTCTGAAGAGAGAGATATTTACTTCGCTCGAAACGTTTCGTATACACCCAGCCATAGTTAACAGCCGGGCAAGAAGAAGTAAGCACTCCTAAAAATTTTGCAAAATCTCTGATAGGTACCGAGTGTTTGTCATGATATTTATCAACCATCTCTAAAACTTTTAATCGTTTCTTTATGGGTAATTTTAAAGCCATATTCAATGAATCTAATTCAAAGCCTAAAAAAGTTTTATTCTGACTAGGAACTAAATCACTTTTGTTAAAATTTATCATGAAGCCCAACTTTACCAATAGGTCAGAGATTACTTCTACATCATGAGAACAGCTTTCAAATGTTTTATTTATACATAATATATCATCTAAATAACTGACTAATAGTATCCCTTTATCTCTGAGGTATGTAACCACAGGTTTCATTACTTTAGTAAAGATCAACGGAGCTGAACATAAACCGAAGGGTAAGCACTGAAATTCATAAGTTTGATTCAAAAATTTGAAGCGCAAATATTTCTTACTGCTTTTGTGAATAGGTATAAAAAAAATAAGCCTCTTTGAGGTCAATATTAGCCATATAACAAGATTTTGACATTAATTTGGAAGCTGTTCTCACATCCTCCATCTTAAAATGTTGTGTATCAATAAACTTGTTTAATTTCTTGAGGTTAAGAATAAATCTCTGTGTACCATCACTTTTCGGTATCAAAAAAATGTTCGAAAGAAACTGGCCATCAATGTCCTTACATTTAACAATCGCGCCTGATGACAATAGTTTTAAGATTTCAATATTTATATTTTTAACTTCTGAATGAGAAAAAGATTTATTAATTGGTTCTAAACACTGGACAACCGGTCTATCGAAATGAATTTTATAGCCAGTAATATATTGTAGGACTACAGGATCTTTACATATGTTTTTCCAAGCAGAGATGAAATGCTGTAACCGACCTGCATATTTAAATACCTCTATTCGGGTTTCGGAGGTGCCTTGGGACCTGGTTTCGCAGAGTTGTAGCGATCCGATAGTGTCGGCTGTCTCCTTGTGGTTGGGTTGGAGGCCGGGTTCCTGTGCCCGCTCGACCTGCCTCTGTGATATTGCTGTCGAACTGGGCGTGACAGGTTTCCCTGACGATGACTGTTAGAACGTCCGGATCGATGAGAGGTAGACGGTTGAGGTTCCGTTCTTTTTATTTGAAGTCCCGATTTTTCAGCCATCTTAGAAGCCTTGATCTTTTCACCCAAATTCTCACCGAAGAGGAAGGTATCCCTTTTGACTCCTTGAACAATGTTCAGAAACTTTTTGTCTAAGCTATATGTAACTAGCTTTCTTCTATTAGCCGTGTCTTGACAATGTAGGTCTAACAATATCTGGGCAGTCTCAGAAAGCTTTTTAATAATCTCACACTTTTCTAGATTATCGTTAATTGCAGATGACAGTAAGTTAGTGACAGCAGCAATACCGATACCCAAATGGTTTTGGGACCTTTCAAGACGTTTGTCCCGGTTTCTAGCTGAATCGGTTAAAACGGATGATATTTCTTGATTTAACTTTGGTGCCTTTAACAGTTGAAAATTTTCTGGTATCAAGGTAGTATCGATCAGCTTTTGCCTCTGTTCTTTACTCAGACCCTCCATAATAATCTTCCCCCAACGTTTAGAGATCTCTTCTCTGATTTTGGGCCCGAAGACTTCCTCCTTCTCTCTAGATTCGCCAAGAATCTCTAAAATGTCTGGCGGGAGAGCCTCAATCGTCTCAGCTGTGGCGCTGTTATCAATATCTGCGACTTTGGTCGTAACTGGAACTGATACCACTGATCGAAAGTTTGCACGAGTTCCGTCCGACAAAGAATGGTCGGAGGATTCGAAATCCGAGGGTGGAGAAGCAGAATAATGGTGGTCAGATTCGAGATCTAGAACGATACAACGACGTATTGTAAAAAAGGATTTGATCGCGTCAAATCACAGCACAAGTTACTTTTTATTAGGTCGTAATCGCATCACGACACTTTTTAATGAACAGTGTGCATAGCACCTAATTGCTTTGACCGTGATCGCATCACGGTACTCGTAAGCAATGTGTATTTTATCTGTATTAGATTAACAATGTTTCAAAAAAACTGGAACGATTACGATCGATTCGCAACAGTCATGATCGCTTAACTAAAAAATACTTGAATATAAAACATGCAATTAAACTATCCTTGTCTTTAGCATTAGGCAGTTAAAATAAATAATATCATATTGCAATCACAAAGCGAGGTAATGAGTCATACTGCACGTGTGCGAATAACAACATTTATTAAAAAAGGTGGGTAAACCCAGAACTGATAACGTGTTTAACTGTTTAAAATTATAATTCCAATATAAAAATAAATAATACACACACTAACCTTCATCGCTGGAACTTTTGCGTTGGCGGCTTTGTAACCGTTTTTCCAGTCGCCTTATTTTACGTTTAATCGCGTCTGGGTCGTTTTCATGCCGCCTTCGTCCCATGATCACAAGTCACAACACACACTACTTTTATTAAACAATATTAAAGATGTTACGATGCCTGCACAAAAGAAGCGAATGACAAGACGGCGCGCGGGCGCAGCGGACCGGGCACGGTGGGGAGACTCCCCCACTACGTACCACGGAAGTCGTTTAAGGACTAATTTAACATATTTATTTTTTTTAGTGTCTCTAAAATTGTGTTCGATGCCTAGTACAATAAGGAGTGTACTACCTAGTGAATTACATAAATCTCGAGGATGCAGCGACGACGTGTAATTATAATATTCATAGGAATAGAAAAACTTTTCATCTTCTCTTCTCTCACCTCCTCTCTTCACCCTTATCCTGTACATTTATTGGATAATTGTCGTCGGCTAATGACGCTATGAGTCCACATTTATTAAAGAAATTACTTCTTTAATCAATACATAGTATAAAACAAAGTCGCTTCCCGCATCTCTCCGTCTCCGAAGTATATATTATGTATGCATATCAGTCTAGTACTCATATTACAAGCTCTGTTTAGTTAAAGTTGTGAAATATATTATATTAATTATTGCACCCGTGCAAAGCAACGGTCGCTAGTTTGAAATATAGACATTTTCACTCATGTGAACTAAAAATAGCCACATCAGTTATTCATTTACCAATCAGGAATAGAATCAGTGGAGGCTCATGATGATCCAGTCGTTTGTGAGTTATTCACCGTGGCCTTTTGCTAACGGACGGATCGCACGCGACGCCTCGCCCCGCAATTGATCGCGAGGCTTATTTACGGCAATGTCTAATTGTCTTCATTTGCTAATTAAATTTTAGATGGATAGTTGGATGTTTTGGGAGAAATGTGGTTTCGAAAATTTGAATGTACTGAGTTGGAGTTTCAAAATATGTTTTCTTTTTTTTGGTTGATACAATAAAAGAATGTTTTGGTTTTGTTTTAATTGTCTGCAATACGTTGGACCACTTCTTGGCATAACATCTGAAGTGATATTATTTTACACCAAGTAATAAATTGTATAGAAATATATGAGTTTTATTAATACGATCATTATCTGTTTCACTAAAGAATTGGAATTCGCTCTCCAATAACCTACATAGTTTTCATCGTGTCATGTGTTAAAATTAATTCAACTGAACCAATTAATTGAATTGTATCAAACGAAATTTACATATCAACACGACAACTTTACTTCCCTACCCATATTTCAAGTTAGTATCACAGTATAAATATATGCAGTAGGTAGTACTAAGTATAAGTAAAGAATAATAACTTTGATTCAACAGATACACTATGTGTATAGTTTTGTTAGACATTATGTACCACGTTATAAAAATTGAAATTTACCATTTTGAACAAAAAATAAATAATAAAACTCGGTCTTTTCTAAAAAATAAATGCCTACAGCCGCGCGGTACGTAACAGCGAACGTAACGAAACAGGGTTGCCCATCTACAGCATTCTTTTGTACACCGACAGGTTCATCACTGCGATACGCTCGTAAATGTATCATGCCACCGTCATGCCACAATTTGATACCGTAGACATAACTCAACTTCCGCCCATTTATATGAAATAATTCATACTGTATATGCTTACTGTGTATACTGTGATAGAATTTACAAAATTTATATTACCTGAAATAAATAGGTAAATAAGTACGATGCGTCATGGTTGGAAATTCAATGAACTGGGCGCGGCGGCCATGACAGATTCACCGCTAAAATGTAATAAATTAGCAAAACTAATTTGATGAGACACGAATTAGTTTTATGCTAAATCGAATTACATTAAAAGCTGCTAACCATGTTATTATGACGAGCCCTAACGAGCATGTTAATAGAGGAATGGAATGTGGAATTATTATTTACTGGTATATAAGGTGTAATAGAAATAGGTTATGTTAATTAAAGACCATTTTAGCGATTGAAAATAACTTAAAACTTAAAAAATAGGAACCTTTAAAAAATTATAATTATGAAAAAAAAAAGAGCAAATTTTGTGACTAAATGGTCACTTTTTTAAGTTGTTTTTGCTCCCAAAAAGCTTGAACGACTTAAAAATTATTAAGTATTGGCTCATACTCTTAAATTTGGATTAACAGAATAAATATGGGGCTACAAAGTAATAAATGCAATATAAAAAATCGGCCAAGTGCGAGTCGGACTCGCGCACGAAGGGTTCCGCACTATGATATTACTAGCGTCTACCTATTACCGTTTTTAATATTGAGCAAACAAAACGAAAAAACATGTTTATTGTATCCCCATACAATAAACATGTTTTTTCGTATTTTTTGCTTACTATTGTTTTTAAGTTTCTGAAACACGTCAATCAACAATATTAATGTATGTAATGTAAATAATCCATGTGTCTATAATTATAACTATTATTATTTCAATCTACTATTTAGTATCTCAAACTGCATTCCCTTCTCATATTTCAGTCATTTTAAAAGTTAGTGGAAGTGTAGCGAAAGTTCCAAGACTGTCTGGGCCCGAGTCAAAGTTTTCCATCTTAAATCATTTATTTTTATTGCTCGGTGCATACTTAACTTTCTTCGAGCAATTACTATTAAATTTTAACTGCTATTAAGATTTGTTTTTGAAAATGAAATTTTCTGTTTTAATGTTGTTGTTGTTATATTAAATTATGTTTGGAGATGAATGTGTGTTTATTAGTTAAGTTATTTTGAAATTGTATGCTCTTTTACCTTTAGGTCGGCATCAGAATATTTTCAAAACACCCAACGAAAGAAATAATAAAAAAATAACGAAAAGTAACGTTCATAAACCAAATTACGTAATAGAGTCCCCGATACGATAAAAGCCAAATCGAATTATCCTCGGTATTATCGATAACCGATAACTCAATACTATCCACTAGGCGCATCTCTACAAGAAAACAACAAACCAGTTAAACCTAACACTTTAAGACAAGATAGTCAAAGTTAAGACTTTAAACCTGGAACTCTACCCACTTAGTTCTTAAAAGAAATCTTGCCACTATCAGAACGAGACAAAGCTATACGTTTGTAGAGCGCTGTCTCGCTTCCACAACTGCAACAGTTACTATAAGTACTTCAAGTAGAGTTAATGTAACCTGGTAACTACGATCTCTACTAATTACTATGAGATTTGAACCGTGAATAACACGAGAAGATATTTAATTTCCCTCAGGAGAGTTGAACTAAATGGCCGCTTACACAACACTGTTTAGTTTTTGGTGAGATAGGTAGTAGAGAGAGCGAGTCGTGAAAATAATTAAATCATAACATTTCTAAGAATGCTATGTATGTTTGTTGTTTTTGTTTTTTTTTTTATAAAATTGTTGCAGTGTTAGAGAGACAAAATGACGGTTTTAACAGAGTATGCCACTTTTTACGGAGTCATTTATAAATATGGCAGAAAATTTCATGTCATAATTTTTACATTTTTATTTATGTAGCTTGAGCGAAAGCCTATGTGTTAATCCATCATCAATGGCCTCTAGCATCTATGACAGATGATTGAAACAGCAGCCGTGTTATTCCAAGGTGCCAACTATTTAGTAGTTACCATAACCTGGACCAAATCTCTATCTTATCGAATCCCATCCTCACTGCCAAAAAAAATCACAAACCATAAAACGAACGACAAAAAACTACCCGTAACCATGGCAACATCATAAAATACCTCAACACCTCTTATCGCCAACTTTATCACCTCCTATCTCTGACTTCACTTTACACCCTCTAACATAAAGGGTTAAATATCAAACATTATCTACGTCTATTTGTAAGGCTCACTCCATAACAGATTTCAACCCCTCTCGACTCCGGTAAGGGGATTTCATCCCTTTTTGGGTGATTCAAGGTCCTCAATGGATCGCTAACGTTTTGTTACTCGAAAGTAATGACTGTTTGTGTAATGGGTTGAGTAACATCGTTTCTAGTTTTGAGGGTTTTGTCGAATGTAGAACGTGGTTAGGGTTTTGTTCCTCGAAAGGCAAACCGGAATCCTTAAAGAATCACTTTGTTGCCCATCCGTCCATCGTGTCCGTCTGCTTCGCAAGATCCTATTTCTCTGGAACACCTAGTGGTATCAAGCTGGAATTTATCAAATACTCAATGAACATTTCTGCTGTCTCTTCGAGTATAAAAAAAAACAGCCAAGTTAAAAATGACAGCTATTTATGTCGTAAATTGACGGGCCTGGCCAGGTAATGAACATATTGTTATCCGACAAGCCCTCGTTCATTTTTTTCATTTCCATACACAGACCATTTCTTAAAACACAAGAATGAGACAAAAGCATCTGTGAGTTAATTTTCGATCGTCACGGTTGCCTTTTCGGAATGGATGTCATCTTAAAATTATACATAAAGCTTGTTAATCCCCGCCTAGGGTGCGGAGGGTAAAAATTAATCAATCGAGATAATTCAGGACAACGCGACGTCGTTACTTTTGCCCTCTCTCCTATTTAATTTCTTTGATGTTTTTTGCGAAGCCTTGCTGACACCGACACGAATGTAAGGACTTTTTTGTGACATTTTAATATTGTTACACAAACGTTCACAACAGGTATTTCCTTTACCGTTTCTGAATATCTTAAATAATTCAGTAAGTTCATAATATTACTTTGAAACAGTCATACTCATCACAACATTTTGCATTCAAAGTCTGTTACACAAAGCCACAACTACTATATGCCTTACTATAACTGTATCTGACCGACACAGTCAGTCAGATACATCCATTGCGCTTTTAAAATTAAACTACGTGGCCAACCTTGATAAAATTGGGCAAAAGATAGCTTGAAGTTTAAAAATACGCATTTGACGGGCCTGTTGGTCTAGCGGCTAGTTGCCCTGACTGCTATACCGGAGTACGTGGGTTCGATTCCCACCCAGGACAAATGATTGTGTGATGAGCACGATTATTTTTTCTGTGTCTGGGTGTAATTTATCTATAACATGTATGTATTTAGAAGTATATAGTTGTTTATCAGTTGTTTAGTACTCATAACACAAGTTACTCTCGTATACATAATTTGAGACTAGATGGCCTTGTTTGAATGTTCAGGAACATTTATATTTACACATACGAGCAAACCTGCGCGTTACAGCTATTACCAAAACAATTTGAACCGAACTAAACACATTCTTACCACTTAACAGTCTCACAAATCTGAATAGTGATTGTTTATACACACTAACTTCTTACGAGCCTCCTAATGGTGATTGCTTCATGCGTCATATTCGCAATCCTGTATCAGCAATTCGTTTATGACGTCGTAAATATTTGCACTTAGTGAAGAGTTGGGAGTGCACGTATTGTGTTTTGTTTACTTTGTATTGGTAAGAGACGTAAGAGTCTGGTTGGGATTTTGATTCACATCATCACCTTTGCTGATACGGCTGTATTCAAGAACGGCTCCAAAATAAAAGTTCTGCTGCCTTTGAGTATATACTGACTGCTATACTAGAAGTCGTGAGTTCGACTCTCACCCAGGACAAACGTTTTTGTATAGAACACGATAATTTGTTCCGTGTCTGGGTGTATTTTAGACATGTACTAAAGACGATAAATCACATACTAGCGTACTTATAGAAAAAGCCACAGTTTTGCACGGGCATAATACTGATGCATTAAAAACATAAACCTTACTCTTGAGACATTCTGTCATTTCAAAGAAAGCGCATCAAAATCCATTGCGTGGTTTTAAAGATCTAAGCATACATAGGGACGGGTAGACGCGAGAAGCGACTTTGTTTTATACTACGTATTGTTTAAAAAAATAAACAGTTAAATAAAAGAGCTGAAAACATAATAACAAATCAGGTACTCACATATTTTCACTTACAATATCCCTACATTGTATTTTCACTTTATCCCGATAAGATATTTACTTTCCCCCATTTTATCCCATAAAGAATCTCATTTCACTTTACTTTTACAAACATAAAAACCATATAAAACGTAACAGATAAAAGAAAGCTAGATGCATAAACCTTTATGTGTGTTTTATCCCGGAATAAAAAGGATATTTAAATAACAAAGTTATTATGTTTGAAAATAATGTTTATGATTAACTCTGACAAAAAGTAAGCGAATGTTTTAAGTACAAGGTTTTTTTTTCATCCTTTTAGAAATCTTGTCCACCACGAGGATTCGGATATACGTAATCTACATTACATCAGTGAAGGAGGCGAACCGAGCATTGCAATGCGCACCTTGTAATGATACAATGTGTAATAACTTACTAAATGTAAACTATAAAAGCTAATGTACAAAGTCAAATTTATAATGTTACTTTAGACACGAATACTTGTCAGTCAGGGAAGCAGTATTGTAATGTGATGCTCAAAGTCGAATCTAAAATTATGCATCACACGATTACATTACGCGGTGAAGAAGCAGCTTTACTTTCTACCATTTAATTTCTTTACACTGGCTAACAATTTATAATCATACCTAATAGATTTATTTATTGGCTGGCTGGCTATCTTATAGCTTTAAATACAATCTTGTTTTTCTTTATTTATTTAAGTAAAGTTACGCTCCAGTGTAACAGACACCCTATTTATACATGAGGGTATTCGATGAGTTTGCAATTTAAAACGCTATTAAGGTCATTTTCGTTTATTTTTAGATAAAAAGTTGTCCTTGTGATATTATGTTTTTAAATTATTTGCAAAGTGGTTTGATGATAAGATGGTGGAGTGGTAGAATGGTGGTTACCCTTGTTAAAAATGTTATAATCCACAGAAATTGTTTTGGTAATCATTAATTAGGTTAGATTAAAAAAAAATGATTAACAATATTTACATCGAGATTTCAATCTTTGAAGGTGCATTTATCATCACGCTACGATTAATAAGATCGCTAAGAACATAGTTTGTTAAATATTAAACCGGACTACAATGAATAATTCAAAACCAAAAGGTTTTTATTTCGAGTAAGCTTTCACAGGTACTTTCAAAACGTTACTGACTCTAGTTGCGCGGTTCCAAAATGTCATTCATGTAGAGAAGAACCGGCAAGATATTCCTCCATATTACTCTATAATTGAATCAACTTATCCTAGAGTTCACCAAAGGTCACTTTTCCAAATAATAAATAGAATAAGTCCCCTTGAAGAGCCAACACACTGTATTAGACACACACCCTCTTAGTGTGGATACTGGACACTGGCCATTTCAAGAATGCCTCTTATCTATTCCCAACAATAGCCAAGAAATAATAGGGAGCCCCTTAAACAGATCAAATTCTTAGTCATTCAGACAAGCATTTATTGAATTTTGTTGTCTGCGACTTCGCGCTCTTGTATGTTGGTTACAGCTACAAAAACATTAGCACCCTTTAAAGTAGTCGGTTAAAAAGTAACCTTTGTGTTAATCCAAGGTGTAAGCTAACTTCATACCAAATTTCGTCAAAATTGATTCGTTCGTTTGAGCGTGTAAGAGTAACAAACATCCACCCATATTTACAAACTTTTGCGTTTATAATATTAGTAGGATGAATAACAAAGAATAAAGGAAAACCCAAAATCTATGAGTCACCGTGTGATGAATCGAATGGCGATATTGACTGGGTTTGAATATTAAAAGTGGTGCAGACAGCCTACCACCACTTATGAAAGTAATACTGTTGCAGTTGTGGAAGAGAGACACCGCTCTACGCCGCAAGCGCTGTCACGACTTCACAACTGCTAGGTGGTAAGTCTTGTGGTCTAATAAATTTATAATTATTTATGAATAATTGCCGCGCTAGGCAATGTCTGTAATAAAAACGAGACGGTGCACTAAACTAAATATAAGTACGTCTCACTTCAACAATGGCATTAGGTTTTTAAGCAGCAAAACGGAATCAATAAGAACATAAAAAATACTTACTATACTCACTTTTTGTATACCTATATAAAAAATAGATTAGGTAGTGCTAGGTTTTTAGTAGAATGCCGTAGGTGTGTCTGTTTCTGTGAAGTGTCAACTACGGTAATTCTAAGTAACTTATTGATTATTTATTGCTGGGTGCGATTCTTTATTTTAGTTACCAGAAGTAATAAAAACCTACATACAAGATTTTCAGTATTTTTATTATAAAAAACGTCTTCCGCACTAAGGAATTTAATCCTATTATCGCGGGGGTTTCACAGACATTCAATCCACATACATGCACAAAGACGCCCAGACTCAGAACAAGCATTCGTGGATCGCACAAATTTCTTCCTACGCGGGGATCGAACCCGCGATACGTCGCGTTCATTTGTAATTGGCACGATTGACAAGCAATCACAAGTTCATGTCTATTCTCATATTTAAATTCCTATACACTTTTACATTCAATTACCAACCTTGATACCTTAAAGAGCTCTTAACAACACCCACCTCTTTCTTTCAAACATTAATTTCCTCCACATCCTCCGGTCTGGCGAGACAAAGAGACCATCACGAGGTGTCAGCCGCGACGCGACACGTCCGGTCTTTGCAACTGTCGTGATACGAATGAACGGAATATTGTTTCGGGATTGTAATTTGTAGGGTAGGTATGTTTTAGAACTGTGGGGTATCTTGGAAAGTTTTGATGGAGTTGTTTAGGTAACTTTTAAGTTAGTGTTATTTTTGTGAGAGAAAGATAAGGATTTAAATCGTGTAAAGAAAACGAATGTCATTTAGATATTTAACTGACTTGGGCATGAGAAGGTTTTTAATTTACTTTTTTATTCACATAAAATAAAAAATATATATTCCTCAATTTTCAGACAACGCCATCTTGTCTCAAGTTAAGAATACTAAATAGCTTGTATTATGAGTACTGTACAACCGATAAACATACTAATATACTATTTCTAAATACATACATATTTTAGATACACCCAGACACAAAAAAAATAATCGAGCTCATCACACAAACATTTCTCCTGGGTAAGGAACCAACCGACGACCTCCAATATAGCAGTCAGGGTCACTAACCACTAGACCAACAGGCCCGTCACACGTACGTCAGGTATAACTGCACTGTCTGCCTTTCTGACATGCGCAGTAAAGTGACGACAGTTTAAATAGCTGATGTTAAGTTAGCGATGTCTTGTTGGTTTTATGAAGGTATCAAAGTTTTCACTTGGATTGTAATTACAAGTCGATTTTTGCCTTTGTAAGGTAAAAGTTTCAAGTCTAAATCTGAACTGTAATAACTTAGTTCTTAAAGAAAAATTGTGGTCGGTAGTATTTTTTGTTGTATTCCTTATCATTATATTTTATACTTAAAATAGCTGTTGTCCGCTACGCCGGTCATGTGAATGTCGGTTATAGCTGCAAAAGCATTACCCGCCTTTGATGCAATCGGTTAGAAAGTAGTATGTGTTAATCCAGGGTGCCAGTTACCTCCATCACAATTTCATTAAAATTTCTCCAGCCATTTGAGCGTGAAAGAGTAATAATCATTCATCCATTAAAAACATTTGCGTTTATAATATTAGTACGATACAATGGAATTGGACTTGTTTATGCTATTTATAAAACATGTTACAGAAAAGTTTAAACTTGCGCAAACTAAAACCTTTTTACCACAATGGTTAGTTATTTTGGTCTAAAACTACATTTAGTTGGGAAACCACACCACAAACCGCACGTTACTCTAGTGACGTCATCAGCGTTTAACACCAATTTGTGATAGTCACGTAAATTGGTTTTCTATTTATTTATTTATATGGTTCTCCAACAAAAGATTTACACAGAACATGATAAAGTAAATGTAAGATAGAAAAGGTGTAAAGCAGGCGTACTCTCTCACGTACAGGAGACCACAACATTCATATAAAATTATTACAACAAAGTTATTCTTAGGGTATATTTTACCTAAAATATACTATAAAAATAACATTTTACAATACTATAAAAGCTTAACATAACTTTATTACAATAGCAAAACCAGTTAAACATAGGCAGATACAAATAAAAGCACCCTCACATTAGGACAATCCTTTGTTTCCAAAAACGACTGTCATTAATACACGTCCCATTTGTTTGCTAACGACCGTATAAGTGCTTATAAAACATATTATTTATGTTTTGGTATCCAAAGTAAATGTATTTTACATGTATAGGGAGAATTTAATAATATACTAGCGAAGTTTCATCATAATCTGGTCATAGGTTTCGGAATGCATAGATAAATAGATAGAACTACAAAAGTCTCAATGGTTTTGAACTCGTTAGTGTGTCTGCCAAGCATGAATCCTGGGTTTTCAACCTGTGTTAGGTCAAAAAAACTTGGCTATCTCCAAGGTTTTTCAGTTAAAATTACTAAATAGAGCCTAGAATGAGAAGTGCGACAGTTTTTACCTCCCGGTCAATAAAAACTACGTGAAGCCGTTGGTTCCGATTGTCAATTGTCGACCTCTACCTACTACTTAATGAGAAATAACTTGTGGAGATCAGATAGGCAGTACCTCCATGTATCCACGCGCTCCTCGAAGTGAAGTTAGCAAATTGGCGGGGACCCTAAGGGCCAGAGCCTGCCGGGGCATCGGAATATTTGTAAGAGTTACCGCGACCCTGACACTCAAAGGGCTCCAGGAGGAACATAGTGATTTTCCACAAAAAATAATAATATGAGTACCATACCAATACATGTAAGATTCAGTATTCGACTAAAAACGGTGAGGCTGGAAGTCAACCCCAACATTATCTTGGCAAATGCTTTTTCCTTGTCTTTTTATATTATTCTGTACTATTTCCTTATAACTTTCATTCAAGGAACTTCCAGAAAATATCATGTTCGAAAACTTATTATTTCTTAGTGAATTTCTAAATAGTTTAGTTGAAGCGTTTGCATACAAGCGTCTCGCTTTACAGTTAAGTTGCTAAACTTGTAACGATGGTATAGTCAGCAACAGAGAGATGTTAGCAAAATACTTATTTTTTATTCTACAAACATTATAAACGCGAAAGTTACACTATCACGCTCAAACGGCTGATCCAATTTTGATGAAGTTGTGTACATAGTTGCACAGTTTGACGCTATTAAGGCTACTTTTAATGGAGTAATGTTTTGCTATATAATTCTAAATAATACATATTATTATTGTAGATATAATAGTCAGGGCCACTAACCACTAGACCAACAGGCCCGTCAAAACTCTGTTTTACTTTTTTGTAGACTGTACGTGACAGAGACACGCAAGTTAGCAACTTTAACTTGGATCAAGTAGCTTAGAGTTGCTGCTACAAAATGTTCTGACGTTACGAGATGGATAAGTTATACAGCAAATAGTCATTACAGAATGGAAATAATATCAACACATTAAAAAATGTATCATTTTATGAGTTTAAGAGAGTCTTTTTTGTTGCTAAATAAGTTATGTAAACAAATGTTACTAATCTAGCCTAAAATCCTTTTTTAACCTAATCTTATATTATATTGACTTCTATTGATGAAACCTTTTTATTGCGCCTTAACTCTTCTTTTCCTATAAGTCATGAAAACACAAAGTACATAAATACGCTAGTCCCTCGATAAGTACGCATTCTTCGTGCAAAGCGGCTTAATTAATCATCTCTTTAGACATTTTTCAATCTAAAACTATTTGGAAAGCTAGACACCGCCAGCTCAGCATTTTTCACTTAGTATTTACTCTACTAACTGCAGTCAAAGAAACTATAAATCTCCGACAAGACGCGAGACCAGTTCTTAATTAGTTTGCTAATGGTAACTTTATACTACACCCTGTACTGTGATCGTAAACAAGAACTACTACAGAGAGGAAGAGTGACAGCGCTATACACGCCATAGAGCGGCGTCTCGCTTCCACATTGGCGATAGTACAGCTTCAAGAGCTCGTGCAGTGAGTTGTTTATACATATAGATATCTTCATAAAGATTTAACTTTTCTGTTGACTTTATATAAATTCTAACTGTTTGTTGGTTGACTAGCAAAACTGGTAATTAAAAGATCTTAAAGTTGCCCGTAATTAATTTGCTTACAATAAAATAAATTGTTTTTGATCTATCCGGATGATAAGCTGCTTTAAAGTTTCGGAGAGAGACAGCTTGTGACGTAACGCATTCGCAAAATTTATACGAAAAAGTGACGTCACGCGTAAGTTTCGTTCGCTGTACGTTCCAAGTTGTGATTGCGCAGCAAAATGAAAAATACTTATCCAGTATTATTCATTAAACTATACAAGGGATACTAAAAGAATATCATCGTCCTTATTCCTTCTACATATCTATATTCCAGGACCTACACTAAACATTAGTCTGTTTCAATCATAACGGAATCAAACATCATTTTTCATGTACATTAAATTTATGTATCAATACCAACCCAGTCGTAAGGAAACCTACCACAATAAATGTCGTATCATAACCTGTACATTATTGATTGATATGAAGTTATTATATATTGACTGTGGACTATCAATCATAGGTTCTGCTCTATTCAAATATTATGACAAGAAATTGATTTCAACCCGTAATTCACAGTCAAGGGATAATTAAGCTTCGTATGCTTAAGTTCAATATGTAACTAAATGTATTACTATGTTAGTTCATAAGCCATTCTCTGACTCTTGTCCATTTATACCATACATTAAAGCAAAGCATAGATGTCCTTACTCAACTATTTATTGCATTCGATATGTTACAGAGATGGGAAAAAATAAAACAAGTTTAAAAACGAGTGTAAAAATTTCCAAAAAAAACCCTTGTTACACGAGGTAAATCAAGTCTCCGACACGAGACGACTTCCGTCGCATGGTACTAACTATCATTTTTATAGACTTCTTTACAGTTCGCTTCCACAACTACAACGTTCTTATTTTAAGAGGTAGTATGAGAGCTACAGGTTTTCAACAACTAGTTCCCATTGCGGTAAAGGCTTTAAGATCTAAAGGCAGACAAATGAACGTCGATATAAGTAGTAAAACAAAGGAATTTCTACTGACACCAAATTAAAAAACAACTGAATTTTTCTATTTTCAAATCTAAAAAATCTCCACAATGCTAAACTCGGTCCGAACACCAACCTAAATAACTAAACGTCACATATTTTCTCGCCCACGCTTTGTTATTTATTTTATTGAAGCAAAGGCTTTGACCAAAAGGCCGCCATTGTACTGTAACTGAAAGTTTCAGGCGTAAAGAGGTTTAAGAGAAAACCGTTTGTTACATATTGGAGGCTTTCAAAGGCCCCTTTTTTCAGTAAACGGGACCGAATTTACGTTTGATTAGGAAATAATAGAATTTCTTTTGAGTGGGTGTTTCCGTGTTGTATTCGTTGGAAGTTATTATGTATAGAAAAGCGTCTTGTTTTGTGTCAGTATCTCATTATTTATGGGGTTCGAATCTGTAGCTTTAAGTATTATTTTTTACACATGAACTTAGATATAGGTTTAAAGCAACAAAGCATGGATTTGAACCTAGTCTAGCTGTGTTAGGGCATATGATTTTAATGCCATATGTAAAATTTAATGCAAGAAAAGAAAGGTATCTTACCTATAATATAGGCTCTGTTTGAATAATAGACATGAGTGTTAATATCAAAGGAGTTTTTGGCTCGAAGTCAAAATCGGAACTAACGTCGTCATAATATTATTATATTATCAAAAACCATCACTTTTGATTGACAGTTCTGTT
Organism: Chrysodeixis includens; assembly: GCA_941860345.1. Classification (NCBI taxonomy): domain Eukaryota; kingdom Metazoa; phylum Arthropoda; class Insecta; order Lepidoptera; family Noctuidae; genus Chrysodeixis; species Chrysodeixis includens. The sequence continues at coordinate 642,749 of OW796116.1, forward strand.
TACTCTTGTTGCGTATATCCAACAGATTCATTTTAATTTCATTCATGTGCCAAAAGATCCTTGTAGCTTTATAGCATAGACATGAAATACTTCACATATTAATTTTTCAATAACTAACATGATCTCGAGAAATAGGTTTAGTACCATATAAATGGTTTGTGCTTACCCCTCACAGTTAAAAGCGTGATATTTAATAAAATACGTGAGAACTCGCGACAGTTCCTAGCAGTAACGTATAAGTTAATACGATGTATGAATTCATAAGCAGCTCGTTTGATATTTAAAACGCAGTAAAACTTTCAGGAAAACGTTTATAATTTACATAATGTATATGTATGAATGTTAGTTACTCGTATAATTAAAGTAGAACTATTATATATATTGTTAGTAATATAATTTTTACTGTTTATTAAAAAAATCGACATAAAACTGGCAATATTTGTATAATTTTACCAAATAAAGCAATGATGAAACTATATCTGGTTTTTACAATAATTCGAAAACATATGGTTACTGTTGACCTAATCTGCAAATCAATAAGTCAATTATCCTACTATAGTCTATTGCTGGACATAGGCTTCTCCAAATGTGCGCCACAGTTGCAAACACCACTTATAAACACTGCACCTGATTCTCCAATCAGAAATTTGTCAGTAATGATACCATAAAAGTTTTTAAATAAATTTGAATACCCTGAAAAACAATACAGACTTGAAATAAAACATTCTAATACTAGCCAATATCGGCTTGTCCTTAACTTTGTCTCCAAATAAATAGAAACAGCTGTTTTCTAACAAATATCCTTTTAGGCTAACATTAACTAGGTTATGACCTTCAAAAGATAAGTAAAAACTGAATAAACAACACAAAATTAAAATATTTTTCATTCTTTTGATGTCTATAACTTTGAACTAATATAAAAAAAGACTATCATTACTAATAATTAAACAACAACCTTAGGTATAAAACGACGCATGTAAAAAGAACTCTGGGAGATAATAAATAAAATAAAATAAAAAGTGACGGTCTGATTGAACCGCTCCAATGTACAGAACTGACAGTTCGAAGTCAAAAAGGAATATCAATCCCATACATTTGTTTTCTATTCGTTTTTTAATGCAATGCAATAATGTCTAGGACCATTTGTTACTTGTCGTAGTGAAAACATCCCTCCCACTACCACCTAAGGACTATTTTTCTTATTCAAGCAAAAACATATTTACAACACATAGAACCATGTTTACTTGGCTTAACGAAACACATAAAACAATTTTACAGGCACATTTTAAGGAGATTACAAATTAAATTCTTGTTTGTAATTTAAAAATTTATTTTGTTTACTTGGAATCTCATTTCGTATGAATAGAGATTTTTACTATATTAGCTTATTGAGATTTTATGTTCTGTTTCTTCGCCTTCGCAAGTTTATGTTTATAACAAGAACTTTAATGAGATTTCAATATTTATTGATACATTTTTTTGTTTTAGGTTTACGTGCTTTCGTAAATGACTTAAAGGTTGTTATGGGTTTATTATACTATTCCAAAGACTGTAAGTCAACAAGGTCCGATAGTGAATGTAACTTCATTTATATTTTCTGTAATTATCGCAGGAATAATTAATTATTGCTCATTCCGGTGTAAGGTAACAAATCCAAAACAAAAAAAAATAAAAATCAAAAAAATAAGTCATTGCATAGTAGCAATTTGTCCTATTTACAAATATTCTTTGCATTGCACAAACTTATACACAGCCTTTAGCTCTCCCATCGTCAGGCAGACCCCTCTTCTCAAAGTTACAAACCACATTTTTCCCTTGCACAGTTACCAACCAAGTTCCATACCGAAAAGCCGCTATCAGCCAACAAATCAATAGATAATCGCATTTCGTTCAGTCAACAAGCCGTAAAGCGATTGCCGAATGTTTACAAACACAAGGCCGGTGTGATGGATCGCGTATCGATAGCTCTCCTCTGAAGGTCAGGTATTATGGTAAAGTTATAAGGATCGATGGGGTTGGAGTTGTGATGTTTTATATTCAGGAAAATTTATAAGTTACTAGCTGCCCGCGACTTCTTTCGCGAAAAAAACAGCGAGACGGGCGGGGTAGGTGGATTTTCCAGGTGGTCCCCATCAGCCATGATGTTATTTTGTGTAACGTGGTGAGTTCTGTACTTCCATCTGATTGCAATGGCGCTTCACGCACGAAAACCCGTCCTCTCAGCAAAGCACAGACCACACCCAAGTAATGCCAATGACCGCTATCTCCACTTTTCGTTTTACAAAACAATCTAGTGATACAGCTGTCATCGGCGTGACGCCACGCAGGTGAGAAAGGCATGCCACCACGCCGACATGATATATTATCTCCTAATTAGATATTAGGTGATATTTATAAGGACGAGATAATTGTAATTCTAGTTCAAATTGATCCTTTTTAATGCCTTAATTCAACCTTAAACAATACACATTACAATGACTTAGTCACCTAATACACAAAAACCAGTGAAAAAACATTGCACTAATCAACGCAATTCATTTCCAACAGCAAATAACATTAAAACTTATTTATACAACTCTACAACTCCATAATCCGTTGCAAAGAGAGTCTAAAAAGAGAATTAAACATCGGGCGTCGACGTTTCGATAAAGGTTCCCAAAGACTTTGAAAGCTAATACCTACAAAGTTGGGAGTTGGAATCAGATCGGAAGATTACAGGGGAGTCTGTGTACAGTATTCATGGAGTTTGTGGAATAGATAGATCGTTTCGTTCAATTTATAAGTTAGTTACTGATATTTAGTAATGCTTGCTACTATTTTTTAGGTTGGTATAATGCAAAATAGATTTTAAAGGCCTTAAGATAAACACGTAGTTTTGGTTAATATTAAAATACTAGCTGTTGCCCGCGACTTCGTCTGCGTGGTATTCAAGATGTGTAGTGCTGTACAAAAAGTAAAGCTAAATAATGTTTAATGCTTGCTCCCTAATCCTGTTCCGTTCCAAACTACCTGATTTCTTAACTTCCTAATCCTAACCTCTAGTCTTACAAACATATTTGACTGTTAGTTAACGCTGCTAGTTTTTGCTGTGGCCACTATCTTGCACTGATTTGACAATTTGGATTGAAGGACTTGAAAACGGGCGATGGCAAAGAAGTGTACTGGACTCTTACTGGCTAAAGCGCCAGAGTGCTTCACCGTATCCTATAGTCGGGGGCCACGGGAACGCTTTCGCAATCTATCGCGAGCCCCGACAGGAGAGCTCTTTTTAACGGAAGCTTCTTCGTTAACGTAGAGCCAACTTTTGCCAGCCCTTATTAAGAGGCGCGCGGAAGCACCATGCATTTCGTCTTTGCCTTTATAACAGTAGACTGCCCTGAGACTACTGGCGTAGGTTATTTATGGTGGTTGGAGGAGGGCAAATAAGGCCCTTCTTCTATCCCTTGCTCGTCGAACATGGATCTGGTGGTTAGATGAAGCCTTTCACTTTTCCTTGAGCGTCATCACTTCTTCGCAGAACTTGGTGACGGCGCACCAACTAACCGCGGACACTTTGGCCACTCTAGGCGGTGTTACATCGTCGTTACGAAGATGTCGGATTCTCACTGGATGTGAGAGGGGTCTGTATACCCAAATTTGCCAAATTTTATTTGCCTACCTTTTTGGGTTCTGAGACGGTTGAATGCTTTCTGAACAGGCCTCTGCAAGGTGGGCCGGTAGGCCGGACGGTAGAGTGTATGTTCCTGAGTTAGGACATAAGTAGTAGGAGATAGTTGTCGATCTGCCCAGATCTTGCACCGAGCTCGAGTTGGAGTTGCAATAGTAGTCAGTGTATATCGGAAGAAGCTCTTTTGGCTCTTAAGTCTACCAGATTTATGTCTCTTCTAACGTCAGATAGAGCAATGCCAATCAGGAGGAGAGCTTATTGAGAGGAGTTGGTCTTAAACAGCCAGATAATTTTCGACACGTTTGCACTGTGCGCTGTGGTGCGGAGAACAGCAGGCGCTGCTCCCCATTCATCTTCTATTCCGTTTTCATTCTACCCTTGACAGATATTTTACGCACACATAAAAAACAATCACGGGAGTACGCATATTCGTACGCAATATTAATAATAGCAGCCTACCTTTATAATACTTTACCTATGCAACTACCCTATGCCATCGCAATTGGTGCACAATTGTGGTAGTGTATAGGCACTATCAAATCTTTATGGCCACGCGTTACACACACCAAAATTGCAGTCAACAGCTAAGTAGTTAATTCAGTATTGTAAATCATTTACCGTCCACACTATTTTTTGTTTTAGTGTAGTTGGTTTTCTTTCACTTTATATCCACAGCTCCTCCTAAATTGGATGAGACTGTCCTAGCTTAAACAGTAAGTATCATATATTATACCAGATACCATATAAAAGGGTTTTAAAGAACAATTTTAGGATGTTAAAAAAATCCAAGCGCTTCGTACAATACTTTTATACTACCAAAAACGAAAGAAGAAAAAAAAATATACTTGACTGAGATTCGATTCTTACTCAAAAATTATTAAAAAATAAATTTAAAAAATGTGTGTCGAAATGAAATTTGAACTTGGAGTGGAAAAATACGAAGCTCGTACTCCCCTGAGCCCGCTATTTTAATTTCTATATAGTAAGCCAAATAGCATGTTAATATTAATGTCAAAACATAAAACCATAGCAACAGAATTTTGGTCACCAGTTGCGTGTTCTTTAAAAATAAAGGTTTATTGCTAAAACCCCATGGTTAATAACCTGATAATAAATAGCCTATATGTTGTCTAGACCTGTCCTTAATCTTCATGCAAAATTTGAACAATATACTTATGTACATTAAGTAGTTTTTTTCGATTAGCCGGTAATTGTCATAAAATTTGTGATTGCTCACCCTCCATATCAAATAGCGCAATAATATGTAGAATTTATGTTGTAACGACCTCTAGTCAATATATTCTGAAAATCTGAAATGAAATGAAAATGAAGTCTGTACATTATTGTTTGGGATTATCTCGGACATATATTTACGGATAGTTTAACAATTTTATGACAATAGTTCTTTAAACAGGTAACTGCCACAAAACGATGGGCAGAAAAGCTTAGTATTCACGTAAACAGCTTTAATTTTCATCGACTTAGCTTCAAAACAGTCGGAGTTTCATAGAAACGTACCTCCCCCTTTTTACCCCCGTTAAGGCAGAATTTTCAAAAATCCTTATTGCGTCATTCTTAACTTCTAACTAAATAGCCAAATATTAATTTTAATCGAATTAGCTTCAAAAACTGACGGACTATCATACAATCTTACCCGCCCCTGTTTACCCCCTTTAAGAGCAAAATTCCAAAAAAAAGATAGCTTAAATGTTAGCGAGGACTAATAGCTACATAATAAAAAAAAAATCATCAAAATCCGTCCAGTAGTTTTTGAGTGAAAAGCGGACAACAAACAGACAGACAGACAAACATTTTTTTTTTCATGCTTTTGGATTCTATTGGTTGTATGAAGAACCCCCATCTAAGTTTTTCTTTAATATCTTTAATGTACAGACATGAGCTTGTTACAATTTTATTATATGTATAGATAATGAATAGTTTGGAGAATACCAATAGCATAAATACATTGTTATTGATCATCAATATATTAAATACTTAACCTCAATCTCCCTATCACGGTACAGCGCCGGATAGGTGGACATACGCAATGATGATGCGATTGGGTCTGAAACTAGTCGAACCATCTCGATTATTATCGAACCGATGTGAACGATTATTATCGAGATGGCTTGTGAGTCTAAACCACGTCTTAATTATGTTTAATACGCAGAATCCGCTGCGATCGGATTATAATTACGTACAAGGTGAATAATTCAAACCTCAGTCAAAACCCGTATCTTGTGGAAAGAGAGTAGAAAGAAAACTTCATCACTACCACAAATATAACTTTTGCGAGTCTCACCAAATCAATCTTCATTTATAAAGAGGTTAAAAAAGCAAAGTTAAATTTGACATAAAAAGATTTCACCTAAACGATATTAAAGCCACAAAAATCAAATAACAACAACAAAGTACGCGGAATCCATTATTCGTGATTACTCACGGCTGCAGCCGCCCTAATAACTGTCTGCGCCTTGTCTAGACCCGCTTTTGTTTAAATAGAAAATTACAGACGCACGCAAATCGATACCATGTAAGCTCGCGAAGAGAGCCGAGTGAGCTTTGCTTGGTGGAGATGGCTGGACATACTGGTGTATTTGACTGGAGATTTAATGACTTGATTTTATATGCGTTTGTTATATTCAAACCAGTGTAAAAAAATCTGCCGGCCTTTTTAGTTCTATAATTGTGAATTAAAAGACAGCGTGCTGCTGGGGAGTCTGTTGTGCCGTTGCTTCTCTCGTAGCAATAGCATAAGAAGTGGTGAACGGTGGGCAACGGGGTGCTGTCTTTAAGAATCCTGGCCTTCAAAAAGTGCTACAATGTAGCCTAATTTGAATAAATGTCTTTTGATTTTTTTTTTGACACCGTTATAAATTTTTTGTCGCAAGTTATTTTCCAACCAAAATCGTGTGTATAAATATTGGCTTGATGTGTTTACTATACGTAATATTCTGTAAATTTTAAAAGAGAGTTACCATAATTATTATTATTCAACGCCAGTCGGGTTAACCTTTTTATGTATCCAACAGACAAACATTTAGACTAAATTCTAACGTTATTACAGAAGTCCATCGATCAACCCATGTCTCGACTCTACTAAATAACTTGACATTAACTATTTTAGTTTCTCTAGTTCGGTTAAGTCGAAGTTATTTGTGTAACAAAATACCACAATACTAAAATTTTACTAGCGTACAGTCAGACCAACAATCGGGGTAATATTTGAGCTTATCAATCAGGACTTACTCCTTCGTGTAAGCGAGACACCTCTTCACTTAGTATAGCGCCATCTCTCTTTCACAACAACAACGATTCTACATAAAAGCTCATGCTACGGACAATCATGAGCAATATTAAATTTACATGATCAAACATTTTAGACCTGTACGCAAGAAAGAAATGTATGTAAGCATCGTTGCCAATGAAAAATATAGCAACATTTTGATGTGCATCGTCCCTTCAGGCTGAAAGCTTTTTGCAAAAGACATTTGCATTATGTTTACATATAGTATCAGCCTGCGAATTATCCCATTGCTGAGCCTTTTCTCAAATAGGGGTTTAATAATTAGGTTTTAGAATTAGTTAAATTAAGTTTAAGAGTTAATCAAGTCATTTGCATACAAAAGTTCAATATGTTTGCGTTAGATACAAAACAAATGATCGTGCTCATCACTCAAACATATGTCCTGAATGGGAATGGAACCCACGACTTCTGGTTCAGCAGTCAGGGCCACTCACCACTAAGTAAAGCCTTTAACTGTACAATGTTTAGAACTTTGATTATTTTCATCATTGCTGTTAACAGTACTGTGTTACAAGGCGCCACCTCGCATGTAGACCTAACATTCATCATGATTTCCCCAGACAATCGCTGGAAGCGTGACTATAGCTTATGGTGATGTCTAAAACAAGTGTTATTAAGACTGATACTAACAATGTAGACACACAGACAGGCAGACACATTTGTTGAAAATATTTTGCAATTGTTTTTGACGTACTTTTTATGGATAGGTTTTTGTTTGTTGCATTTGCATGTAGCTTATATGTAACGAAATGTAAAAATCTTATTAGTCCGTTAAATAGATAATACAAAAATACTACACACCTATTTGTTCGCCTATCTGAGCACTAAAACACGACAAAGATACACTGCTTTAAAGTTTAGGAGAGGGTCTTGTGACGTAACGAATACGCAGAATTTACACCAAGAAGTGACGTCACGTGGAAGTTTCATTGACTGTACTTTGGCCAGTTTTTTTTTAAAGAAAAAACACGTATCTACTATTATTATTACTCATTAAACTATAATATGACGGACATAAAAAAAAACAGTTGTCATTATCTCTATTATTTTGACAATAGCAGGGACGAGTCTAAGTTCATTCTTACTTCACGTTTCTAGAAGGTATTAATTTAACTGTTTCAAATAAAATAAGATACTGTGATTGATTATCGTATACAAGTTTCGTTAGATTGTCATTGTCATTATATATGTGCATCTAGGAAACGAAATCAGTGCCGCTATAACAGCTTAAACTTAACTTAATAAACGGTATCATTTGAATAACCACGTTTTGCAATAAGAAGATGCCCTTTCCGTCCAGCAAAAAACGTCCTAAAAAATAAACAATATACATTTACGATGATACTCTACTTCAATATCACGTTCATATACCTCTCAGAATACTACCTATTTACTAAGAACACTATTTCTCTATATTTTCCTTAACAAGAAGTTTCGAGACATAATAACAGTTTGAAGTGGCTCGGTCCTCGACTCGAAGAAAGATATTTCTTCATTGTTCGCAACTAATATTGGATAGTAAGAAGAAAAAATATACAGGGGTATAACCTGGGGACCTACTACCAGCTTTTAAAGTCATATTATAACAGTTGTGGAAGAGAGACGCCGCTATACGACGTGTAGTGCGCTGTCTCGCTTCCACAACTGGAACAGTCCTCCTGTGAGAGGAGGTGGTAGGCTCCTTGAACTTTTTGATCAGGTATTGAGAATGCAGATTACTTTATATTTTTGTTTTTGTTTGGTAAATACACACTCACTTAGTATTACGGATAGGAGATTTTTGCGAAAATATCTCATTTTTTAGTTGTATAGGTTCATGATATTTTTGTGGCACAGACAAAATCACTAAGAAAACAAACAAACGAATTGACATTTCAAAAATCATGATTTGCAAATGTCAATTACAAATCTAATGACTCTGGACGTGAGTAAAAATCCCACATATAAACAAGAACTCTAAAACAATACTCTCTTTATTAAACTGTAAAACCTACCAAAAAGAAACAGCTCTACATCAATAAATTAATATAACTACCTGTAACATGCATTCGTAGTTCGTTATTGATTTTTAATCTGTGCATGCGTCCAGAGGGTTGCGAATCGTATTTTAACTATCCGAGTGTAACAGTTGATAAAGCCGAAACGCAATGAAATTAAAACTGTTCCGATTGACTGGATTTACAAAATATTTTGTATTTGTTTTTGTAGTTTTTTTAGTATGCATACTCGTATGTTTAATGACTATACCTTATTTTTTATTTATTTATTTTTACATCACAAAAACAAAGACACATAAAATAAAAACTAAAAGGAATAATCAACTAAAGACTTTTTTCTAGGTCCACTTGGTAACAATACGTCATGTAGTGCACAGAGGTGCAGCCTTAATGTATAATTATATGCAGAAGTTTCTTACTTCGAAATGAATTCATTTTGAAGTAAAAGAAGTAAATATGTTTAAAGTAGAGCTTATGAGTATGGTAATAAAGGTCTTTTTATCAAGACAAGTTCGTTTCAAAACAAAATATTTGGGCTTCCAAATCAATTCTTGATCAGCTGATAAAAATTCTACATGGTAAGCCAAATTTCTATATTGACTATCTATTTTCATGAATATTTCTCCTTTAAAGGTACAGTTAATAATTACAACTATTGAAATTGCTAACATAATTTTTTTTTACGATACGATTTATATAATATAAAATAAAGATTGTAATAAGCCTGACCATAGTCGTCCCACGGTTTGGCACGGGCCTCTTCCCATATATGTAGGGAAGTTTTAAGCATTGATCACCACGCTAACTCACTGCGGATTGACGATTTCAGATTTCAATGTTTGAAACCCATGTTTCTTCACGAGAATTTACTTCACTGTTTGTCAGACACCTAACTTTGAAAGAGTCACGTTGCCTGCCCTGGGGATCGAACTTGCCCCTCGTGCACACAAATCCACACATAGAACCCCATCGCCGCTACGATATACGATAATTTACTCGACCATATAAGATACCTGACATCGCTTATTTACATACAACTCAATATACCAAGGGTCCGTTGGACAACATAATTACTACCTACGTATTTAAAAGACAGGACCTACAAAAAAGGGATATTCATACGAAACTTTACATACTAACGAAGGTACAAAGGGCTAATTAACACCCATCGAGACCCTTTGACCCTTTATACGTTTAAAAAATACATTTTACCGGAACTTACCCGGATAGTCGGTAAACCACGGGCTCCGGCAAATAACCGGATTTTGTTTACCCGGTTTATTTACCGTTTTAACAGGTTGTGGTTATTTATTTATTTACCCATCGGGAATAGATTGGATTTAAATAACTGTTGGCAGAAATAGCTTTTGGAGAGATTGAAAGAGGATGTTAGATCCGTTGATGAAAATAATAAAAATTAAAAATATTTTCTAATAAAAGGAGGGTAGAGATACTTGAGTAAATCAAGTATTCAAAAGCCCATTAAAATAGATTAGAATATTTTTATTTCAGGCCGGAGTCTATAGTAACAATTTTAACTGAAATTCTAGGGTTAATAGAATATAGACTCATAAGAATATACAATTAAATTTCATACAATTGTTGTCAATGTATAACTTTCATAGACCTAACCAGCCTTTCTGCTACGACTCCGTAGCGCGTAGCAATATCGTAGCCGCGTAGCGATAACTTAAAGAGGCTCTCGAAACTCTATTGGATATAAGAAATGGTTGAACATTGTTCATAAATGGTTCTCATATATTTTATGTTCATTTAAATTGTATGTGAACACGGATATGTTCATATTTTTAGACGGCATATAAAAGGGGCTTTTTATGTTAAGCATAAATCTCTTTTCCATAAATTGTATAGGAAACATTACTTCCCTTTGTGTTTTAGAATTGGGATTTAAGATACTATATTCTAAGCCATCAAGTAGCCATAATACAAGGTCTTTAGCTTCTAATTAACATTGTTTATGACTTGTTTTTACCTTTCGGCTAAATACAAATGAAAATGAGTTAAAAACGATTTTTCTGGCCTTTTTCGTTTTATCTCTTTACATGTAAAACTCTCTCAGTTTTATACATAAAGGAACAGACACTAACAATTATGTGATTATAACCATGTTTTCTGTTTCATCGCATTTACTAAAAACGCATACACCCATAAAAGAATAGAAAGTAACCTCATTTAGCTCACGCTTAATTTCCTCTATGATTTCAACAATCTATTTCACCCTCCTTCCCTCAATAGCACACAGTCAAATTCTCTACATAGCGCACGAACGTACAAACACATTTCCATACACATATATCCTGTTCGTGAATTCCCGGAATAGGTTTCCACACATTTTCTGTACAACCCAACACCGCGTCGGACACGTATTGAGTTTCAAACGCCGATAGTTCAATGCGAGCGACTGTCGACCTACGATCGGCAGTTGTTTTATTTTTATTTCGTCTCACTAGTTTGAATATTTCTCGCCTGTTTGACGTTGCGTCGAATCGTATGGAGTTGCTTTGAAAGTGTTATATTTTCACTTTAATCTACAGACAGCATTTTTTTTATTATGGTGTGTATACGATGCTGCACCGACCCCAAATAATAATTGGGATAAAGGCAGGGGAATGATGAATGATGTTTATACGATTTTTGCTGTAAGTGTCTTTGTGTATTATTTTTATAACTAGAGCCGTTTCGGAGATCAGATCCATTTTTTATCATAGGTGGAGAATGAAGAATAACGACATTTTTAGAATACATTAACGACAATTCTTGATAACCTAAAAGCTACACATTTATTATCAAGAACCATGTGTTTTCTTTACCCTACTTTTTATATTCGCATGACAACACGATATCCTTTTATAACTAACTCTTTTAGTTTCAACTAGCTGTTGCCCGTGACTCTGCCGCACGATTGTCGATTATAATCGTAAGAACATTACCCACTTCTGACCTTTCCTGAAATTATCCAATTTTTCTATATCGAACGCAATGATTATAACTTTCCAACAACTATTGTCATATTATAGTCAATATATACAAAAACTTAACAAATTATATACTAAAACCTTCCTCGAGAACCACTGTACACAATGTATAGAGTGCTTCTCGCGGAAAGTTTTGAAGGTGAAAACAGCATGAAACTTGGTGCAGTAGTTTTTGAGTTTATTGCGATCAAACAGACAGGACGGAGGACTTTGTTTTATAATATGTAGTGACTACATTACTGCACGCATGCAAACTGTCACCAATGATAAGACTTAACCCAGGTCACGAACATACGTCGCATAACGAAAGTTGGCACGCATAGAAAGATTGAGCTTGAATAGTAATATCTGTATTTGAATGTTTGTCTGTCTGGGCCTCATCTTATCCTAGACAGGCTGTCCGAGGAAAGGTTGTCGATCGGGTGTCTAGTGATAGATACATAGCTTTTATTATAGGACTAGAGGCTTAGTTAAAAGTCATAAAAAAGTTCATAACTCGAAAACAACAAAAAGTCGCAGAACGTGGATGACTCGGGTCTCTCTAAATGTCGTCTAATATTGGACACCCGATTGATTGACCCCGTCAACCGGTCCTCAGACAACCTGTATAGGAAAAATTGAACATTGATGTCATGCTTGCTCACTGCCGTATGGCGATTCCAGAATTTAAAAAAACGTACCGTCACAATGTTTTCCTTTACCATTTATCAGTGGCACTCTAAGGTGCTCGTCCACTGGAGCGGAGCTAGGCTGCAGAGTGGAGAAACTAAGAATATTAACCAGTAGGATTGCATAAAATCTTCACTCCTTTCAATCTAATATTTTTCAATTTCTCCTCTCCGCAGTGTAGCTTCGCTCCGGCAGCCTAAAAATAATTATAACTTTAAAAGTACATGTAACTTTAGATAGGGCTTCATTAGTACTAGCATTGAGTTCAGGCAAACCTCAGGCTTACAATTCCAGTCATAAAACCATAACCAACTCCTTGGATAATTTGAAGCCTTCGCTCAATCATTTGCAAATATCTAAGTATGCATGTTTTTCTGCGAATCTGATTGACCGTAAAGTAAAAACTGGGTCGAACAATTTAAAACTGTTTCCGTGTGTTACCGTGGCGTATCGAACAAACAAACAGACGAACAGGTGGGCGACCTTGCTTAGCAGCACGAAGACTTATGTATATTTTTAGCAGGTCAGAGTAGAGGCACAACAGGTAACAGGTTAGAGCTATGTATTTTATTTATATTCTGGTTTTCGAGTTCCATTTCGTGAACTTCAACTTTGTAACATTTTAATCCTACTAATATCAAAAACGCATACTGAGTATGGAGGGATGGATGTTTGTTACTCTTTCACGCTCAAATGGCTGGATCAATTTTAATGAAAAGGCATGGAATTAGCATTGACACCCTAGATTAACAAAAAGGCTACTTTTAACCAACTACTTCAGAGGAAGATCATGCTTTTGCATCTATAACTGACACTCACGCAGGCAAAGTTGCTTGCAACAGCTAGTTTTAAAATAAATAGAAAAGCTACGTTTTAATGTAAGAAGCAACATTTTCTTGAATCCCAGACGATACCAAGGAAAGATTAATGTGTATGTTGTCTTGATACTAATGGCTGTCTAGACGCTGCTCCCGGAGGACCGGGTTCGAGGCTTGGGTTAAGGCTCTAATGTTATCCGAAACACAATTTCCTTGTAGTTAAAATCGTTCGCCATTTTGCTATTTACATTTATTATTTCAAAATTTATCTGCCTGACCAGTTCGGACAATAAAAAAGAAAAATAGATATCTCTTTCTGAGTGTAATTCCACCCACATTTTCCAATGTTTATATTTAAAAAGTGTAATTTAAAAGTTATAGCTGCAATACATTGTAACATTTTCGTTAAAAATGCAAATACCAGCATATTCGCTAAATAAATACGAAACACGTATTACGTACCAGTAAAGTAGAAAGTTTTGCACCACGTATTTGCCGTGTTTGTCGGCTATTTGCAACGCTAAAACTGAAATAGCCTCACTCAGGGCTTACAAACTTTGTAATGTATTTTGCAGTACATGATAAAATAGAATGACTACGTATGCAAGTTATTATTACTTGTACTGTCTTGTTTGCAACAGACAGTCAATCCTTCATTTAGGACCAGTCTTACCGGATTCTGGTCCTAAATGAAAGATTGTCTTACCGGATTCAACACCAGATTTTATAAAACTTACTTACCATAATAATTGCAATAGGTGACAAAATCATAAGGTTTTTATTTCAAGTAGGCCTTCTCAAGCTCTCAAAACGTTACTGACTTTAGTCACGCGGTAACACAGAATCTCGTTATATGACTTGTCGATAAAATTCTAATAACTTAAGTATCTAAGACAGCGTATGAAAAACGTAATCAACAGTTTTGGGTTTCAACTTTCAACTTTCTGCCTTCAAGCTCTATTTACAAATGAGAATATGTATATTAAATACACAAAAAGCACCACATATTTTAGACATACTCTTCTTTTTATGCTAATTCCATTGTTTCTATGCATTTTACGCACGGTGTCCCACAAGGCACAGCACTGCCCCCTTCATCGCGACATCAACCTCTATTAAAGGGTTGGTAATAAATTACAAAATTATGTATGCCACCTGTTACGAGGCAATGCCTACGCGATGTGGAAACCGACGTTTATTATGACAAATAGGTGTTTCCTTATTCAATAAACGTTAAATTAAATAACGTCAAGGGCACAGGTATGCGTGACGGTAATGGCTTTTCACCGACTCCAAAATAGAAGGACGGTCTCAATTTTGTTTTAAAGTATGGTTTTAGGGTAATTTTGTGGATTAAATAGGTTTTTCACTTCTGGCATTTAATTTAAACATTACGAGAGATTAGTAAGTAGATAAAGTTTGTAATCATTTACTTAATATTATCAATTATTTGTTAAAATTGTTGCGTCCAATTTAACCTTTTGAACGCCACGCTAATAACGAAGAGCCGTGCTCCCGACGCCAAGCAATAAATAGATAGAATTGTATGCTTATTTCAGACACTAATTGCTACGTTACTACATAATTTTTTTAACACAAAATGTATTCTAAAAGTTATGTTCATCTTCTAAGAACATTTTGAAAGTTCATTAACACTCAGTACAGGATGCTTAGTACGCCAAAATAGTGTTTTAAAAAAACGAAGTTGAGACAACTTTAGTTGTCGTGGCGTCTCAGGCACGAGATCGTTGAGCAACTATAGTTGTCATTGGCGTGCAAAAGGTTAATACAGATACTATTCTAACATCTCCCACACTAAGAAATGTCGTTCGCATTTCAGGGTTGCCCAGTAATTCAAGGCACATGCACCAACACAGACTTAGATTAACCAGTCACACTTTTGTTTATATTCTGTACATTACTTTTCTCATTCAAAAAGTAAATCTCCAAGAAAAGTATGTCAATTAACTTGGAAAACAGCACCACTTGTCATATGCAAAATACAATTCCGTGTACACTAAACTAAACCATTAAACAATATAAACCTAGTAACAGTAAAAAAATACAATTACATCACAAACATTAGGTGCGGCTCATTACTTAACCCTGGCAATGTAAACGTAAAGTTAACCCTCCTTGTTTTCTTTATAGTATAACAAATTTTATTCGCCTCGCCTTCGCGAAGCCTCGTAAAAGAATTCAGGTGTGTGTTATTTAACTTTCTTTAAGCTATGGACGTGGAAATGAGGTTTTTTCTTTACAACCTGGGTTTTGAAATGGAGTCAGAAAAACGTAGGTAGGTAATTTCTACGACGTGTTGCAGAAACGCTTGGTCTTATTTTAAACACTTTTGGGACTAAACAAGTTTCTTTAAGAAAACTATAGTAGGAATAATTGGAAAATAATGTTGGTCCTTTTATTCCCGTTTTCTGGTTTTGGGTTTTTAGAAGAGTTGTTTATTTCAATACACGGATTGATTAAATATATATTATAATCATTGTCAAAATCAATATTCGAAGGTTTTTCTCTCAGGTATGCCACAGGTCCTTTAAAAACGTTACGGACTCTAGTTGCGCGGTTCCAAAATGTCATCCTTATGGATAAGAACTGGCAAGAAGCACCATTTCTCTCGGGCCTATTAAAACTCACCGCAAATAGATTGATTTCGAAAAAAATACAACATTAACTAGTCTCACGTGAAAGACAACGTCTTTATCTGAATCTGTCGAAACTAAAAGTTGCACTTTGAGAAAAATCCATGCCAGAAATGGTTCACATTTTAATTAATTTATTACAACAGTAGAATCACTACCGAGTATAATAGCTGGATGAGATTAAGCTTGATCTTTTAATCCCCATCTTTCTCTATTACTGCGATAATCAGTACTAAGACCGTTTGGCGAGTATTTCTCACGCTCCTAGCTAGCTTTTCTTTATGGTATATTTGCGCTGGCTCTAATAAAGAAATATCTTATTAATGATGAAGAAAATATTCATGTGGCTATGTACCTACCCCGCGGTAGTTTTCGTGGTGGATAGCAGCTACGTCCACACCAAATTTTATCAAAATTAGTCCCAAGCTCGAGATTGAAAAAGTTAGACAAAGACCTACAAAAATTATGCAAAATTTCTGTCAAAATCATCTTCTAGATTGGCTTACCCCTTTTACAGAGCTCGGACTACTCTTCAAGATTCCACACCCAAAAGGTGTCAACGGGATCATATATCTCTAAGCCTCCGCTGTCCATCTGTCCGTCTGTCTTTCAGCAAACTGTCATACTATGTGCCATGTATTTCATGCACACTATACGATGCGGTCCGAATAGTATAGTATCCGGTAGAATCTGAATGTCCTCTTTTTTTCTCACAGCAAAAAAAAACACATTCTTTACCAAGAAATAATTTAAAGACAATATTAATTTACAAAACTCTAAATTTTTCGGGCTAAGTGCGATAAGGACGCGTACTTAGCCTTTGTCTTTCAATAATAATATACATACTAAGCGGTTTCAAAGACTGCTTTGATACAAAAAAAAGGTTTTATTTTAACAAAGGTCAAAGTCAATTGTGAAATAATTCATGAAGTACCCAATTATAAAGGAAACTTCATGAATGTTCTCATATATTATTAAAATCTGAGGGTTAGTGTATTTACATACATTTATCATTGTTACCTGTACGGTTCTGTGTATTTTTGTAAAAAAGGCATAGTTTTCAGGTAAATCCAGCGAGACTGAAAGCTGTAAAGCCTTCGGGAAAGGTTAGGCGGAGAAAAATGTAGTAATCAAAAATGTTTTTTTTTATCTGAAAGAAAATATACAAAATATTTATAAGGGTGTGTTGAACCTTGTGATTTGTTTAAAGGTTTTAAGATTCTTTTGACCAATTGTCAAACCAGTACAAAATAAGATGAAGAATAAAATATTAAGTAACAAAAAAAAGAAAACTTTTTACTCAAGTAAAACATGATCGATCTCTTTAAACAGAAGATAGTATTCATCCCATACATCTCAACCCAACACTTCCACCGCCATCTTGGACCCCACATATGACGTCACTCCGTCAACTACTCGGGCGAGTTTGACAAACAATAAGTTTGGGACAAGTGCCCATCACACTTGTCTGTAACAGATTCTCCGGAATATTATTTAGGGGGACTAGGAATGAGTTTGTTTGTTAACAGAAAATAACCTCCTTTTTGGGAAAAGTTTTTTGGAAAAACAGACCAGTATTGTAAGTTAGAAACAACAGCACTACTGTTTTATTAAAAGCTGCAAATTTTTAAACTTATATGCAATGTTTAAATTACATATTTGACATAACTTAATTGACTATTGCATAGTAAGCTATTTAAAAACTTGAAAAAACAAACAAAACGACATAATTGAGTCCTGTTGCTAATCAACAACCTCTCCCAAAATATCCAAACCAAGCAAAACTTCATCCATATTTAGGTAAACAATGTCCCCCTAATAAACATTCAAAATATCTCCAAGAAAACCACAATTTAATTCCCCAGCAAGACACCAATGCTTTTATAAAAACACGAGAATTTTCATTCATTCATTCGTTCGTTCTACAATTTATTAAAGACCCCAGCTTGCTACCCCATGGACCAAACTTGGAAGGGCATTACTAATTGCTTAAACAGCAAAGTTTTATACAAGCGAATCGAGGATTCAAAATCGTGGGTTAATTTATACGGCCGGGGGTTTTGAGGAATGGAAAACGCATGCGAATGTTTAAGCGACAGGAGATAAAAGAGCATTTTAAATGGATTTGCGTACTTATATTTGTAAGACTTGGCTGTAAACGTGCCGGAAAAATTGTGTGTTAGCTCATTAGAATATCTGTTTAGTCATAACGTAGTTTATTACTGATACTTCTTGAAATCAATAGTTAAATCATTACCTCTGATATTCGAAACAGAATGTTAAAATATTTTAAAACATAAGCTTAATGGTCAAAGATGATGAAAATCATTATCAACAGGCCATCTTACGCTTACTGTTGAGCATATACCTTTTTAATTGCTCCCTAGGAGGATACATTGGGTACGTATTTATCTAACGGACAAATTCGTTTAAAAAACCCACGTTGGTCAAAGACCCAATTAGAGAGGCATATACTAAATAGTTGAGTCAAATTTGCTAACTCAAACTCAGAAACTAGGCAATACTATAAACTTAATTTCATATTCATTGTGTTTCCTACATTAATAAAGATATAAATTCACCTTATTCGTTCATGATCACACGTGTCTTCACAACCTCTACTAAGTTCTCGCAGCAATACTGTTGAATAGTGAAAGAGAGACAAAGCACTATAGATATAGCGTCATCTCGCTCCCACAACATCAACAGCCCTTTCAAAAGATCACAGTAAGCTCTGTTGAACCATGAGCAATTTACTGTAATAGTTTGCGGGGAGCCATTCCAATTGGGTATGTTATTCGTGGCGTATCTTCACAGGTAGTGCCTTCATTACTTATTTAGGGCCTCACAATGTTGACCTTACTATAGGATCTCGGGTAAAACTCGCTTTGTAAGTGATATCATTGGAGTAAAGAGTGGAATAGTATATCGGAGCGACTGGACACGCATATTCGTGACAGGATGATGATAATTATGTAGCCAATATGGTATTTTCTGAAGATTTAGTACATATTTAGTTATTGATTGTGGCTGTTTATAGTAACTTTAATTAAACAATTCTCATGTCTTGCATCGGTAAAGTAAATCAAAGTAATCATTATTTCACATTTATACTAAAATACAGCGTTGTAATTAAATAGAATTGTAGTATGTTACATTTTTCGTGGTTTCATTTTGTTAAAATTCGTAAACAATCTACCAACCCCGTGATTAAAAAAAACAACTAAGCAAACCTTGAAAAAAACATAAATAAAATACAAACTATGATTTATATTCCCAAACGAAATTGATTTACACAGACACGCTTACAAAATGTAGCATCAAAAATCAAAATGGTAGACAACAGTCCGGCGAACGCATCAGACTGTAACAGCACCTACCACGATCTTAAATCAAGACTGTTGCAGTTGTGGAAGCGAGACAGCGCACTACACGGCATATAGCGGCGTCTCTTTCCCACAACTGCACTAATATTACTTTAAGATGTGGTGGTAGAAGAGGGCAGGGTGCCAAGTCTGCGTAAAATGCAATAACACACTTCTATGCGTTTCTGCGTTTCTAGGAATATTTCAAAACAGTTGTAAAATCAGTAATTAATATGTCAATGTGAGGGTATTAAACGAAACACTGTAGGAGATTTATGTGCTGAGAAAATAGAATTTTAGTGTTTAGTGCTAGTATTGTTTGTATTTTAGTGGTATGCGGTAATGTAACTCTGTTGATTGGGAATATAAACCACTTTTCGTGGTGATGGTCTACTGGTATTCCTAATGAAATACACAGCACTTTGATACACGTTGTATGCCCTAAGACCTTTTTTATGTCATTAAATTTCGTAGAATAGAAGCTATAGGTTGAATCTTGCTACAAAAAAGTCTTGTAATCAGATTTGGATTTTAAAATTATAAAAAAAAAACAATGATGCATTTTTTTAAATAAGACGCTATGTACCTTATTCAGTCATGCATAATACTTTTCATGTAATTCAATTTGTGATTATGAAGACAGAAAATAACGAGAAGTCAATAGATATTTTTCCAAAACTCCAAGAACTTAAACAAATGTTTTTTTTGTTCTTTTAATTCGACCAATAAGATTAAGTGGCACTTGTAAACTTAAGATAGGTAAATAAGTTTCCTAAATACACTGAACAGATTTTTTTTTATCAAATATAAATAAATCAGATTCGAAATCTTGAATCTTGACGTAAATGCGTTCGAGATAATCTTTGGTAGGGGTCGGACTATAAAGTACCGTTGCCAAAAACAGCACTAAAACCAAGACGGTTTATTCTTACGTACGGTCAGCATATCTAATATCTGTCTGTGAAAATACTGCGTAACTAAATTATATTATTACAAGCCTTTACCCGCGGCTTCGCCCGAGTAGAAGTCGGTTATAGCAACAAAAACTTTATCTCTTTCTGACGCAGTCGGTTAAAAAGTAGCCTGTGTATTAATCCAGGTTTGCAGCACTATCAGCTATCTCCATACCATATTTCATCAAACTGCTCCAGCCGTTTGAGCATATAGAGTAACAAACATCCATCTATCCATCCACCTACCTATCTATCCATCCATCCATACTTGCAAACTCTCGCATTTATTATGTTAGTCGTATTGATATTCAGTAGAGACAATTTAAATGAAAGAAAATAAATTTGAAATAACTTTATTTGGTGTCTGTCTACACAATGGCTTTGACAGATTTATAGCTGTGACATTAGAACTTTTCTTTGTGTGACCTCAAGGTTAAGGTCATTGAACTTTTTGACCTCTGGAAGTTTCATACGTTGCGTAGGTTTTATCTTCTTAAATATTTTAATAGAACCTTTTAGGCTTAATTGAACTTAAGGCTTTTGAAGTTGATTTTTTGTTTGCGATACTAATGTGTTTTTTTAACTTATTCAGATGCTAGTAAAAAAAAACTTTTTTTACGACAGATTTTGACATTAACAGATTTCAGTATGATTTTCAGTAACTAACCATATTTGCAGCAACTTTAGCTTATATTCGAACCAAAATACTATATGGAACTCAAGTGATACCATGGGGCTAAGTAAGTATCAAATATAGATTTAATCATAATAAATGATATGCTTATTTACTTATATTACAAGCATTACAATCTTTTCAATGATAATGTTAACTATACTCTTAAAAATACCTACGAATAAAGATTCACACTATCAAATAGCCAAGTTTAAATTGCTACAACAGTTAAAACAGTTTCTAAATCGGGTTAGGAATGTTCTAATTTAACCGAGAATGCATAACAATTAACCTTTTCACCCTCGTGTTAGTTAAATATGAGCGGTTAACTGGCATGCAAGTCGGGATTCATTTAGTTTAGTTGCTGTTAAGATTATCGCGACAAAGTGTACTGTATTCTTACACTACTAATATTATAAACGTGAAAATTCATATGTCCCATATATGCAAATTTTCATACTAACGATATCACATACATTAAAATTGGTTGATGAAATTAGAATTATTCCTACTTTTGTGTGAGAACTTAGTAGAGGTTGTGAAGATACTATTACGTGAATGTATGGATGGATGAATGTTTGTTACTCTTTCACGCTCAAACAGCTGGATCAATTTTGATGATCGTTAACTGAAACCCTGGATTAATACAAAGGCTAAAAGGCAACATTTTTACTGACTGCGTCGATGTTTTTGCCAACACTCGCGCGGGCGAAGTTGCGAGCTACAGCTAGTTTTACATTTCTTGATGCAGAAATTACCTATCACAGACAGACAGCAAAATATAAATATTACATCAGATCAACGACCTCGTATATCGATAAACAGCTGTTTTACGCACTACCTATACCGTCGTGTCTTATGGAAGTATTGAAAGGTAACTTGTAGATCGATAATGAACAGATAGTACCTATTTGTATTTATATTACTTACTTTCAAAGTTATACGTACTTTTTTTACTAATTCTAAGACACTTCTGACAAAGAAAAAATCGTGAGAAAACCTGGGTTCCAAATATTGGATATGAATTCGCCAATCCGCAGTGAGCTAGCGTAGTGATCAATGGTTGAACCTTCCCTACACGGGAAGATTCCAGTGCCCAGCTGTGGGACGTGTATAGGCTGGTTATTATTAAATTATTACTTATTTACAACTTCGTTGAGTAAGAGGTTTGTCATGGATTTTGCTGCATTCAGAGTATAGTGCTAAAAGGGTATTCTGCCACGCGGCCTAAATCGGAACTAATGTCATGTATGAAAAACATCCCTTTTGATTGACGTTCAGTTAATTTTTATATCGAATATGAGCCGAATATGGTAACCAACACCCTCGTGACTCTGACATTCGCGTGCTAAATTAAAAGAATCTTGTAACACATTATTCTATAATATTACACAAACTTATTTCTGTCAGTTTACTATCAGGATTGGATTTTAAGGTTATCATAAAATAGGTTTGAATAAGTCTAGTTTTCGGTTTGGCTCAATTTTTTTAATTGTGCACGCAACTAGTTGAAAGGTTTGTCGAAAAGTGACGTGTTTGAGGGTCATATGATGTATTTTCATGTCATTGAAGTGCTTCCAACTGGCATAAAAGTGGCATTTGCGCTTAGCATGTTGTATTTCTTCACACTTTAATGAGATACATTTAGATCTTATTTTCCCACCTACTAAACCCCTATAGATATTCTGTGATTTGTGACCTTACTTCTAACCAAGCCACATCAAGACCGAACTTGATCGTGTTACCAGAATAGAATAGATTTATTTATTTACTTAGAACGTAGGGTAACATTGAGGTGTGACAATAATTATGATAAGAAACCTCATACATTCTGCCTTACGGCATGCGAAATTTTTGTGTTCTTACAAACTAAATGTTTTTTAGAAGTGTAAAAATATAATTTATAATGCAAATTGGAACAAATGATTCAAAAATCCGACACAAATTTGTCAAGCAAGATTTTTTTGAGATGTTATTAAAATTAAAATTTTTGGTATATGGTGGTAAATATCAGATTCAGCTAAATACCACATTATATGTTATATATGCAACGACTGCCTATCTGTCTTCAACAAAACACTTTATTTAATAACACCAACCCATGAAAATTTAAAGAATTACGATTAACAATTGTCAAATATCAATATATGAGAGGACCATTGGCTTTACTTGCTTTCCAAAGCATGTGGAATTAATACTCTAAAATAACACATATATCTTACTAAATACGTACACAATATTATATTGGTACGACATCATGTTTTGTTCTTATTAAAACCAGTAATGTTAATATTATTTCCATGTTTTATAATTAAGAGCAGCCATTATCGCTTGCAACACGGTCTGTTTTCCAGAACATTCGAAAGCACTCGACGCCATTACTATTCCATTTGCTAACAGAGCCTTTATCCTGAAAATTGCAGGCAATTTATAAATAATTCTGTTATAAAATGATTTTAATGTATTTTGTTATTCATTAGGAACTCGGTTTTGAAATGTATGTGATGGATTTTGTGTTTTAGACAACTTAATTCATAACACTAAATAATGAAATTTTAATGGTGAATTTACTGGCATTATTATATTAAACTAAACAATTTCAAGTAACTTTTCACGATTTTTTTATTTATTTTCTTTGTTATTTTAATCATATTTAAATTGCACCCTATACATTAATAAAATAATGTTATTTCACAACTACAAAGAATCCAATACTGCAAAATGAACCAATTACTTCACATAATCTCGTACACTAATTTTTACTAAGTCAAAGGTTAAAAAGACCAATTGATGGGTCACTAACCTTGCCCCGAAATTGTCTAGACAAGGTGCTAATGCACAATAGTCATACATTTTAAATATACCTTAACACATCTAAATATTCATTTACGTATGTAGTAGAAATAATTATTAAGTAAAAACAACCTGTTCCTCATAAAGTAAGTAAAATGTACCGGTAACGAATGAGTACTAAAAATTCTAGACAAAAACTAGCTAAAGTCACGCACGTGTCGTCCTACCCATTTTAACTAAATTTTCGCCTAAAAATAGGCTAAATGTGAAAATTAACAAATGAAATGTTGTACCGTGATCAAAGCTCATTATTTAAAACGTAACTAACGGAGACAGCTTATTATTACAAAAAGTTAGACAAAACATTTTTTTTACGAAGTATTTGATCCAAAAAAAAGACAAAAAAATGAATGATATCATTCAGTTATACACAAACGCTCAATAAAATACGACAAATTCTGAGAAAAATAACGTGTTTTCGCTATAAACAAAAGACGGAATCAATGTACTACAAAAATACGTCAAAAAAATTCAATATTGTTGTATCAACTTACAGTTTTTAAACTCGAACTAAGTAATCCAAAAAGTGCACTACACAAAACGTTTCAAAATGTTTAAATGTATACCACAATGTGTATCGCGAGGTTAGCAAGGAGCCACGCGACCGGCCGGGGCAAGGGTGCGGGAGCGACTAAGCCCATGGTGTGGCTGGGAGCCTTTCATATAAATATAATCTTATTGATGATATCATTAAAATCTAAGTGATTAAAATTATTGCTGCGTTTTGAATATGGTGGATTGGGAGTACTCTGTTTAAATATCTTGATGATTGAAGAAAGCTATGATTGTGTCTAAATGAAACGAGGTATTCGTTTTAAAATGAAGCCAATTTTGTTAAGGGTTTTTATGAATTCTGGCGAATTTAATTTCATTCTTAATTCCAGGCCTGCTTAGCTTAGGCACCCAATTGTAAGAATGAGTTATAAATAATAAATAAGATTTTTGTGTGAACTAATTACGTGTTAATATGACGTAGTACCTACAACCTTCATTATTTTAACACACTACTGGAAAACAGTGTAAAACCTCATTTGAAAACCTCAAAAAGAACGTGATGATCAATGCTGCCTTCTCTATGAAAGACACACTGGCCCAACACCAGTTCTTACAAAAACCGATATATTTCTATGATATAGCCTTAGAATATACGATCTATTCTTATCTATCTACATATTATATAGGGATCCTATATCTCCCTAATGTAATGACATTTCGTCGTCATCCCTTTAGCTCTAAGTGTTTGCCGAGCGCTCATGTTGACAATTCAGCTTTTACTATATAAGGAAACTGTTATATTCAAGCGGATAGTATACCACACATGTTGGGGTTAGTATTAACGAAATAGAACCTTAGTGCTTTGAAATAAGAGTTCTTATTTCGTAAATGTGTTGTAATGAAACAATTGTATGTTGATTACGGCGAATTACTTTATTTTGCGCGATAGTAGTTATATTTAAATAAAATAAAAAATCTATAGAGAAGAAAAGCTATTCTCTATCACGTTACATTTAAATTTTAGCCTCAAACAAAATTAAAGGATCAAATATCAAAACGTCAATCAGTTGGTTTGCATATTCGCAACAAGAATCAACTCAACTGTCTGTCAAAAGTGATAGTTTTTCATAGATGACGGCATTAGTTCCGATTTCAGCCACGTGCCAAATGCGTCACATGTGTTTGTCACTTTAAGGAGTAAAGAGATATCGATATACGTTATAGAAAGTATTAAAGTCACGTTTCAGTATTCTGGGATAAAATTGAAGGCAAAACTTTTAGAGATCCAAAAGTTTATTTCTCTAAATAATCGTAGCTGGTTCTTTTGTGCAAAATCAAAATAACCCAAATACGTACCACTAGACATACATATATCACGGTAAGTACCTAAGATTTTCCTTTACCAATAAAATTTTCAGCAAATCTAATTACTTTCAAATATCCAACAAAAAATACAAGATCAGGCCTTCAAATGATAAATTAGATCACAGATAAATCTTCCGACGGACACGGCAGAGATTGCAGGCCCTACCACTTTTTAACGTAAGACTGTCGCAGTTGTGGAAGCGAGACAGAGCTACACGACGTAGAGCAGCGTCTCTCTTCCACAATTGGTGTAATATTACTTTAAGAGGTGCTGGTAGGACCTGAAGGATAATTGATGGTTCTACTTGAGACGCGATATTTTTAGAAAAACGTAAGAATCATGGTGTAAATATAGATTTTAATTGTAAAGGATCTTATTTCTTTTAAGGTAGAGTAATAATTAGTTTCAGTTTTTTTAAAGACGCATTTGCGCTATAAAATCGTATGGCAGTGTTAATTATAAAATCCTTTGTGCTATCAAAAGATATTTATGTTTTTTCTTGTGGTTCTGGTGGGTGAAAAAAATAAGTCGTAAGCTGTTAAGTCCACTACTGCTAGACAGCGTGCTCTAGAGTTTGTTGTGAAGGGTGTGTGATTCAGGGTGCTGTTTATAGTAGGTAGTATATGTCTTTTTATACGTTCAAAAATTACTACTAAGTAGCCTATCTTGAATTAAAGAGTTTAGATTTTGACTAGATAGATAGATAGACAGGTCGGTTCTAATTGTTGTCATGGCAAAACATTTATCAGGTCGGCTAATGCCCATAAGAATCGTAATACTATTATTACTATACGATAGTAGACTGCAACTTGTGTAAGGTAGGTTAGTTCACTATAATTATGGATAAACAACGTTGCATCTTTACACAGTATGCTTGCATTCCCACGAGTCGTAATAAATAAAGCTTGTTCAAATGAATGTTTAATCTTGAGTTAGCAAAGCGAGAATTCCATTTCTTTTTACAGTTGCATAGGTTATATATTATACTAATAGAATATTTACGAACGGTCACAGGAAAAGACAAACAAACGCAGAACAATTAAACAATATTTCGTTCTTTAAAGGCAAACAGGAAAAACAAAACACTTTTTTGGCTTCAAACTCTGGTAACGACTGAGACACAGAGAGTTGCTAACTCCGTTTTATCGTTACGACAGGATATAGGAACAGCTATACTTACATAGATCGAGAAGAGTCATTTTGCTCTGTGCATACAGATAGTCAAAACACATAACCCTCCTTTTGACACACCCAGTCACAGTCGGGTGAGTTACTTTCACATAATATGTGTAGGTACATATTCCCAACAGTTTGTGCTTCACACAAGTTGCTAAATCCAGACGGCCTACCTCTTAAAGTAATATCACTGCACTTGTGGAAGCGTGACAGCGCTATACACGGCGTAGAGCGGCGTCTCTTTTCCACAACTGCAATGATATTATTTTAATACGTCTTAGTAGGTTCTAGTTCAAGACGTTACGGTAGAATTGTGAGTCATTTGCACAACCATAAAGGTTATAACAGTATGTTAGGTTCACGTCTTTGCTAAGCAAATCTAGACTATTGCAGCAATTGTGGGAAATTCCTGTAGTATGTGACTGTGTGAATTTTATATGTAGTCCAGAAATTCAGATAAGGTTTGTTTTTTACTTATTCGGTTTGTTGCAGGTTTTCTAGGGATTAGAAGAGTTTTTTTAAAAACATTTTTTTTCCTATTTTCGGTATTTTTGTTATTAAACGATAGCTATATCGTGAGGAGTGTTTTGGACATTTTTCGACTGAAAATGAACCTATAAAGATAGGAAAACGATATACAAAAAGTATATCGATAGAGTAACTAGGTTGTGAAGATCAAATCAATTCGGTCCACTCATAACCGTACCTTTTAGCTAAACTCAGAAATACTTAAAACTAGCCAACAGATATTTTGATGTCTATCTACCAAAACAGTCAAATAATTTTCATAGTAAACCAAAAACATCTTACTAAGGACTGCAAGTTTAACTGAAGTTCGTTAACTGAAGGCTGAAAGCAACACTCGACGTTAACTAACGGAGCCGTGGTTAAATTAACTAAGGTTCAAAGCTGCAGCCCACAAGAGAGTTATGTAGCTCCGCTCGTTAACGTTTTGTTAATTTATGAGTTCAAATCTTTTGTCGTCAACGATATTATGTTAAAGGTATCGTTATAATGAGATGTAAAGATTCAAGAATTTAAAAAGGCTAAACATTATAAAATGGAAAATGGCTCTTTATGTAAAGCAAAAAAAAGCCAGTATTACCCAGGAAAATGAGAATTTTTACAATATCACAAACATTAAAATTGGTTGATGAAATCAGAAGTAATTCTACTAATTGTTTATAATAAACACGAAAGTTGAAAGTATGAATGGATGGGTAGATGTTTGTTTCACGTTCAAACAGCTAGATCAATTTTGCTGAAATTTGGTATGTAAGCTGTCACTTTGGATTACTTAACTCATAAGTTACGTTTACCTGATATTGTGGTGCTTTTCCAGCTATAACCGGAATTCGTAGGTGAAGTCGCGGGCAGCAGCTAGTAGAAGAACAAAGAAACTTACACATACATGCATGAACCATGAAAACATTACACCTACTTTTAGGCGGTCATCTAAAAAGTATACAGACGTACAAAAACTAACAGTTCTATAAAAACGAAACAAAAAAATATATTCACACGAATAGATCAACGATCTTTATTTGATGCCAGTAACACCAGGATATATACAACCTTTTTCCTGTTCCAAACATTGCAAAAATATTTTCTACCCTCAAATAGCGAATAGCGTTAAGAACCAACCCCTTCCGTCTCGGATCCCCGTCGTTTGGGGGTAAAATTGTCCCTGCAAAGCGAATATGATGTCAGTCATATTTGTCATATTTTATATGATCACTCTGTGGGTCTCTAGGATATAAAAATGTGGGGTTTTATGTCTGTTTGTCTGTTGTTTGGGAGCCATGAGAATGTTAAATATCGGTGAATGAGAACAGTAAATATTTTGAAGGTAATCTTAGGACAAAGATAAGACACGTTTCTAGTTTGTTATAGGCTTTTTGCTGTCAAGTATATTTATGTGCAGTTAGTGTTTGCAGATACTTGTGTATACTGTTTTACTGGTTTGAATGATGACGAATAATTATAATATGCGAATATTTAACTTAAAATCACTTTGATGATTTTTGTATTAGACCTTTTTGGTCTGATCTATCTATCACAGCTGTAACTAAGGTGTACAATGAAGAGTATTATATTACTCTATGTACTAATCTACTAATAAAGTAAACCCTAATAAGCTAAGCGAGTTCATGATTCTTGGATAGAGTTAATGCCAAATTCAGTAGTTACAGTAATTGGGGTGCCTCCTTCAGTATTGTGCCTTTAAACACTTGTGTATGCATAAATCGCTTTCCGCGTCTATCCGTCTCCATGTATACTTAGATCTTTAAAATACGAAATGGATTATGATGCAATTTTATAAATAGAATATTTCAAGAGGTCTATTTATTTGTATAATACATCATTATTGATCCCGTGCGTAGCTGGGGCGGGTCGCTAAAAATAGTTAAAACATTAAATTTACCAAAACCTTCAACAAAATACCCACTTCAAGATATACCATTGGTACTTTACCGCAAAAACCCCCTCGATCCGAAATATTTCTATAACGGCAGGTTAACCCTCAATCGCCGTGACGTCGCACAAAGACTCCGCTCAGCCGATCCCAGAATCAATCAATCGATTCTCTGAACATGAATGATTTTTTCTCAATGTAGTGTGATAAAACTATTAATAGATGATTGATCACTTATACTGAGCACACATACTCGTACATTCTGAGTATAAGCATAGAAGTCCGGGCATTATACTAGTATCTTTAGAACACCAGACCGATCCTTTAGATCTTCTATCAATCGTGGAAAATGTTCTGAATACCTACTACCCACTATTTCTTAAAGTAAGACTGTAGTAGTTGTGGAAGAGAGACGCAGAAGAGAGAAGCAGAAAAGAGACAATAATATTACTTTAAAGTTTGTATTTTATAGAGAATATACTAGCTTTTACCGACGGCTTCACCCGTGTGGATGACGATTTTAGCTGCAAAACATTAACCTCCTTTTCCGCAGTCGAATAACAAGTAACCTAAGCGGTTATCCAGGGTGACAGCTTACTCTAGACTAGTCCAAACCAAATTTTAATCAACTTAGTCTAATCGTTTAAGCGTGAAAGAATTTAGAACATCCATCCATTCATACTTACAAGCTTTCGCGTTTATAATATTAGTGGGATCGAACACTATCGACCCCGTCAACGATTAATACAAGTACGTTAATACTTTGCCTATTAGAGATGAAAAGCTTAGTACATGTATTGTAGCCATCGGCTTGGAATAATGCCTTAATCAGCCCAAATATCACGCATGGGAAGCATGACGCGCCTATACGCTTAGCCCATAGACTGATCAGACTATGTTCGTTAGTTGATGATATTAATGTCGAGGAAATTGGTACCTGCTTACCTATAAGTTGAATATTGGATACCGAATGACACATTGGAAATATGTAGTGCCCGTGTGAAATTGAAGAGTGCACTTTATACTTATTATAGCGAATAACAGGATAAAAGTTACAGGTTTTTAGTAATTTTTTACGTTCCAGAAGTTTCGAGATGAATTTCTGAAAAAATATTGTTTTATTTTAGAGTTTCTTGGAAGTTTTTCCTTTATAAGAATTACATTTTCTATCTGCGGAACTAGTCATTAATGTACGTGTCAAAAGTGCCTGAAATGCCTTCTTAAACTAGAACCTCTTGCTTTTTCTTTTACTCCTTGAATGTGAAGCCTTAGAAATAATCAGTTACGTGAAAGAAACGCTCCTTATTAACACATAGTTATTAGTGAAAGAAAAACATCCTTGACTACACCTTGAAGACAATAACTTCTATTTTGAGCATGCGTACAGATAAATTGTTTTGGTGAACCTTTGTCAATATGACAGCAACAGACAACGAATATCGACCGAGCGCCATCTTGTATTTTGCCAACAAAGGAAATCTTAATGAAAGAGAAAGACGGAGCTATACAGATAGTTGTTGCTATCTCTTTTGTACAAGAACTATTTTTAGTTTGGTTTGTGGACTAGAGGCGTGTCAAGGATTGCAGATTCGATTTTGGTTGTGAATAAATGATGGTATTTGTTTCATGTCTGAGAGCGTGCCTTGAAAAATGTATGTTTCGTGGATTTGGGAATATGAGCAAAGAGTGTACTATATTGTCTTTAGGTTTGTGTTTGAGATTCAGAAGATGTTTTTGTTAAACACTAAATATAACCAATAGGATGGATAGGAGGAGTAGACACTCCTCTAACTAACCTTGTCAGACGACAAGGTTAGTTAACAGACCAATAGACATCAGGTTCTTTGATGGTAAAACAAAATAGTATTTAATGGACAAATCTACAAAATTCCCGATAGAACGCCTATTTTGGATTTTCTATCTTTATATGCTTTAGCAAGAATTTTTAAAACCATGTTTCACAAGTTACGCTAGATCTCATATCCCAAGAGAACGTTGAATCAAGCCCCAAACTGACTCATTACTTTTCGTAAGATCTATCTTAGTCTATCAAAAAAATACTAATAACCTCAAAACCTTTCATCCAAACCACATTATACATAAACTAAAACCCATTAAAACGCATTAAAAAAGTCAGAGAACTCAATACATGGAACACGCATTACCAGCACACATGTATGGACGTACACCAAACAAAATTATGATAGTATGTGCCCCCGTACCACGAGACTGATAGCGATATACTCAGTTGCGTAGGTATATGTCAAATGCTGTAGGCGCCAAACTGTCTGCGATCGTATTTTTATTGAGATTGTGTTTAAGATGGAATTATACAAGTTAGTATGATTACTAAATGTTTTGTATCTATAATAATCAAATACTATAAAATAGCACGAACGGGTTAAAAAATTTGCAAATGACTTTGTATTTCAGGTTAGTTTTCTTTTTGAACATAAATATGTTCAGTGTCACTCGTGACGACGTGACAAGGATTATAGTGATACCTCATACATCTTTAGGGACTCAGAAGGTTCAATTCAGGAGTTATGATAGAATTGAACAACTCATTTCGTAGGAAATGAACTATGAACCCTAACAAATTGCTAATTGTAAACCCTTTTTGATTCTATTTTAATCAATTGAGTTTTTATTTTCGATTTTTTAACTACGAAAACAATGGTACAATAAGAGTAACACATGACTTTTCTATTTATTAACAAAGGATTTCTATAAAATTGTAACATCGTATCATGTTGATATCAATTGCTCTCAATAATTGCTCAACTATAAAACAAACGAATCTTGGAAATCTTTCAAAAAATTAAACAAAAGTAAGATTATCATATAATTGTACATCTATAGTCTCATACCAAGCTTTCATACGTCCAACGAATCAATTTATAACGACACAATGTCGACAGTTGTGCGTCACGCGTTTCGTGGTACCGGCCGCGCGGGGAGCAAATTCGCGCCGAGACGTGATGTCTGCGCAAAATACAGACTAATGAAAATGGACAATGGGTATTACTCTTTTTGTGGCTGACATTTTTCTTGCTCCATTCGTAAGGCTTTTGGTCTGTTTTCGTGTTTATTCTGGTTCACTTGATTTTGTTGGTTAGGTTGTTAGATTTTATGTAGGGTTAATAATAGGATTGTACTTTCAGTGAATGAAAATTGTGCCATCAGTTTTAGGCACCGGAGCTTAAGGTTTAATCATAAATATTCGTTTAATGCTGAAAATATTTTATCACATTTATGAAAACTATTATTACAATTCAAGTGAAAATCTGCTGTAGTTTGCATTGATAAAGTTTTTAGCAATTTCTCGAGACAACGATAATCTCATACACACAGAACTGAACTATCTGTACTGAATACTATCTTCCTTTTCTGTTAACAGAAGAATTCAAGATTAAAATAAATATTCTACAGAAAATAATCCCCTTTTAACAACAATACCCATTCATAATCCAATATTGTCCCCCATTCCTGTCTATAGCTTCATAAGTCTATGGCAATCGCCCGGAGACCGTTGCTAGGCAACGCGCGAACGATCCCCCGACGCGAGCCACGCTCCGATTTCGTTGCGTACCTATTTTGAATTTTTAAATCTACGCTCTCGAACATTTTTTGAAACATGGCCGCTTTATAATTAAAATTGACGTCGGCTGTCAATGTCATTTCGAGATTTGAATATAATTACTTTTTATTGGTCGTTAAAGATAATTAGGATTTTGATGTGATGGTTTGAATGGTTCATGATATTTTGCAAGAATGCCCTAAAACGGAGTGCAATATTTTAAGGTTTATTTAAGTTACCTACTTTACATCATCATGACTTCTTCTAAAGGGATTTTGGTTTATTTCATAAAACCCCTATAACTCTGGTTATATTGTATTTTGAATGAACTGCTATATGAAGCCATGTCCCAATTCGCAAAAGATCTATCACAGAGACTCTTAAAACCGCTACGTTATTGTCTAGTCCAGTTTGGCTTCTCTTCAAGCTAATAAAGACAGCACTATATAATACTGTCGTTCTACAGACTTATGTATTATTCCATTCGTTATTCTATTGTAGTTTAACATCAATTTTTTTGTTTACTGCATACCTACATAACCTTAAAAAAGCGGAGACTATATTTTAGTCTGTACTCATCTTCATACTTTTCAAACAAAAGTTAAGAAAAAGACAAGCATTAATATTAAGAGCCAGTCTTTTATGAGTTTCTGTTACTTCTTAAAGTAATGCGTCCGTATTCTAATAATTTCTGAGCTTTAAACGACTATTTCTTGTTGAATCGGCTGATAACTTGAAATCACCCGACTTTAGGAAATATGCGTGAGTAAACCGGCAGTGCTAAATTAATCAGGATTAATTAACGTTGAATGAAACACGGAAATAACGTTGATATTTACAGCTTATGTTTGTACCTGAAAACGTTATTTTTCAACGAAGAAATGTATTTTATTTCTACGAAAAATTATTTCGATTTCTGTATTTGCATTTGTTATTCAGCTGATCTAGTCAACCCACACACTTAGGAAACCTAGCTACAAAGCTTAGTAACATTTTCTCAAATAATTCAGGTTTTTTTACGTTATTCAGAAAGGCTTTTTATGTATCAAATTGAATGATGATCGTATCCTGGCAAAGGATATTGAATTATCCAACAAAATGGGTTGTGGAGTCAGATAGGCTTGTCGCTACATATAAAACACAATGTAATGCTAGTCTGTAAACGTCCCACGCTCCCACTGCTGAGCAAAAGTCTCTTCTCACATTAAGAAGGATTAAAATACAGGACTCTGAATCTGGGTAGATAAGAAGCTGACCTTAACAGACTATAGTTTGGGAAAATACTGGGCATAGGTATATGTATTTCATGATCGCAATAAATATTTGAAGTTTTTTTTTAGGTGAAATTGAATGATGAGGCTAAACGTGGTGATCAATCGCATTTAATTATTTTTATTAGATAAAAGGACTTAGACCATTTCATTTTTGTAGTCACAAATAGAAAACTTCAAATGTATGACAAAGATACCTCGTTTCTCACTTTAACTGATAAATTAATTAATTAAGTAACAGCGAATTCATTAGCGTTAGTGCTGTGAAAATGTACCTTATCAACGAACCCATTACCCAGCCATTCTGACATTACTGTGTAAAACATTACCATTATAAACAAACGATTGACGTTAATCATTTGTTTCCGCATACCCAACCATTCTATTTATCCGGTACTAGCTGCTGCCCGCGACTTTGTCTGCGAGGTATTGAAGATGTGTAGTGCTGTACAAAAAGTAAAGCTAAATAACGTTTAATGCCAGCTCCCTAATCCAGTTCTATCCAAAACTAATTTCTTAACTTCCTAATCATAACCTCTAGTCTTACAAACACATTTGACTGTTAGTTAACACTGCTAGTTTTTTGCTGTGGCCGCTATCTTGCACTGATTTGACAATTTGGATTAAAGGGCTTGAAAACGGACGATGGCAAAGAAGTGTGCCGGATTCTTACTGGCTAAACCGCCGGAGTGCTTCTCCGTTTCCTATAGTCCGGGGCCACAGGAACGCTTCAGCAAACTACCTCGAACCCCGAAAGGAGAGCTCTTTTTAAGGGGAGCTTCTTCATTAATGTGGAGCCAGCTTTCTCCAGTCCTTATTAAGAGGCGCGTGGAAGCACCGCGCACGCCGTCTTTGCCTTTATCCAGTACAGTAGACTGCCCCGAAACTACTGCCGTAGGCTATTTATGGTGGTGGGAGGAGGCCCATTAGGCCCTTCTTCTACCCCTTGCTCGTCGGACACGAATCGGGTGGTCAGATGAAGCCTGCCGTGCTCTTTCCACTTTTTCTTTGAGTGTCATCACTTCTTCGTAGAACTTGGTGACGGCACACCAACTAACCGCGGACACTTTGCCCACTCTAAGTGATGTGACATCGTCTGTACGTAGATGTCGCATTCTCACTGGATGTGAGAGGGGTCTGTAGAGCCAAATTTGCTAAATTTTGTTTGCCTACCTACTTGGGTTCTTAGACAGTTGAATGCTTTCCGAAAAGACCACTGCAAGGTTTCTCCGGGCGGCAAATGTTCCTGAGGTAGGACATAAGTAGTAGGTGGTAGATGTCGATCTGCCCAGATCTTGCACTGAGCTCGAGTTGGAGTTTCAATAGTAGCCAGTGTACATCGGAGGAAGCTCTTTTGGCTCTTAAGTCTACCCAAATTAAGACTATTCTAACGTCAGGTAGAGCAATGCTAACCAGGGGGAGAACTTATTGAGCGGGGTTGTTTTTAAACACCTAATTAGATATTATTCGACACGTTTCGTTGAGCTCTGTGCGCTGTGGTGTGGAGAACGGCAAGCGCCGCTCTCCATTTGGTGGATGTATGTACGTGCAGCAAATTATTCCGGGCACCGATCTTTTATTTTCCTTTCTTTCTACCCCTTGACGGACGAATTTTCAAAATCCCGTCTTAGTGCTTACTTACATTACTATCAAAGTTTCAAGTTTCTAGTTCTAGTAGTTTGAGCTGTGTTACGCACACATAACAAAACATTCGCGGGAGTACGCGTGCGGCGCATACTCGTAGGTACAAAATATTAAGCAGATATTAATAATAACAGCCTATCTTTATTATACTTTTACATACGCAACTACCCTATACCATCGCAATTGGTGCACAATTGTGGTAGTGTATACGCACTATCAAGTCTTTAAAGCCACGCGTTATACAAAACAATATTGCAATCAATAGCTAGTTAATAAAGTATAGTAAATCTTTTACCGTCCAAACTATTTTTTTTTTGTTTTTAAAAATACAAAGCTCGTACTTCCCTGACCCGGCTATTTTCATTTCTATATTGTAAGCCAAATAACATGTTAATATTGACGTTAGAACATAAAACCATAGCAACAGTATTTTGGTCGCTACGGTGACATTTTCAGTAAAACCAGTTACGTGTTCTTTAAAAATAAAGGTTTATTGCTAAGATCCAAATGAGACAATTAATAAAGTGATAATAAATAAATCTTCAAATCAAATCTAATAGAATGAAAAATCTTCAAATAAATTTTAATGGAATGAAAAATAAAGTGTTATGCGTATAATGTAACGGGATAGACTTCTTTAGTGATGGGATGTAGTGCTACGATGGATAGGTAGTCGATATGTTTCTGGAATAAGAAATGTATATCGTGCGTAGTTCAATTTTTATTTTTTAAAAGCGTCTAATTATAATGATAAAACAACGCAACATTATAAGATTGGTTAAAAAGTTGCTAAGGAAAAATATTAACATTTTATTCGTCTAAACTCATATCTAAGTCAAAATAAGTAGTCATAAAATATTTATATTGACAGGTATATACACGTAGTTACACTGCACAACTAAATAACACACTAATTTTTATAACAAAATGAAAGAGAATTAAATGTATGCTGCGAGTATCGACAGCGATATAAATATTTTTCGAATGTCCATCCCTAGTCATGTGGTACTGAGAGACGTCAACGTCATACAGGCAACTGTCACCCGCACTATTTAGCCACGGACGCGCAGGCGCGAGGCGTGTACGTAATCTGATAGAATATTAGAATCTTAACAAATGTTCGAGGTGATTCTTTATATTGGCATAACTTTTTTATTAATCAACCGATTGACATGAAATAAACACTAAATGTGATGGGAAGCTTACTACAACATATTAGTGAAAACCGCATTCCAATCGAATAAGCCGTTACTGAGATTAGCGTGCACAAACACCACTTTTCTAGAATTTTATTATATGTATAGATTAATATCCATTATAAGAAATACTGGAATCTTACTTCTCTTGATTAATTTGTCTCAAAATATGACATCTTGGCAATTCCCCGAAGAGATTTATTTTCGATACTTCTCCCAGCGGAGTGGTTTTTATTTTTAGCATTTCTTTTAATAGGTATTTGAAGACAGGTTCTCCTTAAATAGAATTGTTTTTTGTTTATCTCGCTATGTATTGTATTGACAATAATAAGCTTGTGTTATTTAAGTTTTGTTTCTAAGAAACCTTTATTTTACACAAATAAAGGTTTCGTAGAAACAAAACTTAACTATTTTTTTTATATACAAGATGAAACCAGTGTGATTCGCAGTGAAGTTACAATTCGGTTGACCCTTCGAAAATAAAGAAAATTATTTACATAGATGAACCCTGAAAATGATATCTCGTTTTTTGGAAAGTTGTATTAAAATAGGATCACACTAGCGTACACCTGTAAAACTCAATAAAGCCATTTTAAATGCAAAATTTAATAAAACCCAGTAAATTTCAATAAAGGCAAACTGACAAACAGACATGGCGTCCAAAATTGAAAATACATCAAATAATTCGCACGAATTTCGAGAGTAGTCAAACAATTGTGAGGCAATAAACGAAATAATTAAACAAATTATTTGCATCCCGCGCGGAAGCGGAACAATTATCGTTTTGATTAAATGAGGGTATTAAATCATGAAATAATGTAACGTTCAATTATAATTGTTAAGGGAGATGTTTTACTCAAACATTTCAATTTGTTGTAAACGTTTGAAGGTTCTTTGAATCAAACTGCAGAAGCCAGTGCAAAATAATCCAAAAAACGTGAAAAAAAACTTCGTCAAACGAGCTTTACTTAAATTTGAAAATGATTGTCGAACCAGCTTCGGAAACAATCAACCTACAGCTGGGTAAAGGTTTTCATCTAGAATTCTTACATAAAGAAAATGAGCTTGGCCTTCCTTGCTAGCTTTATTACAAGCAACAATTTTAAATTTTGGAATTCTATATCTTCATGACAATCATGACTCATAATAAAAAAAATATTTGTGACGAGTGAAGCATAACAGTCAAAGTGCTTTTCATATCTGAACGTAATTAAAAACCTCCATAGTAAATAACTAACGTCATGATATTTTGTAAGGTACAAACTCCCAAAGAAACATTAAAACACAATTCCAATAAACAATTTTTTAATAATACACACGCACAAACTACTTGTTGTTTTAATTCAATAGAAATGAATTAATTATAAAACATGACGGCTTGTTGTTCACATTATAGCTTCATATAAAAATACAGAGTTTTTTAATTTCATTCCCATTTGAATATTAATTAAGATTTATGTTCTTGATAAGGTGTGGCTGGCGGCACATCGCTGTATTTCTTGCCACTGTAATTACAATATGCTATTTTATTGATATCGCAATTCCGTTAAAAAGTTTGCTTTATGCAACGTATTCAATTTTATCATATTTCAACTACTTCTTTTCAAATTACTCACCACTTCTTTCACGCGTCGATTAAAACCACTTAGTTCAAAAAATCTACCCTAAACACACGATTGGATATATAATACAAAATGTAATTTATAACAGACCTCCAATACACACAAAATTAGCGAGTAACAGGCTATATTTTATCCACGTATTCCTTGGAAATTAACTACATGGGTCAAGCTGCGGGATGCCACTAGTTGTTAAAATAAATATCTACGTTGCGATATGGGAGTAATCTTTTTTATAGGGAGTAGAATGAAACTGAAGTATTGTAGCATCAAGAATAGAATAGAACATCCTTAATATATTCTGCAAGAATTTGCAATAATTAACACACAGTAATACAAAAATTGGTACGATGGCAGTAAATAAGTGTAAGGTATGGAGTTGTTTAAATAAAACTCACTCGAATGTTTGACTAATACTGAGCATATTAATAAAGAATGATTACATTTATAGATCCTTATTTCTAAGCTATATTACTAATATAAGACATATACTACATAATTATGAATGATAGATATAAGTAAATATACAGTAATATCTAAGGTACCTTTCGAGACAGCATAAGTGTGTGTAATAAAATCACACCACACGTGGAACACACACACAGACACGCCACCATCAAGGTTTTATTAAGATGGCATGAGTAAACACGGTTGTGCACTTTTCATGAGCATAAACCTGGAATATAACAGAGAAAAATATAACCCAAAATGAGATTTAGTTAGTCTCTGAAAGTGCAAGTCTACATACCGTTATTAATTTAGGTTTCATCAAAATCTGTTAAATAGTTTTGAAGATCATAACACAAGCAGACTAGATTCGTACGGCTCAATTTAATCTGTTATCAAGTCAGATTACGTTTTTGATGGATGAGTCAAAAGACCAATTTCCGTGTGGTGTCCGGATATAAAGAATAGCACCACCCCATATCCTCCACTGGGTGTCGTAAAAGGCGACTAATGGACCTTAAGACCCAGTGCACTGTAACAAGCACCTTGGGTCACCCGAATGGTGGCGGGTAAACAACCAACAATCGCATTCCCAAAGAGGGTTGGTGTCAGGCAGGCGGCCGACTATAAAACCATAGCCAAAACTTTAAGCAACACGTCTAGAAGACGTATTGCGCCGACCCCAAATAGTGATGGTTGGGATAAGGGCAGGGGAATGATGATGAAATGATGAGTCAAAAGACCAATAGCACTTGAAATTAACTACTGTCAATTAACTAATGTTTATGTTTATCTGCAATATTTTTAAAACTTTGACTGGCAATATTTTTTTTAGATTCATCAAATCGCTTCATTTAGGTACCTACCTAACCCAGAGCTTTACAATAATGAAAAACACATTTCACTAGTAATGGAAATGCAGCCTTAATATAATATGAATTAAAAAAGAATTTAAGAACCTTTTTTAATTCATTCAAACTTCTTTGTTTTCAGTAACTATTGTCGTTTAATTTTAATCATCTTTTATAACATTTAACCCGCTTTTCTCTAGAGATTACAAATAACAATGTTTTATTAAGTTTGTTCATTTAATCCCCTAGCGTAAACTTACACCGGTAAAGTTGAGCAAAGCCTTTTGCAGAAGCCTGAACTAATTGTTAAAGCTTATTTTCATGTATTCGTTTGCAGTTATTAAAATAAAAATGTACAGATTGTTGGAAAGAGGAAAATCTCGATATTTGAATTTTTTATACTTATAAGACTAGCTGTGGTTCACGGAATCGTACGCATTAGTAAATATTCAAAAAATAACTGAAAATAACAAAATAGAAGTTGGCCTTCTCGGACCAACCGGATATGCACATAAAATTTTATAAAAATCGGTCAGGCCGGTCCGGAGAAGTACGAAATTCTGAAATTAGTCTTGTTGTGCGATAGCCTACTTCCGGGCGTAGAGCGTTCTCTCTCTTCTACAACTACAACAGTATTACCTATAGTACAAAGCTGTGATATCCTAGTATTATTACCGTAGGACTACCAAGTCAAAGGTCTCGAGTCAAATCCCCATGGCGCACACCGACTTTACGAATGTTGTGTGGTAGAAATAAAATAAAATATATATGAAGTGTTGGATTGCCGGCCTATCGGGCTTATGAGAGTAAAGGAATAGAGAGTGTGCACCTGTGTTA
The DNA here is from genome assembly GCA_941860345.1 of Chrysodeixis includens. Classification (NCBI taxonomy): domain Eukaryota; kingdom Metazoa; phylum Arthropoda; class Insecta; order Lepidoptera; family Noctuidae; genus Chrysodeixis; species Chrysodeixis includens. Next base: position 683,599 of record OW796116.1, read on the forward strand.
GCGCTATATGTCCCGCATAGCTGGCTGGTCATAGTAACACTAACCGAAATCAGTCCGGACAGTATTAATTACTTTAAAAGGTGGTAGTAGGCCAAAAGGACTGCTGAATACAGAAATAGGCACTGTATTGTAATGAAGAATAAAGAGGAAAATCAACAATTTTAACATTACATTTTTACAACAGTTCGGTGATGTATTAATTTATTTAAAATTGTTTTTTAACAATCAGAGTCTTAACTAAAACTTTAAAAGAGCCTTTTCAAGCTATTTGCGCGTCAATTTTCATGCGTTCCGCCTCAATTCCACTATAAAATTCCACTTTATAGTTTACGTAATATCAATTACAAGAATTATTGTAGCACTCAAATAGTTATGTTAGCAAGAGCTCGACATTAATGTTACTATGTATACACATTACAAACTAACACCATAAACAAACATGTAAAAAGGCCATATTAGTACTCGATATTGCGTTGTAGAAGACGTATTTTTAAGGAAAACGTATTTTTTTTGTTTTGTGTTTTGAATTTTTGAGCAAAAAGGTTGTGTGACTATTTGGAATTCTTGAAATTGCTTTTCTATTAAAAAAAAAAGTATTTATTTATGAAATCATAACATTATTTTCTAGAAAAGTAAATGATTTTGTGAGAGGAATCCAGGCTTTTTAAATAACTATATTATTATTTTTTTAGGTCAAGAGTCTACGAAGCACATGAAATTTTTTTGAGACTTCTTTTATTAGTACTAAAACATGATATTTTCTCTACCAGTGTGATTTGCAGTCAAGGTTATCAAATGCTTTTTATTTTTAAAAGTATGTGTTACATAAAACTGAACAGCTGTGAACGCAACATTTTTAATAAGGTATTTATGTTTATTTTTATATTATAAGAATTATGTTTTAAAATTTAGTAAATGAATATCTAATAAATGAAAATCTTAAAGGTTATTGTCACTAAACATTTTCAACTATTCGGACTATGTAAAATTTGTTTTGTGACATAGTTCAAATTACAGGCAAGGTGTTGTTGCAGGCAAGGCTAAGGTGTTGTTTAGTTGTGGAATTTTCTACAAATACAACACTGAAACTTGCTGAATCATAAACAAAACAACTCTATTTCCCTTAAATATTACCTAATAAATAAAAAACGGACACAATTTTTTTTACCTTAATTCAAGCTAAAAGGTATGTACATAACTTTTTGAGAATTTAGGGATCAACTTCAATATTTTCGAGTGACGATTAAAAAAATAATTAAAATCTAATAACAATTAAATTGAATTCTTATTAACATAAAAATTAATTAAAAATCAAAAAACACCAAAATCTTTTCTATTCACAGTTGCGGTAAGATTTCACGCTCGATTACTTTATACCGTGCATTCATTAATATCGATTATTTACGGTATTCACCGGTTTTTTATATATACCGCGGAAGGAGGTGGCGTCCATAGCGTTTTGTTGGGCTCACGGCGACAATGAGGTGGATTATCCTCTTTTCTCTGTGCCTCGCTGTCGTACTAGCTGCCCCGGCCCCCGCGGTAAGTTTGCAAGGATTTTATTATCGGAGAGTTCAATTGCGCGGCAATATTATAACCTAACCTTGTATTCACGTTGTTATGTCATTTTATATGGAAAATGGAATGTAATAGTTATTGGACTTTTTGAAGGTTATTACTATTTGATACGTGATATTGATGATAATTCCCATTACAGTTACAAAGAATCGGGTAACACAATCTCTAATATCAAATTTGCCCTTTCGTACAATGTTTATCCCTTGATACTTAGACCGTACGATAAATAAGTATCTATTTAGTTTTATCCACAACTTCATACTAAATAAAACCAAATAGTTCGATACATAAGCCCTAAATTGAATTACATTTTGTATTTAACACGTTTATTTTTCTTTCGCACGCTAGCCCGGCCAGCAGAATATAGAAGACCAGGTAATATATTGCTGATATTATCAATCTCCTTGTAGTTGCACCTCAAAACGATTGCCCATTTGTCTTAAGTGGGGCCTTGGCATCATTCAATCATCATCTTCAATCACACTTCAATCATCATCTTTAAATGGAAAAGATCAAAACGCATTTTTAATCGGATAAAGCTAACTTTGAACTGTGTAGATCTTATTGCTAAGCTAACTACAAAATTTCATTTTGATCGTTTTCTTAATTGATTATCAAGATAGCATTATCAAAACATCTATGGTCAAGATGTCGTTCCGAATCAAATAAAATGAGGCATAATTTTCAAAATGTTTTATATTCTGAATGGGTATTCCAAATGGTTTACCAGATAGCAGAAATCACATATCTGCTATCAAAGGGGTCTACTAATCTTAAAATTAGACTTGTAATTAAAAATACAGTGTAGAGCAGTTTCTCGCTTCTATAACTGCAACAGTTTTACTTGAAGAGAAAAGTCCTCTGATTCCAAGCAGGAGACAAAAAACAATGCTATTATATCCTTTATTGACACAGAAACAATTTATCAAATTACTTATACTTGATATGAAATATGTATTGTAAGGATCTATATTAACGATATTGATTCATTTGTTTTCAGCCAGAACAGCAAGCGCGGAGGCGACTACAAAGGCTTAGTTTAAAAGTAACTTTTAAATATATTTCTTTCTTTACCAACACCTTATAAAGTTTCCTTTTGGATTTCGTAACTTCCATGCTTTGATAAAGCTAAATACCACTAGGGACCCATGGATGTTCTGTTCTATCTAATTATGGGCTCATTTTAAAACTACAAACCTTTTACTTTGTTATTGAATAGATTAAAGTTTCACCATTTTTTAGGGAGAAGTATTTTTTGCTGTGGTAAGACTACGAAAAAAACGCAGTGCCTGAAAACTATTGACAAAGCATTCCTGTTGAAAAAATCTTAATCTTTAACTTAAGCTACATTCAACACAAACGTTCAAATGAAATCCACTGAAAATATTGTCTAGAAAGTCAAGATATCCTCTATGGAATATTTTTCTTCACTTACTATTTTATTTTCCTACTTACAAAAACTTTGGTCTTGATAAACTGTTTCCGTGTCAACAGTAAAAGTCGTTTTACTAAGACATTGTACACTTTTATTTATTTTACTTTTATTGCCTTTCTTCAACAGGTAGAAGACCGTGATGACGATGATGTAAGTTTTACTTTTCAATAAAAACTAGTTTTTAAATACCAATAAGGAGGATTTTCATTTACAAGAATATTGTGCAGTACCGAGTGCAAGAGCAACAGTCGTATTCAAAGAAGTGATGATATGCCCCAGAATGGTTTTACAATGGCTTAAAAATATTTACCCAAAATTCACAGAAAACCTAAAAAATATTTGAAATAAACAACTCTTATAAATCCTTTTTCTTTCAGGATGCTCTAGACAGGGATGACGACGACGATGATGATGACGATGATCTGGTATAATATTATAGTATTTAAGCCCCCCTCACATTTACACCAACATTTCTTAAGGCCAATAATCGTGAGGAAGAAATTAAAGCTGAATGTAATTGCATCAGGACCTGATACATCCATAATTTGTCTAATAATTCGAAATAGTTCTCGAATAATTGGAGTAGATGGATCTGTTTTTGGAGTTGTATTTTCTATACCAAAAATAATCTTATTATACAAATTGCACAAAGAAATCCGTTTTGCGCAGGATCAGGACGACAAATAATACTTCTAATCAACGTATCGTCGTATATAAATAAACTTGTCAAGAATTTATATTAAATCTTACTAACCAGTACAAAATTAAGTCATCTACCCCATTTGTTATTTTAGAGGCTTTACACGTCGTAATTATTACAAGTATTGATAACCTCTTACTGACATATCGATTGCATCCATACAAAATATGCTCAAAAAAATACTGCCCGATCCAAGATTAAATATATTCTTAAAAATCTAGAGTATCTGTGCTCTGTATTTTTTACTAAAAAACTAAAAAATATTGTAAAAGAAAGACTTGGTAAATTCTGTAAAAACTTACATGGAAGAGGCGGCGCAAAATGTCACTAAATTCGACGCAAAAATTTATGCATCCTGCTTTGTAATTTTATAATGTGGTTATACTCGTATAGGCCTTAAGGATGGGGCAGGGTTTTTTTGACATACCGTAGTGCCGAGTCCTTGTGTGATCTCCGGTTTTGCCTTAAGCTGCCCGAGCGAGATGTACCGGGCAAAGAGGCAAGCCTGTGCCGATCAAACAAAGAGGTAATCACAGTATTTTGCCTAAAGCACTAAACTTTTGCTATTTTCAAGGTAAAACAATCCATTATCTATTAGGATGATCTTAAACCATCAAACTATCCATGGACTATGATCTATATACATATACACTTAACAGACGACGTTAGAATATTATGTAATTTCCAAATCTCTGATAAAATATTATCACAGCATTAAAAGTAACTTGTCTCGACTATTATAACTATACTATACTAAAACAATTTTCGGCATGATGTCAATATGCACTCTATATGAGTTTTTACGCACCACATCTAATCTAAGAAACTGACAAAATATTCAACATACGTTAAACTTAGAAGTCTCACTTATCGTTTATCCAAACTAATTGAAAATAACTAACAATTAATTTATTTTGTGACCACAGAGACGTGACCGTCTCGACGATGACGATGACGATGATGACAACGACAGAAGAAATCGTCGTGATAGACGAGACAGGCGAAACGGTCGCGATCGACGAAACAACAATCGACGGGATGATGATCGAGCCGATGATGACCGACGAGATGACGATCGAAACGATGATCGGAATGATGATGACCGACTTGATGACGACCGAAAGGAGCGACAAGTGCAACGTAGTCGAGCAGATAATAATAGACGCGATGACGATCGCAACGATGGTGACAGACTCTGCCGGCGTGGTTGCGGTGGCGCTGCAAGGGCAAGGCTTGACAGGAATGATGATAGGCTAGACGATAACCGGCGAAATAAAAATGCTAAAAGAGCGAGATACGATAACGACCGAGCAAACAGAAATAATAACAACCGGGCTAACGACGACAGATACGATGACGATAGACGAGATGATGACAGAAGAGACAATGATAGATACGATGATGACAGACGTGACAACGACAGGCGAAACAGAAACAACAACGATCGTAACGACGACCGGCAAGACGACGATCGAAGGGACAACGATAGACGTAATAGATATGATAACGACAGACAAGACGACGACTGGCAAGACGACGATCGAAGAGACAACGATAGACGTAATAGATATGATAACGACAGGCAAGATGACGACCGGCAAGACGATGATCGAAGGGACAACGATAGACGTAATAGATATGATAACGACAGACAAGATGACGACCGGCAAGACGATGATCGAAGAGACAACGATAGACGTAATAGACATGATAACGACAGACTCGATAATGACAGACGAGATAATGACCGACGAGATAATGATAGACTTAATTGGAACGACAACGATCGAAACGACGACAGGCTAGATAATGATAGACGAGCCAGAAACGATAACGACCGGCGAGCACGACGAAACAGGAACGATAACCGAAGAGATGATGACAGGGCGGACGATGATCGACGAAACGACGATAGAAATGATGACGACCGCAACGATGATGATCGAAATGATGACGATAGACGCGATGATGATAATAGGCGATCTAGAAGGCTAGCAAAACGGGAGCGAAACGATAATGATAGAAGAAATCGACGTGATGACAACAGAGGAGATAATGACAGACGAAATCGACGAGATGATGACAGGAATGATAATGACAGAAGGGACAATGACAGATTGAATCGACGAGATGACGATTGGGGAGATGATGACAGAAGGGACAATGACAAAAGGAATCGACGAGATGATGACAGGAATGATAATGACAGATTAAATCGACGAGATGACGACAGAAATGATAATGACAGAAGGGACAACGATAGATGGAATCGACGAGATGATGACAGAAATGATAATGACAGAAGGGACAACGATAGATGGAACCGACGAGATGATGACAGGAATGATAATGACAGAAGGGACAACGATAGGTGGAACCGACGAGATGATGATTGGGGTGATGATGACAGAAGGGACAATGACAAAAGGAATCGACGAGATGACGACAGGAATGATAATGACCGAAGGGACAATGACAGATTGAATCGACGAGATGACGACAGAAATGATAATGACAGAAGGGACAACGATAGATGGAACCGACGAGATGATGACAGGAATGATAATGACAGAAGGGACAACGATAAATGGAATCGACGAGATGATGACAGGAATGATAATGACAGAAGGGACAACGATAGATGGAATCGACGAGATGATGACAGAAATGATAATGACAGAAGGGACAACGATAGATGGAACCGACGAGATGATGACAGGAACGATAATGACAGAAGGGACAACGATAGATGGAACCGACGAGATGATGACAGGAACGATAATGACCGAAGGGACAATGACAGATTGAATCGACGAGATGATGACAGAAATGACAATGACAGAAGGGACAACGATAGATGGAATCGACGAGATGATGATAGAAATGATAATGACAGAAGAGACAACGATAAATGGAACCGACGAGATGATGACAGGAATGATAATGACAGAAGGGACAATGATAGGAGGAATCGTCAGGATGACGATTGGGGTGATGATGACAGAAGGGACCGCAACGAAGACAGAAGAGATAATGACAATGACAGAAAGGACAATGATAATGACCGGAGGGATAATGACGATGACAGAAGGGACCGCAATGACGACAGAAGAGACCTAGATAATAGACATGATGTGAGTCCCTTTGCATACAACCCTTATAAGTTTTATTCATTAGCTGACTAAATACGTATAAATCGGACGATTTTTAATCTGTTGTAAGCATTTTGCACCCTTTTATTTATTTAGGGTACAAAGTGCCTAGTAAAATTTAATATGATAAAAGTTATGAATTTATAAATAGAATATTTTTAAATGAATTTAACTAAAAATATAGTGCAATTACAGTAAATTTTGTTATGAATTTCATAGCCCGCACATTCAGTAAAGGTATTCTTGTTTTCATAAAGAAATACAGGCTTTAGTCTGTGCTTTGCGTGAAGCAAATATGTAAATAAAAAATCAGATGCAGGAATAACACTGCGCGTTCCCGCGCATTAGGTATGTGATATTTAGTTATCGGCGCCATTTTTATATTGGACTAACTTTCCTATCATTATGTAAATCTTTTATTTAATTTTTGGATACCTATTTCGTTATGTATTCATTAAAAAGATTTATGTTTGTATTCTACTCTATTAAATTCAGTTACTATCCTTCATAAACTTACAAAAACATCATAAACGATGAGTTCTTTACATTCAACCAACATCTGGTGATATTTGATACAAAAAATAAATTTATTGTGTTTTAAGAAAAAAAAATGATTATAATTCACGGAATAATAAAAAAAAGTATTTTTTAACAAACAAAACATTCACAGGGCGACAGGCGAGACCGGCGTGATAATGTAAGTTATAACAACATTTATACTGCTTCAGAACACTGTTTTGTAATATTTAAACTTTATCGCCTTGGTCTGTTACTTTATGTAATACTCTGAACTTGTGTTCGCTACCGACCAATTTTAAGATTAAATTTAAAATCGTAATTTTTTCTCTGATAGTAATTAAATAGCATGTGGCAGGAGTGAGCGTCCTTTGGTTGAATATCGTGCGGAGTCCACACGACACAAACTTCGTTTGCTCAATCATGTTTGCAACTTCTACACGCGTTTTACAACTTTTACACTGCGTTTGCGCAAAAATATGTCTGTACAAGCATGTTTGTGCAAACGAAGTCTGTGGCGTGAGGTCCCAGCTTAAGATAGCAACACATAGTTATTTAAATCTTGTTTTATAGTGAACGCCCATTCCAGCGTATTCGAACAGAGCATTTACAGTTTTAGGCAGAAGTTTAAAATGCAAATTTCTTGTGTTTGGTACTCACCCGCTTCTTTAGTTAGCTTCATTCTTAATAATTTTCTGATGTTTATATTTCTTGCAGCGTAACAACAATCGGGAAGACGATGACGATGATAACGACAATGCGTTAAGGGTAAATATCTTACGGACACCCTGGACGGCTCCTATCTACTCTATTGCAATACCTCTTTGAAGTAAATAATATTAACTACCTGTTTAGCAAACAATCCACAATGGTCCAAATCTTTTCAATGTTCATTGCTCCATTCGTATACAAGACACTAATATTGTAAAACAAAAAACACATTATCAATGTACGTTGAAAAAAGCGCGCCATTGTGCACGATGTTTAACACAGATAGTATAAAGTTTTAAGTTAGTGCGTAACAAAAACCGTATCTATGCAAAAAAAAACCGTTTTTGATAAATAGAAATTAGACTTTTGACTTGCAGAGTTCTCAGCTGGATGTCCTTGCGAGGCGTGTCGACGAACTATCATCCGTTAGTAAAAATATTGTTTTAGTTGTTCCTTAACTTCTGCGCAATCTCGTTTTCGGTTTTTCACAACTGCAATCTTATCTTAATTAACTATACTCCTTATATTCCTACTTTCTATGCTTTTGTAACAGATCACACTATAAAAAATAGATGTCTCATGATTTAAATGTTTTTAAATAAATGATTTTACTGCAGTTCTTTTTTTTTCTTGATAATATTTGTGTTTTAGGAATCCTATTCACATTATTATTATTACACCTGTAAACTAACGGTTTCCTTTTTTTTTAATTCCTCTATGTTTCAATTTCCAAGGTTTTTTTACAAGGATGCACAATAACAAAATATTAACTAATCTGTATCTCTGTTCGATTTAGCAATACGGAGGTCTAGGCGTAAGTAAAAAAATCGCTTAAAACAAACACATTATTTATTTTTGCTATTATAAATACCAGTAAAAACTTAATTATAAAAGTTTTTACTTAAATAAAATCAAATACCACCAGATGTTTTTTTTAATTTTTATACTTTTTACTTGCAGTCTCTTAAAGTTTCATACGTAAGCATAATTTCTTACCTCCTCTTTACCTTAATTAGTAAAAAGTAATTTAACAATTATCCAATTATATTATTGTTTCTTTTCTAGGTACCGCCGTCCAGCTTACAAGTACGTATTCCCACAAACAATTGTTTTTTTTTATATAAATTATACTATTGTTTTTGTCTTGCTTCATATTTCTAATTCGTCTTGACAATTTGCTTCATATTACCAATTTATTCATGTGTGAAATGTAATATTTTCAGAGAACTTCAGGAATTCATGAATTAGGCGTAAGTCAACGAACAAATTATATGTAAAAAGGGGACAGGACTTGGAGACTGGGGATGTAGGCAATGAAAAAAAACATATAAAACCTTTTTTTCCACTACGATTCAAGTACTTAACCGTTCTGTATTGTGAAAAAATAGTATAACCAAAAGGTTGGTAAAGTCTGTCTCAAAAAAATCTGAATGAGTTCGAGTCAGTGTCTTGAAATTTATTTTTATACCGGTTTGAAGCAAAGAGAAGATCATAAAAATGTGAAGCTTAATTTGCATGATTTTCATTAAAAAAAAAATGAGAATCCCGTCGTAAGAAATTGAATTCATGTATTTAATCCTTGTATCGCGGATGGGTTTCACAGACATTAATTTCATAAGTACAAACACATCCAGACTATGAATAAGCATTTGCGCATCGCACAAAATCTTGTACTACGCGGGAATCGCACAGTGGTAAATGGCGTGGTGACCTATACCACTCGGCCGTTTCCATGCAGTCAAACTGTGCTGTGTGTACTGTTTGTTCTATTCAAAATGATCATGTAATTTATAAATTTCAAATATTGTAATTTCAGGATCTTAACTTCAAATATGTAAGTAAAAATGCCAACTCTGGACCTCATTTACAAGGACCTCATAATAACGGAATGCACATGCAAGTAGGTGCAAAAAATGACAATCAACAAAAACAGGACGAAACTAAACAACATAACAATCAAAACACTCAACCACACCAGAAATTACACCAGTAAATGTATTTATTTTATATTTTACGACATTTTTTTCCTAGATTGCACCGTTGAGAACCCTGCAGAGATATAGAGAGGTAAAATAAATTGCATTAATTCTTGGATGGGAGCTTACAGACCAATTTGACGATTTATAAACAGACTAAACCCTAGCAATTTCAAGCAGTTACGGTTTTTCAAAATTTATTTAAATGACATTGTTTATTTTTGCCAAAAGTGTTTTTATTGTATAATTTTGCAATATGGTCATACGAAAAGGGACTGAATACTCATTCAGATATTCTTCTTGTAGCTGCAGCATTATAACTGAAGATTAATAAATTAATTTAATTTCAAGCACTTTGTAACAAAATGCTTCTTAAAATTGTCCATGCAATTTACATTTCTTCTTGAAACTAAGTTGTATGTGGTATAAACAGACTTTATTATTTGTAGTAAGAATCTGATTTGTGTCCTGTTTGACACAGAAGAAAAACATGGTAACGGTTCGTATGATTAAGTTAAGGCATAATTTTAGTAATTTGATTTGATTTTTATTAGCAGTATAACGACCGCAACAACGCCGTAAGTAATAATAATAACATATTATTTACCATATATTTTATTTGACATGTTGTCACTTTCTCCACATGCGTCGGCCATCTTGTTTTTTTTTAATTGACTTGATATTAATAAGTTCAGATTTAGTTGTAGTTTCAATTGCACACGAAGTATGCAGTGATTTGTCCTACAAATTAGGTGTAGGTTGAAATAAGATAACCATTTCTCAAAGAATAATTACCTATTGCCTTTGTGGAATATAAAACAAATACTGGGGTTCATTTAGACAGATGGTGTACGAACTACGAACAGTGAATGATAAGAGTAAAGTATAGTATAGTATAAATTAATAAAAAGTAATATAACATCATGATTTGTCTACATTTCTCATGACAATCAGTTCACCTTCTATTTTTGACGTACTTTTGACATTTATTGATGAATCTATTTATTTTTTGTTGCTTTTGTCTTGTATACGAATGGAGCAATGAATGTCAAACTACCGCCAAACAAGATTAAAAATGGTTTTATTTTAAAATATTTACACGGCATTTTAACTAAAAAATTGTTTTCATTTAGCTTCAACGAGCAGCGAATAGATACGCGGCACCAAACTTCGTAAGTTTATTGTGATATGTATTACTTACATGAGTAAGAAGTTTAAACAAATAGATAATGTGAAAAAAAAACCTTTTTTTTCTTATAATTTCAAAATAACAGCGCAAAGAAATGTTTGCTCAGAGTTGTTTAATGACTTAGTTTAATGACATTATGTTTTTAGTATAATTTCTTTATATTTTATGTAATTTTTAGTTTGATGTAGTAAAACCCCCTTGTAAGAAAAAATACCTATTGAGTTTGAGAAATATACACTAAACAAATAATGGGGTTAATTAAAACGAATGGTAAACCATAAGAGTAAAACAAGAGATTAAGGATTACATGATAAATTATGAAGCAATGAATTGTATTAATAAAACCTAAACATTTATTTGTTTCGTCTTTTGATGATCACTATTTATCATATAACAGTTTTCAACACCATACACCCGTTACCCTTTTGTTTTTATTGACGTACTTTTAACGTTTATTAAAAAAAATATTTTAATTTTTATTTGTCATAAAATAAAGGTTTCTTTTTTAATTTATTCCTCTGCGTATTTAAGTATTTAAGGTAAAAGATCATTCCTGATGCGCAATCATCTGCAAACAGATCGCACTTCGCGTGAGTTTTCATGAAGACATTGGGACATTCAGTCTTCAAAACACGCGGAATGGGAAATTATGCAACCTAATTAAAAAAAAATAGGAGCATAGTGCCGAATCAACTTTTTGCGAAAATCTGAAGCGTATATTATACCGCGACATACTTAATGTCAAACTACCGCTAAACTGTATTAAGCAACGGTGTTATTTGAAAATATTACACGTTACTTTAACTTGATATTTCTTATCATTTAGATTAAACGAGCAGCGGCAAGATACGCGGCACCAAACTTCAACGTAAGTATATTGTAATTTACTAAGTTTACCTATACCTTTTTTCTTATCATATCAGAATAAAAGTACAAACAAAAATCTAGGGCTCAGAAACTTAGCTTAATGCCATTTTATATTTCTTTTTAGTATTATGACCCCTTATACCTGGAAAAGATCGTGAGTATGCGTTGAAAAAAAAGTTTTTTTTTATTTGTCATCTAAATAAAATTTCCATATCACAATGTTAGTTACCGTACTCTTCCGAAACGGCTGACCCGATTCCCTTAAATTTTTGTTTATGCTTTCAGTAAGTCTGAAAATCGGGCAACATCTATTTTCATCACCATTTTTTTTGACGAACGTAGTCGCGAGCTACGGCTAGTGTTCTTGTAAAATAATAACTATCGTCAATTAGGTGGATTCAGAATTACGTGTTGACGATATTTTCGGGATAGCCCGACTAGTTTCGGACCCAACTTGAGTTCTTAAACATGAACTGAAGCGGTGGGGTCGCAAGTAAAAAAAACGATTTGTGACCCCGCTGCGGTTGGGCTATCCTATAAGTACGTAAGATACGCGTAAGTATCGTAGAAATCGTTTCATGTGAATAAAATTCATATAAAGGTTTTTCTTTTTAATTAAAAGCCTCTTTCGTCGATCAATTTTAAAACTTAATTTTTTCCGCTAAAATCTCAGCCGTTACCTTTTTTCATTACCTCAAAGTTAATTACAATTCTTTATTATTACAGAGACTACCACCCCCCAGGAATCTCCGTGCGGGTAACAATGATCAAAAGAAATAACTCCTTCGAGAGCCTCGACAAATGTGATATATACGACAACTTGCTACTCACTGATGGACACGATATGGAAATTTGCTTATTTTTGTTAAAACATTAATGCATCAATTTATATTAATAAAGAGCATAGCTGCAGCAACAATATATTTGTTTTCTTTTATCTCTTTTTATTAACATTCATTTCTTATCAATATCTCAAACCACGTGAAAAACAAGAAAACTACATTGATATCTTCTGTCTGAATGGAAGATTAAACGTTAGGAGGACTTGAGGTCAAAAAAAAACCAGATTTACGGCGGCCTAGTTGGCAGCACTAGACCATACAATTAAATACCCAGTACCGTTATAAATTTTAGTATTATAGTCTTAGTATGTAACGAGTGCAAAAATTAATGCTAATTTATGAAAACAAGAAATATGCAAATTAGATTGTATTACAAAAATAAATTAAAAACCGTACTTAAGAGAAAACAATGAATGTATAATTATTTGCAGGTGTGCAGCACTGGCTATTAATGCTAAAGATTTGAATCTTTCTCTATTTCTTTTAAGAACAAATAAAAGACAGAGAAAAAAGATCTATGCCATGCTTAACATTAAACAAACTTTGATTAAATCGCGGTCGAAACGTCAAGTGATTGTCAATACAACTTTTGGTTATTTTGGTAACCCGACGTACAGATTTATTGAATTTGTATGGTTTATTCAAATAATTAATTAAAACACCATGGCTGCTAATATCAACCAGAAAGCATATTTGCAAAAATACCTTAGCGGCCCGTCGGGAGAGAAAAAAAAGAAGAAGAAGAAAGCTGTCAAAGGCGCGGGGTGAGCGTAACTGTTTGTCTGGTCTTTATTCCCAAAAAGATTTGAAAACTTTTGATAAAATCACAGCGGAATGTAAATAGTAAAGGTTTTTATCGGTTTGAAGAATTCAACAAATTATTTGAGTAATGCTAACCTTAAAAACAGTTTCCCTCCTTAACTTCTTGTAAGCTGAATAAATTGAAAGCTTGTTAAGTTAAATGCAACTTATAATGCTTTTTATTTAACATTACATTAACAGCAATCACCCAAAACAATACTTTATATGTAGTAATGGGATTAGAGATATATTTTTATTAATTTCAAACCATTTTAACTTCTTGGCAAAAAAAACCAAACAACACATCAATTGTAGCAAAAAATGGCGACAAATTTCTTACCTACATACAATTGAATGTTCCATCATGGCAAAAGATTAAAAAAAATTACAAAAAATCTTTTTAGGTACATATTCTCAACCAGTTTGTTAGGTACTCTCATAATAATAATAATATTCCACAACATTCTCACAATGCCATCTTATCTCAAATTAAGTGGAGAGTAATTTGTGTTATGAGTACTAGACAACTGATAAACATACTTGTTTATTTCTAAATACAAACATATCAATATATCATAGATAAATTACACTCAGGCACAGAACAAATGATTGTTTTCATCATACAAACATTTGGTGTGGGTGGGAATGGGACCCACAACATTTAGTATAACAGTCAGGGCCACTAACCACTAGACCTATAGGCCAGTCAAGATTCATTCAGATTGTGTTACATTGTTTTACAATATCAAACATCATTTTATTCCAGCCTTAAAATAATCGATGATGACATTGACTTATCCAAGCTCCGTCCGTTAGACGGTGATGAGTTGGACATATTGGATCAGGGCGAGGATGCTCCACAAATAGCCGGTATCATTGATGAACGGCCTGAGGAAGTTAAGAAAGCGGAGCAGTTCAGCATTAGTTCAAAGTGGAAAGTTGTTAATCAGGTATATGAAGAAGTTATTTCAATCTACATTAAAATGAGTGTTTGTTATGTGTAAAGAAATAACAGCAATGTATATTTTATTGAAGTTTAATTTTGGTAAACTAACCAAAGTTTAATTGTTTCACATCTTGTCCTACTTTTGCCATGCCTGACAGGTTTCACAATTGTTACTTAGCTCATGTAGATTGTTTTAACATAGATCCCTTTTTTTTGTCCTTATCTTTTTTATTTGATTATATGCCAAAAAATATAATGATATCAAGAGCCATCATGGTTAGATACCATTTTAGTTACTCCTGTTATGTAATAACAAATACTATGATATATCTATTTCAGGATGACGGCTTCAACAGTAAACTAGAAATCAAAGAAATAAAAAGTGACATAAAGCAAGTTGAAAAGGAGAATGAACTTATATTCGGTAAAATGTACAGTGACTCGGAAGATGAGAAGAAAAATGATTCAGATGCTTCTCCACCTAGGAAACCAAATAACGACCAAGCTAAGTCTAAACCTTCTAAAAAGCATGACAGTGATAGTGATTTTAGTCCTCCCAGGAGAAATGAAAGGTCCCCCAAAAGATCTCCAAGTGGTTCCAAAAAAGAAAGGTCTAGAAAACCCAGTCGCTGGGGAGATTTCGGACCCGAAACAGTGTCTACAGACCATTCGCCAAAAAGAGAATACAGAAACTCATCGCCCCCTAGAAAATCTAGGAAAGATACCTCAAGAAGAACGCCTAGTTCAGACCAATCTCCACCTAGAAAATCTAGGAATAACGATTCTGATGTGTCTCCCCCTAGGAAATCACGTAAAAACGATTCGGACGAGTCTCCCCCTCGGAAAAATAAAAGGAACCACGATTCTAGACGAAACGGCTCTCCTTCCAAAAAATCTAGGAAGAACTACGATTCGGACGCATCTCCTTCCAGGAAGTCAAAATCCGATGGAAGAAGACCAGAACCTACCTCCCCATCAAAGAAACGAAGGCATTCCCCTGAAAGACAAAACTATAAAGACAGAAACGACAAATATAACTCAAGACAAGATAGATCTAGGAAACACAGACATTCTCCAGATTCCGATATGTCTCCACCAAGGAAAAACAAGAGAAAATCTATATCTCCCAATCGAAAACAGCGACTCACAGATAATAAAAGAAAATATAACAGTGATTCAGACCAATCGCCTCCTAGGAAAAATAATGATAGGAGTAGGAGAAATGATAGTCCACCTCCGTCTAATAAGAAAATGGCTAAGACTCTCGCTGGTATGACGGCTGGCTTGCAAGACGCGAAGCAATTGAGAAAGGAAAGTGAACAGTTCAGGGAAAAAGAGGAGGAAGTGTTTAAGAAGATGTCTGATGAAGTTTCCGGAAGGAATGCCCAAGTTGTGTCACGGAAAAGTAAGAAATTCCTTGCGTTGTTTATTTTAGGCTTAGAAACAACTCAGTACAGTTAGTTTATCCCCCCTACATATCAGTATAGTTTTCAACTATTTTGTCATTTATTTGATAACAGCAATACATTTTCATCATCATCATCATCTCAGCCATAGGACATAGACTTCCCTTAAAGATTTTCAGTAAGACTAGTTGGAAGCGGCCTGTATCTACACACCGGCAAACGCAATACATTTTATTTCTATTAATTACTCTACTATTCATTCATCATCTCTGCATTCAGTCCTTCCTTTTTCTTATAATATCTTTTACACAATTTCGGTATTGAGCATTTAAATCCTTACGGTATAAACAATTAGAGTAATTATTTATGTTTATTGTTTTGTTTTAGGTAAAAGAGAAACATCAGAGGATAGACAAAAACAGAAAGAAAAGGCCGAGAGACAGAAGGTATTGGACGAGAAATACAAGAAATGGAGTAGAGGGTAAGTCAATACTAATATATTAGACACTTTCTCTTGAAACTTATATACTTCTTGGATTATTTTTATCGAACTGGTCACTCGTGGCTCTCGAGAGAGACAAGCGAAAAAAGAGGCCTTCGCCCAGCAGTGGGACATTTCAAGCTAGTAATAATAAGAATAATCTTTAAACATTCTATCTATTTAAAAAAAAAAAGCTTAAGCATACATACGGATGCGGATGGACAGATGCGAGCTGCGACTTTTTTGTACACTTTGTATTGATATAACACCAATTTTCATCAAAACCATCATCATCATTCCCCTGCCCTTATCCCAATTTTTACTTGGGGTTGGTGCAGCATATCTTCTTCCATACATTCCTCTCTGACGTAATCTCGCAAGCAACACCCTTTGTATCAAATCCATAATTATCTTTAAATTTCAGTATAAAACAAATCCAAGACCAAGAGTCCCGCGTGGCAGAGTTCCTCCATGAGGCGTCGAAACCTCTTGCTCGGCACAAGGATGATCGCGACCTTGAAGATAACCTGAAGCAGGTGGAACGGGCTGGGGATCCTATGCTCAAGTATATTAGAGAGAGGAAAAGGGAAAGAGGCGAGTTGGGGCCTGGTGAGTTGATCAAAGCTTTTTAAAGGAATTCAATCCTTGTATCGCGGGGGTTTCACAGATATTCAATTTATATGCACAAAGACACCCAGACTCGGAATAGGCCTTTGTGGATCACTCAAATTTTTCTCCTACACGGGGATCGAACCCGAGACATGTTGCATACAGTGGTAATTGGCATAGTGACCTATACCACTTGGCTGTCTGTGCAATCTATCTTATATGATGCATCAACATCAGCCTTGTTGTTAATGCCATTCTGCCTGTCTTTTGCTCATTGCATCTACCCTACAGGTATATTTTTCATGTCCCACCTAATCCTCGGTCTACTTGGATTTGTCTAACCCATGGTTTCCCAAACGCTGATCAACAAAAAAAATGGTATTCGTCAGCCAAATCTCATGTTAAGCTCTGTGATTGGTTGCAAGTTTTATGGTCAACGGGTTGCGGTCTTGACAATGAAATCAGCCTAGTATTCAAGTATATTTTATTACTGATCAAGACTTATTGTATTTTGTCTAAACTGGGTAGCCTTTTAAAATGCTCATGATCATCATCTTCATGAACTTATCCCATTTTACTTGGGGTCGGCGCAACATATCGGATTTAATTTTATTCTTTTTGTATTTCCAGAGAAACCAATGTACAAAGGAAATTACCCAATCAACCGCTTTGGCATCCGTCCTGGCTACCGCTGGGACGGCGTAGACCGCTCCAACGGCTACGAAAAGAAGTACTTCGACCAACAAAGCAAGCGCAAGGCACAGGAAGAAGAAGCGTACAAGTGGAGTATAGAAGACTTGTAATTTGAACCCTATATTTAGGGTATAAGGTTCATTTTACAACAAAAATGGCAGTGAAGTGACTAGCAATTTGAGTTTTTTTTTATTTTGAACGTTATTTTTGTTACTATTAGACATAGTTTCGTTTGACACATGTGTGATTTTAAGTGCTAGAGACTTCCGAGGATGTCAAGTAAATCTAAGTATTACAGTCATGAAGATAAGGTTTAAAATCAAATTACGCAAATTGTTTGCTACTTTACTGCTATCTTGGCGTGTTTTGAGTCTAAAGCTGAATTTAAATGAACATGTTATGTAATGTGATTACGTATTTGTAAGATTGTACATATTTTTTGTAAGAATAAAGTTTTAAGGAAACTTATTGTTTTTATTTTAATTTTTTTATTGCTTTGGTATCGGTTCTTGTATTGCCATATTCTCTCTGAGGATTCGGACAATTTACAAGAAGATATTTTTGAAAGAATTGTCCTAAAAAGAAATTAGGAGTTAAAAAAAACAACAATGAATTAAGAGTATAATTTATTCGAGAAGTAAGAAAATTGTAAATGAAATAGACTACAGACAACTGTATTATTATAATAAATAATATAATATCTATTTTCTTATTATACCTAGTTTCCAATGCTATATATATTGCTGTAATGAAGGCCTCATGTGTATAAATACTTATGTATATAACTCACTATGTATTTTGGCAATTATTTCAAATGTGTATACATATAATATCGTGTTTTAATATCAGAGGGGTTTACCACCACTTATCAAAGTATGTAGTTGTGGAAAAGAGACGACACTTTACGTCGTGTAATGCGCTATCTCGCTTCCACAACTGCAACAGACTTTAAGAGTTGGTGATAGGGCCCAAGCGCTTACTATAACCTCTTAAATCGAGATTGTTCTTGTGAAAACGAGATGGCGCTGAACGTAACGTTACCATTTATTATTTGAGTAAAAACGGGACATTGGTTTATTAGGTTAAATAATAGGTATTCAATGAACAAAAAAATCTTTTTAAACAACTTTAAAAAGGAGGTTTCTTAATTCGATCGTATGAGCTTTTTTTTAGAGATAGAAATCAAGAACTTGAAATTTTCGCGCGGTTTCTGAAAACGGGACAATTTCGTGTCCCACTGTTCATTTCGGAGACACTGTAATCGTAAAAAGGGACTGTCCCGTTCAAAACGCGACGTCTGGTCACGTTAGCTTAGTGTAATGCGCTGTCTCGCTTCCGCAACAGTCCTGTTTTAAGAGATCATGGTACATTCAATACTAAGTCAACAGTTTTTATTTCGTTTAATGTATCGCACCTTATGGTTCAACAGCTGCAACAGTCTTAATTTGAGAGTTAGTGGCAGGCCTTTTAATGTCTATAAGCTGATAATCATGTTCTATCATTTTCTAACTAAAGAGTTTAGTACACAAGAATGCATTGTCGAATACTAAAGTCTTTAGTACTGAAGATTTGTGTTACTTTGTGTACAAAGGCCTTAGTCCGGTTTCTGCTACATATTTAGATATCTCTCGGAATAATAATTGTTATTATGATTCTAAAAAATAAATTCAGTTCGCAATAACGCGTCCACCAAAACAACATATTGAGTATTATAACGATAATTTTATTATTATAATACAATTGTTTTAAATGGAACTATTAATAACTTTTATCACGATATTGCCTCCTAAATTTAGTTTCAACAAATGTTATCAGCTGATTTTAGTTAATTAATATTTATTACAAATCTTCACACACCTTATTTTTAATGAATTATCTATTAAACAACCAGCAGTAATGTTTTATACTATATTATATTGTAAAGTATAGTAAATACTTGCTATTTTATACGTATTTATTAAAAGACATGTCGTTTTTTGCATTGATAGCGCCATCTAGCGGATATATCGAGAACTTAAATGTTGTTTTATAAAAATAGTACTATACTAGCATCATATTACAATCTCTTTTCTTTTCGGACATATCTATCTGTAACACACATTATAAATCAATTTCAAATTGAATTAAAAAATATTTACATAATATAACACAAATACAATGAATATTGGATTGAGAACATAATAAACAAAATAACGTAAAACAAGACATGTTTTAATCAGAATATTTCGAATACATATATATAATATATTATTTTGTATCCACAACATGTTTAAAGAGAACCCAATAGTTTTTCAAATGCCGCTACAGTATGTGCAAATAACAAGTTTCTAGAAAAGCATACCTCTCTAGATAAAAAAATAAATCGTCCATACAAATTTTAATAATCTGTTATTCTTGTATAGTAGAAACTCAAACATTTTTTGGTATGTATTGATTAAGATTTTGTTAAGTAAAATATTAATATCGGTGTAATTTGCACTAACGCGGTATTTCAAATGAAACTGAGCTTTTAAACAAGTAGCATATAAATTTATTTCGTTCCTATTGTACATAAGAACTACGCATTAATTGCTAGTTTAGGAAAAGTAAACAAAATAGACTACGTATTGTATATAATATATTTCTAGCGAATAGATTCTCTATATATACTAACAACACGGTTTATTGTACCATACATTATTTAATCACGCATTTTTATAGTTTGAAATTATCTTACGATAGAGCGAGTTTGCTGAATAATTGAGTTTTGAAGATATGCACCCGTTGCGTTGTGAGACAACGTTTACTGCCGCATTTTTTTGATGCGATGTTTTTTCGATGTGTCGTTGTTTTGACACGACGTTTCTTCGCTGTGTCATTTTTTGACGCAGTGTTTTTTCGATGTGCAGTTTTATTGCCGTTTTTTTTTTTTATTTGTTGATATCTTATCTTTGCGTTAACGGAACGTCTACACGACGCATCGTGTGCATATCTTGTTAGTAGCATAAGCCACGCATAATATAGAAATATAATTAAAATTAATTACAATTCAGTACATTTGTTACACAAAACAATTAAATATATTAGAATTATTGCTATAATATAGGAATACAAAGAATTTAGCTTTAGTATTTAGTAATAATTTATAATTAAATAGATAAAATACATACTTAATTTAATTATTTGCGTTAACAGTTTTAGAAGACAGATATACATATAGGACCCAATTTTTTACTCTTACAATTTTTCGTATCTTATTAAAATGAAAATGAGACCAATATTAAACAAATAATTAAGACAATCATTACTACATTAAAACATGTTACCAAATGATATTTATTGAAAATAAAAACTATTTTAGTCGCTCTTTAAAATACGGTATTCAGTCGAATCTGGTAAGACTGGGCAACATTATTAAGGTCATAGCGAAAAAATCAGGAATTATTTCTAAAATATAAAACTGAACTGTGACTAAACCAATGCAAAAAACATTCATTGGCTTTGAGGCATTTAAACTGAACGTATAGTTAGTCGCCGAATGTGAGCAAGCATTACGCAGTAGATTCGATTTCATTTATTTTTTAGATTTTTTAATAAACTATTCCCGCACTAAGTAATTATATCCTTATGTCACGATGAGTTTCACAGACATTCAATTCACAAGCACAAACACAAGACTCCGAACAAGCATCTATAGATCACACAAACTCTTGTCCGACGCGGGGGTCGAACTCACGACACGTCACATAGTGGCAACTGACTTGATGATGTATACCACAATACGTGTAGTCAGTCAACTCGCACGAAATTTCTTGCTTTATCCAAATTAGCATCGACTTTACATAACGTTTCACATTCGCACCGAAACTCACAATAACATTGAATTCGATTTTAAACTTTCGCGTGTACACATTTATCAGACGACAAACAGGACTTATTCGCGATATAAAACGATTTCTCCCGACGTTTCGATCGAGTTGCACCGACGGTTGGTGTAAAAAGAAAAACATTTAATTCGTTGGCGTAACTATACATTTAGTTTGAATGCGTTATATCGTTACCGGTTGTAGCTCCGTCAACGACGCCCTCTATAACCGCCCCTCCCGCGCCTGTCCCGGTCGTCGTGTTCGTTTTGGTAGCCGCGCGAGTGATAACCCTGGTTGCCATGGTTGCCCTGGTTGGACTGGTAACCTTGGTTCTGCTGGTAACCCTGGTTCGATTGGTAGCCTTTGTTGTAACCGCCGCTACCACCTAGAAAAAGAAATTTAATTTAATTTTGTTTTCTATTGATTTTGATTTGGTTTTGCTGATAAACAGAAATGGGTAAGAAAATAAAAATTGGGTATAGACTCAAGTAATATTTTTTTTCTTCATTTAATACACATGAAGATATTTTTAACTTTTGTTAATAAAATAAATGTAGACAGAAAATTACATTTAACAATTCAGTCAGTGACTTGAGTAGGTATAAAACAACTCTTAAATTACAAAAACGAAAACAGCATCAAGATAAAGACAAACAAAACATATTGAAATACACACTAAGATACTCGAATCTCTTGATCGCTCTAAGGTTTGCTGTTAGAGAACCCAACTCTGGGTTAAGCTCGCCTTTGTACATAATTTTTCAAATTGTATGTTTTAAATGTATTTTAGTGTGTGCAATAAAGTATAATAATAATAATAATTAATAATAATTTTAATTGCATTTTTATGTATTGAAAGGCAGGTGCCATAGTTCTCCGTTATTTAAAAGAAACACACTTAACAAATCATATCAATAACCCAAATTAGTTTAATCTCCATAATTTACAATAGTCTTGTAGCTACCTTGGGCAGTTCATGTCTGTTCTTCTATAGAGCCGGGGTGGATGGCCCTTGGTAGGTGCCCCATCACTTTTTAGATTAAAGTTCTCAACAAGGCCTCTGCATGTTGGACCTGTGTCCCCGTGTAAGCCTTTAAAAAGGACCGGGTTTCTTCCCTTGAAGTTATCCCGTGAATTAAAAGAGATACAAATAATAATAATACAATATCCTCACCTTGTCCATATCCTTGATTAAAGCTCCCCATACTATCATAACCTTGGTTGTACCCCCCACTGTACCCCTGGTTGTAACCCTGGTTTTGGTTGTACTGGTTGTAGCCCTGGTTGTGGTTGCCGCCCTGGTAGCCCTGACTGTTGTAACCGCCTGGAGGGACTTCATATGTTTGGTAGTTGCGATTCTGGTTCTGATTGTAACCAGGCGACGTTTGCGGCCTAGAATGTTTGTCTCAGGTTAATTTAGACATGTATCTTTATAAGTTTTAATTTTAATATGTCAATAACAGATGTCACGTGAAAAAAATAAAACAAAAAGGTAACAAAATATACATTTTTATTGTTTTGTTCGAAAATAAACATTTAACATTCTTGAATATACCTATTTATTTACAAAATAATTATAATTATCTTTAGTAGAATTTGAAGTATTATCAATTTACCTACAAATAAAGTTCTTTAGCAGTCAACCATCGTGATAATATTCAAAACATAACAGAATAGAGAAAACCAACACAAACAACATAATATAGAACACTTATATATATAAGCTAACAGTGGCGAAGGGTCCATATAACTCGATTCCTACCGGCTTCCCTTTTGAAATATGGCAAATACTAAGATTCAGTTTATTTAAGTATCATTTAAAAATATCAACTATAACTACAATAATTTAAATTAATAATGTACGTGTATAGCCTTTGCTTGAAAATAACAATAAACGCCTAAACATTTTTTTTGAGCAAAACGCATGCAATTTATTGTTCACGATTCGCTTTACCGGTTAAAAGGTAAGCCGGGACGAAATTCGGGAATCGAGTACATCTACTTCATAGTGCGATCTCTTTTACTCCATAGAGTAAAAGTGAGACACTATGTACATTGACACATTGAACAACCGCGGCCAATAAGGACTTAGGGAAGCCGGTGCGGAGCGGCTTATGACAAAGACAGAAAATATAAATGCGTACGCCAGAAAGAGATGCAATATGAACTTCGTACGTCAACTGAACATGACAGCTGACGTTTACGTTCGCGCTAATATTATAAAAGTTTTATTTATTATTTTCACCGGTTCATTTGCATTAGATTAGGTGTATTCGTATCATAATTTAGAATCTTATAGTATTATTACTTGTGATTGATCAGTGTAGTGATAGTGCAGTAAAAACAAATTTACATCAGTTCAGTGTTATTGTTTGGTTATCGTCTATTCGAATAAATATTTAGGTAAGTCAAAATTACTAAGATTGTTGATTTAGTTTGTAGATCTATTAGAAAGTAGTTATTTTTGTTAATATTAAGTAAATTCGATAATATAGCGGCATTAGTGAACGTAGAATGCTGCCTAACAGATTATTTGCTGACTGAGTAAAAATCTTTTTTAAAGTAGAGTTTTGAAAAAGACCTGACATGATTTGAATTAATTACAAATGACGATCAAACATTTTAACAGTTCTTTGTACGACAAAATATTATTGGCTCACAGGAAGTTTTAAATTAAATAAAATGTTCTGTTTGCTTTGTTATTCTCAGATCCAATACTCAATATCTTATTTCATCCCACATAGTAATATAGATCAAAATTTGGACCCTGTCTGTAGGACAAGTTAGTAGTAGATAGATAGAGATATGCACAGCATAGTATACATATATGTGGGAAGGCTTAAAATAATGTGTTTATAGTTTCTATATTTATGTACTTATACTATTTGTATATTATTGTTATAACATTACAATCTTCTCAATCTGACAATATACATATAAGTAATTTAGAAGTGTTGTATATTGCTGTTTTGCAACTTAACAACAATATAAATATTTTAATTATAATATGCACTTAAGTCCATGTTTATGTGGCCACCAACTATTATATATTTTGTATTCTATAATTTAGTTGCATTTTATTTTATAGTAAACATTTTAATTTGTCTATCAGTTAGATATTCATTTATTGTACTTATAGTAGCATTTTGATTGTAAAAAGGTTTTAAATTATTACTGTATTTCTCTTATTTTTTTTTAATTTTCAGGGTGTTTATAATTCTAGTAGTGAATAGAGCTACACAGGGTTTAATGCTCTTATTAATTCATCTAAAATACATGTTCAGACAAAAAAACATATCCGTACTTGTTGTTTATCGTTGCATGATAATAATGCAATTTTTGGACGGGCTTCCCTTTTAAGAAAATTCACCCTTCGCCACTGTAAGCTAACGTTTTGCTTTCATCAAGACAATTTCCATTCAATAATAATTCAATACAAATGTCATAGACTTTGGTAGTATTTATTTATTTTTATTTAGTATTAAAACTACGACTAGCTTAAGAATGCGTTTCAAAATAGGGGCTGAACGGAGTTAAACATTACATTTCGTCAATCTATATTCAATTAGAAACATACCAGTCGCTAGCTAACCTCTCTTAGAAAACAAAACAACATAAATCTTCTAATATAATAGAAAATTAAAAAAAATGGTATTTTTAAACATCTGTTACGGAACTCCAATATGTGTGTGTATGTGTGTGAGTGTATAAAAAGTGTGTGTGTGTGTACAATACTCTCCACATCTAAAAAAAATAATAATATCTTTTTGGCTATAGTATTTGTATCTGGCTGGTTTTGGTATAATTAAAAGTTAAAATTTTAAAGAACATAATTCCAAATTCTAATTTTATTAGAGAGAGAGAAAGATTTTATTACAAGTTCATACATACTACAATACGAAAAGACTTTCCCCGACCTATTATGTACTCCGTCCAACCCCGATCAATTGAAACGGACCTTTATTCCACATAATCAGTGCCTACGAGCATACCTGCCATGATCGCCGGCTCCCTGGCTGTATCCCCCCTGCACGCGGCCCCGTCCCCCGCGCCCCCCGCGGCCCTCGCCCCGCGGGGCCCCGTGCCCCTCGCCCCGCGGGGCCCCGTGCCCCTCCCCCCGCGGGGCCCCGTCTGTGCCCCGGCCCCCGCCCGGGGGACCGCCGCCCGTGTTGTTAAAGCCTCCCCGGCCCCCGCGACCGCCAGTGGGGGGTCCGGCCTAAATACACATAATTATTATTAGTTCAACTGTATTACATAGCTGTACTTTATACCATCAATGTAAATCTGTTGGTGTATGTGCACATTAATTTTGCACCTTATTTAGTACATCTTTAATGTCATAATATATGTAATATAATGGCAGAATATATACATAAAATAAAATAGCGAGATAGATAATCATGGCAGACAAATTTATTAGTGAACCACATTGTTTTCTGTGTGCCTGGGGTTAGAACATTAGAAAATCTTGCCATGTAATAATTTTATATAGAAAAAGAGTTATATCGATGAAACTTATAACTTTGATGTGTCGCTCAAGTCTAAAAATACTTGAAAATCATACTTACAACTGTCCTTGGTTCCCACGTAGGCATTACTAACGTTTGCTCGTTAGGCCTGCCTCCACGATCCGGTACCTGCAATATACCAATAATTTCTTAAAGTGACTTATTACATTTACATTTTTATGATAATAATTTTTTTTTACTGCAATTAAAAGTCATTTAAATAATGAGTTACTACATTTTTAAGAGCCAATATAGAGAAAAGATAACAAACTGTTGAAATAGAAGAAAGGAAGAGAGTCCTTTGCCTTGTTGTGGGATACTATACAATATGTGACTGGCTAAGGTAAAAGAAGGGGCCCCGGGTGTTTTTAGTCGGTGAGTGTCAGACATAATAATATCCCCAAGCTATGTCCTCACCGTGGGTTGACCGTCGCTTTCAACCCTGACAAAAAAAGTATTAACTTTAAATATAGCTTACTCACCTTCCCAATCAACACTTTATTAACTTCAGTCTGGGTGTTCTTCCTAACAGTGGCACTGGATGTTTTCTCCACAAGTAGCAGTGACGTCCTGGCCGCTAGGAAGTCTGACAGTTTGACGTCAGGCTTGACTTTCAAACCCTCGCGCTTTGGACGGTATGTCGACTGGATGACGTCCTTCTTTGATTTTAGACGGTCTGACCACTGTGGAGTTATTCAAAATCAAAAGGTTTTTATTTCGAGTAGGCCTTCTCAGGCACTTTCAAAACTTTACTGACACTAGTTGTGTGGTTCCAAAATTGAGCTGTAGTTATTTTTTTATTAAATAAGTATTTATAAGTAAGTAATAAGTAAATGAAAGTAATCAGTTGATGGGATGGTTGATAATATGAGGACAGAAATAATTTTATATTTCTAATTGACCTTGATTCTACCTTCATAGACTTATTCAAGAACGATATTGATAAAATTGTCGAACTTTGTACTTTATGCCACTTAGCTAACTAACTCCAGTTGCGCAGTAGTTACTTAGTAGTTAGTAGTAGTAGACTACTCTAGTCAGGTAGTTACTTGTATCAAACAAATCAAAATTATTACTATCTACAGTCGAAAGTGACCTACCCATTTTTAAGAGTACTTTGTTTTACTGTGGTTTTTTTTTTAATAAATGAGACCCGCACTAAGGAATTTAATCCTTGTATCGCGGGGGGTTTCACAGACATTTAATTCACATGAACAACGACACCTAGACTCAAAATAAGCCTTTGTAGATCGCACAAATTCTTGTCCAACTCGAGGATCTAACCCGCGACACGTCGCGTACCGTTCAGTCAAAGATAGCCGAGTTATTTGTACATCCATACCTCAAAACTCTGTATTGTACACTCGAGCCTCGTTATAAGGGTTTCCCTTCGCAGTCTGTACTCCTCAAACATCTCTGTAAAGTTGTTCTCCAGCTGCTTCCAGTCTTTCTCCGTGAGGGCTTTGTTGTACAATGGCTTACCTACTAGCTGTTCACCTGGACAGAAAAGAATATTTAGTACGACTAACTATTAATAATCAGTATAATGTTTAAAATATTCTTTAAGTGAGTTATATTAGTTAAATAGAATATACGTCTTTCCTTTGATGTGGAGGGGGAAGGGGGGTTCACATATTACTTTACATGCATACAATGGTTGTTAATGTTTGTGTCAGATTTAGAATTATTCTTGGATCACACAAATTGTCTTACACAAGGTCAAAACGACAGCATGTAAGATGATGCTACGGTCGAACTAATAGCATCAAATTGATTTTTTGAAGATGAATTGAAGTGTTTTCGAGACCATTGCACAGCACATTGGTATAACTAAGCATGGTGAAGCAAAGTACCGCATACACTTAAGTCCACAGTGTAACATCTAGAAATGTATTAACATCTTAAAAATGATAACAAACCTTCTTTCTGTATGGTCTCCTTTAGTTTAGCTTCAAGCTTTGAGAACAACATCTCTGGTGTGATGTTGGGCGGAGGCTTGTTAAACTTAAGTGTTACTAAGATATCTTTCAAGTCTTTCGCTGTAGGTGATTCTTGCTGTAAAATCAAAATATTACTCTTAGATTTCCTGTCAAAATAGAATAATAGTAGCAATGTTGAGGAAAGAAAAAACCTGTGTACCAGTGTCAGTTACCTCCATACTATGTTTCATTAAAATAATATTCCACAACATTTACACAACGCCATCTAGACTTAAGTTAAACATACTAAAGTACAACTCGTGCGAATTAACTGTGCACTCCGCTGGAATGCGACCCCTCTCCCGCTACCCCGCGCGGCTCCCCGCGTTCGCCGCAAGCCCGCAGTAGCGATAGCATCCTTGTTACCGTACTGTCCAAATGACGTCACGGCGCGAGGTGCACAGTTAATTCGCACGGGTTGTAACTTGTGTTATGAGTACTAGACAACTGATAGACTATACATATACATTTCTAAATACATACATATTATAAATAAATTACACCAAGACTCAGATCGAATGACAGTGGTCATCACAACAAACATTTATCCTGGGTGGGAACCAAAACCACTAACTCTGGTATAGCAGCCATAAGACCAACAGGACATTCATTGTATATTTGCGTGAGTCGTTGAAGGGGCGCACATTTACCTGCCTTTGTCCAGCATGATACCTGAACAAACAGCCCATAAAGGCTTGCTCCATAACAATAACAGCCATCTAATAGTGCACATACCATGACAATCTCCATGCCAGCCGCCTGCTTGTCTATCGGACAGTCTACCTTCACCATCCTGGCTGCCATGAGCTCTGATATTAAGTAGTCCAGTAGCAATAAGAGATCCTCTTTGGTTTGGAGACGGGAAGACATATGACCTGGAAATAATTACTATTGTAAGTCCTGATTTATGAAAAACTGATGAGTTTTTTCTGCTGTTCTGTTAATTGAGGAACTACAAGCATTCCTCATTTGATGATGAAGTGGAAGAGAAAGGTGTTCTATGCATGCTGTTTTGTTTTCACAAATGCTATAATCTTACTTTTAGAGAAGGTGGTAGGCCCCACATTATGACTATGGCTGGTCTGAAGAATCACAGTTCTAAACATGATACTTTATAGACAAAACCTAAGCTTATTATTGTCTGTGCTCTCTAGAAGATCTGATTCATCTGATCTTTACTTTTATCTAACTGAATTATACAATATTATATATTATATATTTTACTTTTTTAGATTTTGTATATTCTCATACCCATATATTTGTACATCTTACCAAAGACAAAACATAGCATTCTTTAATTACTTTTACTTAAGATTTTTATTTTTTGTTTACCTATGTTTTACAAATAATACATTCTGATTCTGAAGATATACAGGCCTTATAACAAAGTAAGTGAAAATTTTAAAGCCTGTTACCGCCTATACTTTACAAAGCAAGAAATAATCTGTTTTTAGAAATCAAATCTTACCTGTAACCAGTTTCTTATACGGACATCCAAGTTCTTTAAGAAAAGAGCTCAACTCTAATAAGAAAGAACTGGACTCGTCTGCATCATTCATCATGTTGACAGTCTCTTCCAAGTTGCACAGTCTTTTTAGCTCTTCTGCAAGTATGTGCACGAGTTTTGTGTACTCGAGGGATTTGGCACCGCCATCCAGGGCCTTGGAGAAGGCCGTCTCATCCGTGAGTGGGCCTTCATAGCTGTAATCAAGTAAGTTATAAAATGTATGATTGTTTAGTGTGGTAGAAGGATGCTTTAATGTGATTACTATTGAAAATCACTACATAGTACAAAACAAAGTCGCTACCTGTCTATTAGTTGGTTTAAATCTTTAAAACTATGCAATGGATTTTGAAGCGCTTTTTTTTATATATAGTGATTCAAGAGGAAGGTTCATATGTATAATACATCAATAATTTAACTGTGCGAAGCTGGGGCAGGTTGCTAGTGTATAATAAAATGACGAATTTACGAAAATAAATATTCTATAATCAATGAAGTTTGAACAAACAAAATGTTATCAGATTTGTCATGTTATTGTTTAAATTTTCCTATTGCACCACTTGACATCATATGTGTATCAGTAATCATTGCAATTCAATTTAATGATACTTATCTTAATCAAAATTCCATTTACATATTGATGTACTTACTTATTTAGTAAACATATTTATTTGCATAGTATAATATAGGCGGAATGAGAATTGTCTTGGCCACTTTGCAGGTATAAAAAAAAGCAAGATGTCATATTGTATTTTTTTTTAAATCAAATATTTTTAAGGTATGTATAACTATTTTATTCAGTATTCTAGTCTTTTGAAATAATGAATGTAAGAGAAGAGATACCTATCTTTATAAAATTATCGCCAACGCAACAAGTTCAAAAGTTTGCATATTGTTCATGAATTATGACCTAAAGCGACCACGTTTTGACCCGAACTACATTGAAAAAATAATTAAAATAGAACCTTAACACAAAGAGCTGAAAATAAACAATATAAAGTGAATAATTCATAAAATATTTACTTCTAAGCCTACGATCTATAGCTAATAAAGATCTCTAACCTTAAAATGAAAACTTACCCTAAATCATTCAATGAATCCAATATATCGTTTTCCATATTTATGGAATAATGCACGGAATTCACAGAATGCAATCTAAATATATTTTATATTTAATTTCCACAGCCGGTATTAAATTGCGAGAAAATCTAATGTCAGATCTCAGATGCCGTAAATTGTCGCTATTGGTCGCTATGCGTATAATGAGGATGTCTGTAGAACCTGTCATTATCTTAGTTGATTTTTATAGTCGAGTTTTACGCATGTAAACAGCTATCGTCAGGATTTTTCACTGTTTTCACACTTGATTTCTTTACAGAAAACTCAATGAAAAAAGATTAGCATTAGGTTATTATTGTTACTAGTTTGATTTTCTCTCAAAATGCAGATACATCAGTAACTACAACTACTTCTACGAAACAGTAGAAAATATTTGATTTAAGAAATCGACTAATATTAATTACTATCCTGACAACACTAAAATATTAGCGCTATCTATTGGTAGAAACAAGAAAATTAAATAGATAGTTTACATAATGATAAAAATGTAAGATGTCGCTGTAGTCTAACTTACTTCTTCAAAAGTTCAAATCAAATCAAATTATTTATTTGCCTTGAGTTCAAAAACGAAAGATGGAACCGTGTTAGGTCTTATTATTTGAATTATTAATGTAAGTAGCATTTTTTAAAAGAGCGGATCGAGAGTTTTGGAAAGAAAAGCCTTTGCCCAACTGTGGGCTCTTGCATAGACTATTGGAATAGTACCTTAGTATATAGACTATGTATAATTTTGAAATAAATAAACCTACGAATTGTCTTTAAATTACAGCCGGTAATTTACTACAGGTTAGACGACCGAGGATCGCAGTAGCTTTATGAGGGACAGATAAAGCACTCCTGTGGTATTAGCCGGTAAGAGTCCGGCTATGCCTCTCTTCTTTCCCCAGGGCGGAGAAAGTCGATGAGAATTTCCCCGAGTAAAAAAAACAAAGAAAAAACATATAACTACGTAGATCCAGGGGAATTACTTTACAGTTCTGCCTACATTTTAAGAAATAAACTACTATGTCTAACATGTAACGTTAAGAGAACATTTTACGGCATTTAGCACTTAAGTTTTACCTGTTATTATTTGTTATTGTTTTTCCAATGCCATGAGAAATGACATCATGCATCCTCGTAAAGTAACTAGTCTTAGAACGCACCTGTTTGTCATGCAAACGAACTATCTACAATTACAATCATAAACACAGCCGGTACACATTAATTTTATTGCATATTTATGTTAAGCAACCTGCTTGGTTAGTGACCATAGTGTACTATGTGTATTTTTAACTTTTTTTTTCTAATGTCGAATACTAAAAACGTAACCGACTGGTTTTACGATTTGGAAGTCTAGAGAAATGGATTTCTTTGTAGATAATTAACTGAACGAAGTTCATGGATTTTTGGGTTTATATAAAGCCTTTTTTGATAACCCAGTGGAAATTCTTATGGGTTATACTGGGGTTGACGGTGGGTCGTTCCTAAATCTTTCCGGCTAAAAACACTGAAATATCCTCATCTACCTATGCTCACAGGCAGGCAGTTACTGAAAGTTGTTAATATAGAGCATATGGCACATATAAATAATGTGGTTTTCATTTGGTACAGTACAAATCGATTCAGTAGTTTCTAAGATTACCTATCCCTTGCTTGTATCCCTATTAAATATAGGATTGCAATTAATTCAAATGTTAAGATAAAAATTTTACAACTTTGTGCTTAATAACTATGAATGTTACATTAATGTTAATAGCAAAGAATAACTTTATAGACTAGGCTCCACCATTTTCCTTTGGCATAAATTAATTCTCATCTTCACTTATAGCAGTTTTAATAAGTCTGTATGTAAATGTGTACACTAATAGATTTTTTTACTTTAACATTAATTATGTTAAGAAAAATGAGTCCAAGCCAGTCTAATTTGCATCTAATTAACTAACTTTCATCATTAAAATAACATTTAGTAAATTGCTACTTTGAATTTTATTTATTTTATAGTGCTTTTAATTTGATGGTAGAAATTAGTTCAAATTCATTGTATGAGACTCGTGGGCACTTTTAGTCGTGAAGGTAGAAATCGGTAGATAATATTTAAAACCTTATTTGGTCTTCTTACGAATATTTAAACACTTGGGTTAATTACACATATCAGAGGTTATTTTTATCAATGGGTTGTACTAGTGACGTAATAGGGTCCTGCTGCAAAAACTGTGAAAGCATATTGGTACGACCGCAGAACTGCTAAGTCAAAGGTCTCGAGTTCGATCCTCACGGCGCGCACCGACTTTACGAATATTGTGTGTGTTTTGTGGAATAAATATCACAGCTTCCGTGTTTCGGAAGGCACGTAAAATTGTGGGTCCTGCGCCTGATGACTCTCCGGTCCTGTCGGATTGCCGTCCCATCGGGCTAGGAGAGTAAACCAATGTAGAATATTACCTACTCTCGGAAGTGGTTAGTATTTCTACGAATTGATCAGATATATACCCGTTTTCTCAACCTTGCATTGTAAAGACAACAAAAAGTTAGTTCTACATAACACTCGCTTCGCAAGTCAATCATATAGGAATGAATGGAACGCGACGTTCAATGTTTTGTTTTTACTCATTACTCATTCACAATCGTTAACATTGTGGGGTTCCGAGCAGTGATTGCTCGATTTTCTCTTGTTGCTTTCATAATCGCTAGTCAACCTGTGTTTTTATCAGGGTGTGAATAAAATGGCAAGGTTGTTTCTATTTTGAAGTGTAAGAGGTATGGAGCCCGCTTGATGGTTAAGGTCTGGTCAGATTTTTTGGGATCTTTCTCCAAAATGTAAGTTCAGAATAGACTAAGCGTTTGTTGTGTTGGGATAAATTACTTACATATGAAAACCTTTGCGTGTCCTAATTTCTTTTTAGATGTAATAAATTGCAGTAATGTATCAATGAATGTACAGTCACGAGAAATAACATTTATTCACGACTAAATAGCTGCAGTAGATTTCTTATGCGAATTTTTTGAAGTTGTTATGGAATTTTCCTGATATTATAAGCTAAACGTAAAATGTTTAATTTGAAAAATAATATAATCTCAAAACTCGTGACTGTAACTCTTTCTTGTTAATTCTTGAGGTCACAGATATTCCAAGTTACGAGTATAGTCTTGATTTACAAACATTTTACCTACATAACGATGCAGCCAGAATATACCTGCATACCTGGACGTAACCTCACATTCAGACGCGTTGCGCATCGAAACTAATAAGATAAACTTGATTCACCGATTTAATCCGTTACCTATTACTGCAAACCAATAGAAAACAGACTTTACCGTAATATAATTAAAGTACAATTTAGATTGTGGAAGAGTTTATTTTGTAATCACAGATAATTCTCAGAAACCGGTAATTTTGAATATTTAAGTAACACTTGTATACCTATAAATTAACGCGTGGTCAAGTCAGGTTAAAATGACTTATGATTGAGGCTATAATTATATTTATTTATTACACGACTCTCGTATCTTGAAATTACTTAAGAAGTAATAGAAAATATTTTTTATTTCGTCGTCGAAATGTAGCTTGAAGTCATCTAGTAGGTATTTGGTTTAGTAACTTTTAAATCCTTTAATTTTGGCACCTTCGCGAGTGGTTCTCTCGACCTTCTTATCTTTAAAAACTTTTGGTACTTGGAACCGCTGCAGGAGAAATGTTGGGAGTAACCCGTGTTTCATAAAGGCTAGTAAGCACTCCCTGGCTGGTCAAAAGTAGAAGACAATACATTCGTAATGGGAAGCGAAAGGAGTTTTTTTTATATAAAACAAGGTACTGTGTTCCATATAACAGACAGGCTGTAAGAGTCTAACACTACCGACCTCTTCCCCCAAGGAAGTGGATGTTTTGAGGATTCCCCCTTGCTCGAAAAACAACTAAGAAACCAAAGAAACTGAGCTGGGTTGGGTTTTTACAGATAAAATACTTTATAGATTTCAATTTCAGGACACACGGAACATTAAAGGTACTTTCTCTTCAAAAGCCATCATCATTTAATTTTATTTTGAAATGCCGCTAGCTACCAGTAATAATATACCCACTCCAAACATGTCAAACCAGGTTCAATTCAAGAACTCGATCCCTATAAAAAGGCTATTACGTAGCCTCATCTATGATCACAACAAACTACGCGCACAAAATATAAAATATTCAATCTACACTCTACAGACACGTCGACACGGCTTGTATGTGTATGTGTGCGTGAGTGCGTTTGTGTGAGTGATACCTGTGCGTACGCCGATCGCTCACAGGTGTGCGAGAGCATAGTAAGCCATATCCACAATTCCACATGGTATTTTTTTTTATTTACCAGTTGTTTCTCATGTTTATGGTAACCTACTTGTTTAATGTCACACTGCTTTTGAATTATATTTGTTGGTGTAGTTGGAGGTTTTATTTTTGGCTTATTAAAGTTTTGAAGAATATCTAGGATAGGGTTTTTTTTATCGTAGATAGAATATTTAGTCGTCTTATAGCAAGGCCAGGAATTGATAAGATTATATTATTATAATTAGTTGCTGACGTAGGTATTGAATGAAGATCCAATTTTTGATAGGACATACATTCTTCAGTTTTATGTCTATAGAACATAACATATTTTGTATCTATGTACCTACTTAGATATAAAATACTACAAATTATCAAAATAATCTATCTAGTATAATGTGCCACCTAAACACCAACTAAAAATCTTCTTAAGACGGGTCCAATGTCCTGAAAATATCATTGCCATACAATCTAAACATTTCTATGAATTTCGTCAACTTTTTGCCAAATTCATAGAAGTTGCTGCCGTTAAATCTTTGATAGTTTAATCTTAACTTCAACTTAGATCCCGCTGCTCTGACGCACGTCTGTACCGCCGCTGTCCAAACACGTTCTCCACACACGTTGACGCTCTCTGTCCCACAATCACAGCGTTTTCACAACCGAAACGACCGATCTACTACGAACGAGTCCGAACGCCACAGTCGACCGCGCAGGCTGACGCGGCGCACGTCTTTATCACTGCGCTTAAAAAAAAGTTTACATCGCATTCCGGATTCGATAAATTCAAATTTTAGGAATGTGATCGGTGTCCGTTCCCGAACCATCTATGTGCCATA
Source organism: Chrysodeixis includens (assembly GCA_941860345.1). Classification (NCBI taxonomy): domain Eukaryota; kingdom Metazoa; phylum Arthropoda; class Insecta; order Lepidoptera; family Noctuidae; genus Chrysodeixis; species Chrysodeixis includens. The sequence goes on from OW796116.1 coordinate 719,580, forward strand.
TACAGTGATGTTAATTTGTGTGGATTAAAAATGGGTGTTTTATTAAATTTGTTTTTATTTGTGACCGTTTTGGTGCCTTGTGTTTTTGGGCAAGAAGCTGCGGCGTGCTATGGTGCTGGCAGCGTTGCTGGCGCAGCTATCGGTGCTTTCATTGCTGCACTCCTTTTGGTTGCAGCAGCGTATTACTTGAGGAAACTATATTGGAAATCACGGAAAGGTACGTGAGTTGTTTCAAGTTTTTTGCGGACCGCTTGCGGCGTAGAATGACGAGCCGACAGCCCACGTAGTTGAATCTCGAATCAGTCGAATCTTAGAATTATAAAACAACGACCTTTGCCTTTTTCGACAAAAGTGCGTAAAAAAATATATTTTTAGCACAGCATCGCGTCTAACAAAATAACATTATGTGCGACACGGTGTGTATGTGTAAATTAAGAAATTCGCATCAGCAAATCCGTTTAAACACTTCTCAAGTTACTGTTAAACGTTCATTGAATATGTATGACTGACTTTAATGCTTAACGTGACTTAATTGCGAAATATTCCAACTACCAGCCGGTTAACATTAAACCTGTTTTAAATAATACCTTTTATAGACATATAGGTACTTATCTAGTAAACGTCGACGAAAATAGACAGGTTTTTGATGTGTCACAATATTTTTACGAAAGTTTTGATTTATTGCTGAAGTCGTGATTAAAGTTACACAAAGTTGTAACCGCTTAGGTAGGTGTTAAGTCACGTTAGGCCAGTGACCATGAGATAAATAGATTCGATTTTGCTTAGACATTCTTTAGTACTTGAAACTTAGGTTGCAACCAGATGTTTATAGAATTGATCACGTCTACGATACGCTGTAGATACTTACACCTACTTCAAACGGTTTATTTGACATAGTCATGTCACGATAATTACCAACGCATTATCAGTTCATACATATTACAGGAATATTGCAATACGTACGGTACCTCTAGTGCTACTGTACTTAGCAAGGACTGTTTACATTACCACGGAAGAGGTAGGCTAAGATCTTAAGCAATTGATAAACAGTAAGTTTCTTTAACTACATAGGTGATCATATTAGGTACACCTTTACATCAACTATTTAATCATGTAGTTTAAGGCTGGTATTTCAAGATACATGTTGAAGCTTAATACAAGGGTCAAATCAATCAACACTAGTTTTTGCTGCTGACTTGTATAAAATTCGATAGATAGGTAGGTATCTATCTAGTTCCGAGAATATTTAGCTGACATACTTAAAAGAAATCCATAGGTTTTGCAATTTAAACAGAAAAAGCATATACTCACGTATTACTTGACAATATAATTTTTTGTACATACTTTTTGACATAAATCATAGTCTTATTTATGAAAACACTTTCCAACCAATAAGTAAAATTCGTAGATGTAAAACTTTTCTTTCTCTTCAACAATACATTTTGAATAAATAAGATTATTTTCTTTCGCTTGTCATCGTCGCACGCATTAATTTGTAATATCTCAATCAATTTACAAATATTATATCGACAAGTAATATTAATAACGACAATAAAACTGCAAATTCATCGCAATCGCTATAAACTTTCACTGAGCAGTTAGCGGGAAGCGTAAATTAATTGCAACAAAGACATTAAACTTGCACAGATTAAAAATACTTGTTAAATAAAAGATTGTCTATGATGCACGTCATATGATGCGCGCGGCGGAGCGAACACTTTCTCGATTTTCACAATGACATGTTTTTCATCAATCAATCGTTATTTCGTTAGAGTGATTGATAGCGGATTATTTTTATCTCCTTTTAAGGTTATTTGTAGGTTGTTAAGGGTGTTATTTGTAAACATAAATTTAAAGAAAAACGAAACTTTAAACTATAAACTTTAGAGTCGTGGTGGGTTTATCGTCATATCCTAATGTTTTGATGGCTTAATTCGTTAAACAAGATTAAAATATATAAATCTAGACTGAGATTGTGACACTTGATCAAATTGATTTTTTTTTATACCATGAGCAGAAGTCTCGAACTTAATGTTAAAATTATTAACTGTTAATCAATTTAAAATTACAATGTCAACAAACACCATCTATACCACAACTAAAAGCTTATGATCTCGTCAAATTATTCTCCTAAATTTGTTTATGCATTGTTTTAACCCCTATATTAAAAATAGAAACCGTTAGTACGTTATTACTGGTGTCTTAACTTGAAAGGACCGGGTCTTTTGTACTAAGATTTCTCCTAAATCATTTGCACAGATCTTAGACTTTCAAATAACATAATTACTAGTCATTCAATGGTTATCTGTATTTATTTAGTCAGTTAGAACTGTTAGAAGCAATTAACTGCAACTATAAAATGCCGCTCGTAGCTTTAATGACAAATAATTCGTCATTTCTTAAAAAAAAAAACAATATAAGTAAGGAAGGAGCAAAACCATAATTTAGTCATGTACCATAAAAAGTGAAGACTTTTAATAAAAAAGAAAACAATAATCGGGGTCATGACAGCACGTAATAGTATGGAACCAAAAGGACTCCATCTAAATCTCTCATTTAGAAAATAGACCGTTTTAAAACGAGTAGCAACTGTTTAATATGTATTACTTTTATAGAGAAGCAATTATTGTGATTTCCATACACATCGCTAACAATAAGTAAGGTCGTACTTATTTGTGAAGTCGGTAACAAAGGCTGAACATTTGAGTTTGTAAAACTTCGTTTAGTTATTTATTACAGTTTTTTTTTAAAGTGGGATATTATAATGACAATCCATCGTCTCGGAGGTGGGTACTGTCAGATCCTTACTGACTAAACCTGAACCGCCATGTAACGTCTCCCGCGTTTGGTCGGTGCGTGGCAATGCGTTGCAATTCATCACGCAAAAAACACGGGTTCTGATCGTACCTACTGACGTGTATATTCGTATGTTCTCACTCAGTCTTATCCAACAAATTACGCTTCACTTGTTTGAACGAAAACATTGATTAATTGCTCGTTTAATGGGCACCGCATAAAACTTAATTGAGGTTCTGGCGCTCAGCAAATTTGATTGCGTTGACTGAACGTTGTTTGGTACACAGAGTTTATAGGTAATCTGTGTAGTTTTATAGAACGGGTAAGAGGGCTTTTAATACTTACTGCAGTTTAATTAACACATGTAATAGATAATTCAATGTTTAGAGGTTAGTTGGGGGCTTTATAATGTATTTAAATTTAATTATTCCTTTTTATAGGCAAAGAATCTGTTACAGAATAGGCGATCAGCTTAGTTATTGAGTTTATATTTAATTTAAGAGGTTTTTTAACTTGATTAAACTTAACAAGATATAAAAAGCTTCAAAATCTATTAATTTAAATCAAGTAACCGGTTTTTAAGTTTTGACATAATAGTGTTAGACATTTGTAAAGGTCAGATATACTATTTCAATAATAGTGCTAAAAATCTCATATTAATTGGTTTATATTTTATAAAGGCGCCACACAAAAACATATTTTTCGCAGCTCGTTTTAATCTTCTCTTATTTATTGTTGTTAATCGCATAAAAAGTGATATTTTAATAAAAATCGGAAAATTTATTAGACTTTACTTGAATAATCTAGAGCTACTGTGGGATATGCAACTAAATTATTAACGTGGAAAGAGTATTTGGGGAAAATCGTGTTGATCCGGCAACCATCTTATCATTCTTATTCATTTCCGTCTAATTACGTCTTTTCGGGATCCTAACTCGTTTCAAACCCAAAACAATCTGTAATCTTGCACGAGTTACTCTTTTTAATTAAATATTAGTAGTCTTCAAACGTACTCAAAAACTTTCACAAGAAAATAGAATAATTAGTTTTAAACGTACTAAGACTGTGATAACATGCTTATGACATACCTTACCTCGTACAGAAGCCTTCGCCTGACCTACTAAACTAAATCTATCTAACATGGCGATACTCATTCAAGCAATGTATCTGCTTTTCAATCTCTCTATTTATTCGTTCCTTACGATCTTTTGATTGGATACTTGTGTTTGAGTAGCTTTCCAAAAAGGCCGGTTGTCGATTCACCTATTTTAGTTATGGCTGGTTGAATGTACCAAACTTTTCTTTTGTAATTTGAATTTAGAATCAAGTATGACGTCGAAATGTCAAAATGTTTAAACATTGGTACGATTGGTTGGCGCCGAAATTCTGGGAGACTGATAAATGGAAAAGAAGAGCAGGAATAGGATAGATAAGACGGACAAGAGACAGAGGTGAATGGCATAAACAATGAAAAAATAAATACGTTAGTTGACGCTAAACTGAAAGCACTTTACTGCTCAGATTACATCAAATCAATTTCCACAGCAATAAGTCAACCTAAGAGGAAAACTTGAACAATAGCTACACTTATTGTATGCACTTGTCAACTACTTACAAAACTGTTATTAAAACTAAGGATACGTCTTTGTCTTTCCATCAAGACACAATGTTGTCAGAAATTCATTAATAATTAATCGATGGGTTTCCCCACTAGATCTTTTATATTTTTTTTACTTTAAACTCTTAAAACTGTTAAGGAAAACCGCAATTTTTTATGTATTTGCTCAACTTCAAAACTAGCCTAGTGGTAAGGACGCAGGACTATCAAGTCAAAGGTCTCGAGTTCGATCGCCACGGCGCGCATGGTCTTTTCGAATGTTGTGTGCTTTTTAGAAATAAATATAACATACTTTAATAGATGGTGACGTCATTTCATATAAATTTACGTACATTCCTATACAGATAATTTAAAACATGTGTTTGATAACGATAACGAAATGCAACAAATCTCTTATCAAATACAAAATAAAAGATTTATTGTTGATCTTCGTGTCAACAAAGAACAACCTTGGCTCACAAGTTACCTAGTATCACAGTTGGCGTAGAATTACGTTAGTGTAACTAATTACTGTGTCATAAACAATATTGTTTTACAGTAATTATATGCTGTCTGGACTTCCTCCATTGTTAAATTAAATGTGACCATACAATAACTTAGACTGCAATGGCTACTAGTAAAACGTATTAAATCATTAAATAATAATAAGTCGTGAATGTGAAAAAGAGATGGCACGCTACACGGCGTAGAGCGGCGTCTCTCTTCCACAACTGTGAATTTAACTTTATGGGATGTTGGTAAATCCCCAGCTGTTATCCTTTTTACAATAGTATTACTTGCTTGCTAATTGAATCTATACTTAACTATGATGTAATTAGCTACCATTATCCTCTACGTTAATAGATAGATATAAAACACTAGCTATGGGGACTACTACCACCACTGAAACTAAGTAGTGTCGCAGTTGTGGAATCGAGACAGCGCACTATTCGGTGTAGATTGATAATATCTTCATTTTCAATAGAAAGATATCGTTCTTGGGTGTAATACCACTAATACTGTATCATTGTTAAGCTGAATATAGAGACAAAGAGACATTTTTGATCGTCACGTGAATATACACCGTGTAACATAATTAACGCACATCCTGAAACTACTTTGTTCAGAATCGATAACAGAATCCATTTCATTAATAAAAATAAATATTTTTTTTTACCAAAAAAATATTTAGAAATAATTAAATTGTAGACACTATTTTCATAAAGCACTCGAAGTAAACGAAAATGAGCCTTAAGTCGATGCAATAAGGCTTTAGCAATTTACAGCGGTTCACACTTTCAAATTTCACTCGTTTTGCCAATTATTTGTACAAATTATTCTGACAATATGTAATAAAAACAAATATCTAAGAAAATGATAAAAATGTTTCAATACATTAATTGTGGATAAAAAAGTATATTCTTTTTGGGGTGTCTGTGGATGCTGTGTATGTCTCTTCTCCGCATGACATGTCCATGCCATGACAACCGGTTGTTACCGCTTACACCACACATTCCTCGTGAATATAGGTGGGTAGAGAAAAGTGGATCACGTGGTGAGGAAGATGCTGGATATGAATGTGGATGGATATAGGGAAAGAGGACGATCAAAGAAACGATGGATGGATCGTCTAAAAAATGATATAGCTGCAAAAAGTATGACTTGCAAGATGACGTCAGATAGAAACGTATAGAAGAAGAAGACATGCTGCGCCGACCCCAAATGATAACTGGGATGAGGGCAGGAAAATGATGATGAATATTAGCTAAATAACGTTCTCGAATGCTTCCGTAAGAGTGGATAGTAGGCCCGCGTATATTTCTCACGGCAAAATAGTAGCAAGAAGTCGTGTGTATAAAATTATAAATAGTGCGTAAATAGGATTACGTTCACAATAGGTATTTAGCGTACCATGTTGCGTATTAACATTCCTGAGATAAGACAAGCTGTCCCGCGGTTTTAATCTGTCGTTAACATGGTTATAACTATGTTTTCTACTTTATTACCCTTTTTTATTAAGTTTCTGACGATTTACGATGTTTTTCTATGATATTTGAGTAAAAATAAATGTCGTAAAAATCCATTTAATAATACAATAGCATTCTAAGTTATGTGTTTCTAATTTTGAAATTGGAATTCGCCATCGCGAATTTTGTTTTGCTTTTTCCGGCTTGGTATAGGAGTATTTTAAGTCGCACGTTAATGCGCGTTAATTGCTAAGTAAAAGGTGGTAAAAGTCGCAGTTCTTGTCAGTTATGACTGTGTTGAATACACTTTTTCTGCCTATTACGCGATAACGTGCGTTTTGACACGTAACACAATGCTCAAGTGTAATCTCGATCATTTACATCTCAGTTCATTTACACTTACGACGCCGATTACATAACATCTATTCATGTATTCACAAGCTCAATTACGTCAAATTTACATAATATCTTTGTAGGAGAGACAAAATAAAATAATTCCATTCAAATTATCATGGTGGCCTTGCAAGGGACGACTAAAACTAGTAAAAACCGCCAAAACAATTTTGTATTTAAATCTTAAAAGTTGTAAAACAAGTGAGCCTTGATTTTTAAATTCGCGTAATATGGAAATCATGACTTAATTATTTTGTCAAAGAAATGATAAAAAAATAATAATGCCAGCATCATTAATTTGAATTAAGAATGACAAAAATATTTGTGGCCGGAATAAGACAAGTGACAACCATGAAAAAAAAGCAATTTATTCAATTGCATTTTGAAGAAATTTATTACGTTGAAATTAATATCTTAAAGTCTTTATTACATTTAGAATTTGCTTATTTATTAATGTAACTTGCTATTTATTTTACTTCATTGAATACATTAAAAACTCAATAGTATGCATTCATTCAAACCTGTTGTTGTCTCTTACCTAATATATGGTCCTTATAACAAGGACATAAGGTCCATTTTCCTATAACACGATATAAATATGAGTTCCACTAACTATTAACTTGAAATGGACACCACAATATTTTGCTTAACAACTTATAAGTTATAAACCGTTAGACGGTCTCGATAGATGATGTGGGTATTCCAATATGCTGAATAACACTTATTACAGTTAAGAGATATATTATGATGAGTAATATGAATTTTATATGTAGAATTTCTATTATGATTAGATAGGAAATTAATCGGTTTAGTTGTCGCAAAAATACATAATTCTGGGTTATCTATCTATTGAAAGGAGTTGGGGTTATCTAGGCTAGACAGAAAAGGTAGATCAGATACTAGTATACAGTCCTCCGCGACTTACAACCATCGTCAGGTCGGGCCTGCGGGTGGCAGGGAGGGTACCCTGTCACCCGATCAGCTAACAGGCTAAGGAGACGAGCACGTCGTCTTGCACACCCGTTTTTAGGCATAAGGGGTGGGCTCTTTACACCTACTCCTCGAGAAGGAGTCTATCAGGACAGGCTAGCCAGAGTCGCGCAGAGCATGTGCGAGCGCTCCTGTGATTCTGGCTTTGGCAGTAGAATTGTTGTGGGGTGCTTTTAGTCGATGGGTGTTCGAGATATACCAACTGTACCGTCGGCGTGGGTTGAAGTCATTAGCTTTCCACTCCAGACAAAAAAAAAAGTAGTCCTCTATCCTAGTCTCTAGCTATTATATGGAATATGTTTAGATGGACTTGCAGTTCTATTGGGAAAAGTTTAATACTGTATTTATAGCACGACTGAATATCTAACTGACTTATAGCAGATTTTTGTGGTTATAAACCAGCCATTGATTTGTAGAATTTAAAAACAATTTATAATCGAAATCATAGACAAAGCGCTCTATCTACGATGAACGATATGACTAACAATTACAAGTATCAATCGGTATTTGAAATATATTTATATCTAAATACTTGAGATAAGATAACATTATTGCTATTATCACTCCTTCTGATTGGTAATCCTAACTGTCACATTAATTTATAGGTTATTATTATTATTCACAGATACCTACTTATCAATTTGACATAGAGTAGTGACAGGAACTTTCTAAATGTAATTTTTTATATTAATTAAAAAGTTCTACTTAACTAGTTGTACTTATCAAAACGGTCTTATCACTAACTACTTGAAAGGCCTCTTAATATCAGGCTTTAGATAAGTCTTTAATTAATGTTAGACATATAATATCATCACCTATCACCATCTGTTTAGTGCTACTAGTATTTACTAGCATTTTTTATTATAAAACATGTCTTACAAAACAAATAAATCGAACCTTTTTCGAACTACAAAAAAGTTACGCGTAGGTACTTGATGGTCCGCTAATCAGCTCTTCTAAGTTTAAACGTGTCATATCCAATTAAGAAAAAAAAAAGAAAATTGTGTTTGAAAGTTATTAAGTTACACGCGTTGCGTAAAGAAAGTAAGTTTTATCATTAATTGCCTTAAAATACACTTAAAGTATGTAGCCTGTAACTCTGTACACAGTTTACGTAATTTATTGAAGAGAGCTTGCTTTCTCTGTAATAATATGGAATAAACAACCCGTGTTAATATTACAATACTTGTAAATGTACTGTTTATGTGAACAATTACTTTTTAACGCCTCTGAAAAGTTTTTATAGGAATAGAGAGAAAACTAGTGACGATACGTTAGTACAGCGAACCACACAGGTAACATGTCGATGTAACGTTAAGTTGGAAAATCAACCGTATCACATTCAGATAAGAGATATCTTCTAAAGTTGTCGAACCGAAGACTTGTGTTCTCTCCTGTATGGACAAACCCACCAAAGAGGTTGTGTATAACCTACCCTTTAGTACCAGCTAGAGCGGTAAAGGGCGAAAGAATTTGGGTCATGCCAATATTGTATATTGACCGTAACCAAATAATGGCCGAAGTTAGATACCTGCTTGCTTTTTTGTCGAAAATGATATTGTTATTGTAACAAGGACTACCCTTACCTTACGGCTTACCACTAGGCTATATAAAAGCTTGTTAAAATTGGAAACAAATACGTTAAGCAACCCGATCATATGTGTAATATGGTACTTCAAATCCTAACATCTACGTGACAATTATTCAGTTAACATATTGTATTTGTGTGAAAGTCTGTAAGTACATAATTGTACTTTCCCTTAAAGGTTGCGCCACTGTGATGTAAACAAGGCGGTGAAAGTGGGATGGTATGAGAGCCATCTTTGTTCAGTACTGAATAAGACAAGTGTGTGACACTTGCGATAAATAGGTGTTATAATGATTGGTGAGACTGCGCTTGATTCACGATTTAGATTTCGGTTGCCGTTGGATTTCCGCAGCACATCTAACTGATGTGTCTAGTCAAATTGATATAAAACTGAACGAGACAAGCCAAGGGCTTCACTTCACACTTGTCGATAAATAGGTATAATAATGACTTGTAAGATACGATTTAACTTTTGGTTGCCGTCGAGATGCGATTTGGATTTTGTGCAGGTTTTTTGGTAGAGGTTATCGTTAGCGCAACAACCAACTGATAATTTTCCATAGTTCTAGTTAGCACTAAGTAATGGCTGCCAAATCGTGCAGCGACGATTTGGCAGCCATGGATTTTTATAGGGCAACCAGCGGCCTTTGGGACTATGGTTTACGTGAATCACGGCAACCAACGAAACGTCATTTTAATGGTTGACGTCGAATATTTGACGTGTATTTTCATTTGCAGTATCTGTATTATTTCTTTCTCTCTTATGTATATTTGTAGCTGCAATAGGGTAAAGCATCTTCACAACGGTTAGCTGGCTACCTGAGTAATAAAACTCTCAAGTCGACGTCATAAATAATTAAACTAAGGTAGGGTGTAGTTCCACTGTGAGCGTGATAGTGAAATCTGATTTAAATTAAACTCTATATCTTTTTCGTCTATTCTTATGTTTGTTGTGTTCTAAAAAGTTTAACTAGAAGATATTAGTCTTTATTTAAATGCCTGTCAGTACAATACAACGAAAGATAGACTTTTTGTGATGTCTTAGTTTCGTTTAAGTTTTTAGAGGTCATTTACAATGGTTTCCTATGTGCGAGCGCCTACAAATATATTGAATAGCTCATAACTAGCTCTTTTTATCCGATTTTTAAAAGGAGGAGGTTTCTCAATTGTATATATGCTTATTTTTACTTTATATCTCAGATAACGACTAACCCAAAGCTTTGATAGAATCTAGTTAATCATAACTCACCAACAACTAGTTAATACATACTTAGTTCAGAAGAAGCAACTAGTTAAATACAAACTGGCGACTAGTTAATAACTAGTTCTCAGTGGGACCGTGCAAACGGCTGATAACTAATGGATGAGCTATGTATTATTGATATCTGGCTCTGAATGGCTGCCTCGTTCCTATTTGTTTCACGTTTTTACACCTCACGAAGTAAATAAACAGTTGTATTTAGAAATAAACTTATACCGTCCTTATTGTGTGACACGAATCACTTTAGATTGTCGTGAAAGCAAATTGTTATTTTAACAAGTAATTATTATTTATTACTAGATGTGCCTCGCGGAGTTATCTGCAGTTAAAATTAGTCTAAACGTCCATTTAAGTTGTCAAATTCCTCTTTGAATTTTATAAAAAAATTGACAACTGTTTGGTCTTGAAATTTTCCTGTTTATACTTTAGTTGTGACTATTTCGACTTGTTTACAATCGCTCCATTGCTAAGACAACGGGTTCGAACTTCAGCAGGTGAAATTCGAAACCAAAAAAATATATAATTATAATTATTTACACATACAAATATCTCCGATATACCGCGTTTAAAGGTGTATACCTCAAAATATCCTCTCAATAAAGTACGGTACTCTGAATACCGTATGACACGTGACAGTGGGCAGTGCTAAATAAAGTAAAACTTTACGTTCGTCGCATCCTTCGCAAAAAACATCGCAAACTAAAATAGTTTTGCCAGACAATGTCCCACTAAAGGTGGAACGCAGTAGGTTGAATTGTGTCAAGACATGAAAAAGGTTTGTTATAGCACTTGTAAAAAGACCGGCTAAGTACGAGTTGGACTCGTGCACGAAGGGTTCCGTACTATCATCTATAATAAAAAATCACGTTTGTTGTAGGTATACTAACTTTTAGTCTGTTAATCTACCTGTTTATTAAGATCGAGTAAAAAATGCTTAAAAATTACGTTTGTTGGACCCCTTTTAATATTTTTTTTATTTTTAGTATTTGTTGTTATAGCGGTAACGAAAATACATAATTTGTGAAAATTTCAGCTCTCTTGCTATCACGGTTTATGAGATACAGCCTGGAGACGGACAGCGGAGGCTTAGTAATAGGGTTCCGTTTTACCCTTTGGGTACGGAACCCTAAAAAAGTAATATGTATTGTACTCTAAACCTTCTGTCTTTACATGTATTATGTCGAAACGTGTTGCCTTATTGGGCTACAGCCACGTCCTATTCCATCTGGCTGGTATTACAGTTATGCTGCTTGCTAAACCAATGACTAAAACCTTTTTAGATGCGAATTGCAAACTCATTGGTTCAGAACTTACAAACAAAAAAATAGATTAGATTTATTATTGAAAAGAATAGAGAAGGAACATAGACAGTAATGAGTATTTGATTGAAGTTTAAAAACCAATATGTAACATAGGTACTAATACGATAGAATTTTATATGTTATTTTATATGTTATATAATTTTTGTTATTTCTTTTTATATGTATTATCTTGTGTGTCTGTGTAACTCCTAAACAGGTGAATCATTTTTTATATCTCACTGATTTGAGAGTGTGATCTTGTGTATTATCTTAAGAAAACGAATCATTTTCAGCCTTGTAAAACTTTCTCGAGTTTTATAAAAATCTTGCATGTAAAATATAACTAATCAGTTTCATTCAATGATCAACAAAAGAAAATGCCTACGGTAATAAACCTTTCTTATAATTCATTAAATGCATGGGTAATTATGCGTGCGTGCGTGTCGCATGGTGCATTACAGACAGACATACATCGGGTACAAGTAATAGTAGGTCTGTAGGCCACACGAATCTTACAAGTTTCTTACGCAGAAATTGGTAAATGCTTTTCGAATTTGATTCCGAAAACTTGTCGAAAATTTTACGACCGTGGAATGACGAATTTATAGTTAAAAGATACATTGACTGAGACCTAACCTCAACCAATGTTATTTTTTTAAGTGAAATAGTTTAAATCAAACCTTTTAACCTCAATATTGCTCCTGACATATTGCTAACCTAACTTCGATGATGATAGAAAATTGTAGTTTCGAGCTGGTGTAATGACGGAGACGTCCAAAAGGCAGGGACGAAGAACTTTGATTAATATTGTATAATAGTAATATTCCTCAAAGTTCACACAAAGCCTTAAATTAATACACACACATTATAGATAAATTACACCCATACACAGGACAAATAATCGTGCTCATCACACAACAATTTAATCTGGGTGGGAATCGAACACACGACCTCTGGTATAGCAGTCAGGGCCACTAACCACTAGACCAACAGGCCAGTCAAATGATCTGCTTGAAGTTAGCTGATTTAAACACAATATAAGTATCCATCTTTATTATATTGCATGCCGTCATTGTATGAGATAATGTATCTGAACTTTTCATACAAACAGGTGCGCCATCCAATACTGCGCCGTTGCACTTGACCTTTTCACGAGACAATTACACCATAAAAATATTTCCTTTTTAACCCGACTTAAAAAAGGAGGAGGATATATGTTTTTTTTTTTTAAATAGCTACATAATTATATTTCCTTACGAGATCAACAGAAGCGTCTTTTGGGGTCCTAAAAAAGCTATTTAAAGTTACCTACTCTTAATGTTTTTTTTGTCTTGCCCTTTTTTGTAATGGAAGGAATAAGTTATTGGACAAGAAGGCCTTTTGTCATTTTGAGTAACTTAAGAAAAAAAAGGCGGTGAAATTGAACACGAGTGTTCATAAAACGTATCCGAACGACATTGATTTATTATTGGCCTTTTTAATATTCTAAAAAAATAAAAAGAATTAAAAACATAAATAAAAAAGCGCGCCGATCTAAAAATTAATTAAAACTTAAAAATCATTTTTAAATTTCGGCCAGTGACATTGACAAACGTAGGACATTTTTTATACGCACTGGTCATACACTAAACAGCCACTATTATATGTACTATGCCACTATTATAGTATGTATATCTACAGTATGCATTCCATACAATGAATAGAACATTCACGATTGTTATGTTGCATCCTTGCACCATGTTTACCAACATTAGAAAGTTTGTAATCTTTATCCGACGAGATATTTTATCGATAACTATCTTGATAATGTGGCCTGCGGAATCAATGAACTCTCTTCTTGGATGTCATGACTAAAGTTTTCTATTTTTATACAAATATACGATAAAATTAAATTTAAAAATATCAACAACATAGGTACTTCAGTAACGATTTTCAGGGAGAAAATTAAAAATAATAATTTGTGTACTTGTTTATCGCTATGAGATTAATAATAAAAGCGGCTGTATTCTATCTGCATAAGCCATGATTACTTAATAATCAAGGAACCAAAACATGCAAAGAATGTCAAATGACGTAATAATCTAGATCTGGTTTCCCGCCAATACTTATGTCAGAACGATAAAACAATACATGCACTCGAAACCTTGGAGCATTTTTTTCGGTCACGAAGTTCGAATTTCAAAATTGAAGCACGTCAACAATGTTGCCAACAAAAACAAAAGCTCGCCTAATTGTTTTGGGAGTGGGAACGGGGAAAAAACTCCTTCGGCATTCGAAGGACGGTGACGTCACTGATACAGGTACTTCAAGTTATTCTATAGTAGGGTAGACGTTCATTGGCGTCGAGCGAGAACTTATTAAAAATTACGATTTATTTTATTACTGAAAATTGCTTGAAATATTGAATGGCGTGTATAATTGAGATATACAATCTGATTAAATTGGCTGCTAATTTAAATAACTAAATTTACTTAGCCGTCGTGTTCAGGCAATTTGAATATTATTCTCACAAGTGCTGTAGTAAAACTGAACATACATTAATATGAATGAAACATTTGTTTTATTGTACATGTGTTTATCATTAAACGTGAACAATCGTTTTTCAAAGGCAAGGTTACGGAAGACAAACAGGTGGCAGTGTATAATTACACATACATATCTGTCAAAGTATGTTCAGATAACATACTGCGGCAATAAAGGAACACGTATATGTAATTATTTTTGATATTATAATGTAGGACACACGGCGAGGTCTAATTTAATAATCGCGTTGATAATATGAGTGATCTTTTATCTGAAAAACGTGTTTTGGAAGCCGGGGTTAAGTTTTGTCACGTGTTTCAGACCTTGGTTCTTATCTACCTTTTTTATGTTTGGGCAAAGGCCTGTCAGGCCTGTGCATTGAAATTTGCAAAAATGAGGTTAGTTAATGTTTCCTGTTACATTTGCCGTTTGCGAAGTATTTTTTTGGTGGAAATGATGGTACATTTGCTCAGATTTAAAAGTTACTCTAGTTTTAATATAGTCTTGATTTATTAAAAAGGGATAAAGCACATGACACAAGCTAAATCAATATGACACAAGGAAATAAATATAATTTTATTCTATCATGGCCAAATCAGCCAAATATTATGAACCTTATTTCATGTTACACCTATTGTAACAATATTCTTCCAAGAGATAAGTATTATATTCTTGCGGTTCTTCAAATTTTAAGTGAAATAATATAAGTATACTTGATAAAACGTCTTATAATTACTTAACTATACGGGGATTACCTAGATTCCAATCTATCTCAGCTAAGCACCGGTATTTAACACAAGTACATAGCCGTCTGACCTCCACAGCGCATGTTTATTTAGCTTAAACATATAAAACGCTATGACATCACCTGCCGCTTATCAGTATTTTAATCGTATGTAATCAAGTGCTCACTCCCAAAATAAGATGTTGATGGGGAGTTGCGCAATGCGTAAAATTTTAGGCTTTGGTTATGATGAAAATAGAAGGTATGATTTATTTGACAGTTGAAAATGTTTTTTTTAATCGATGATTTATTTGTTTTTGAAGTAAATGTGACTTTGAAAATTACTGAAGAATTATTAAAAAAAATGGATTAATTATTTTAATTAATCTGTTCGAGTTCTATAAATACGTATCTAAATAGATTATAATAAGATTGCTGTACCTTCAGTAAAAAGTAATATAACTTGACTGACATCACTCAACAGATTTTTTGTTTGACGTCCTTCTAACGTTCAAACCGAGCAAGTTCATTTTGATTTTTAGGTCTTTTATTATACGTTACGTATTTTCCATCAAAAATAAACCTCGCCATAATCACGAAGGCGAGTCCAATCCACAACAGGAGTACTTGCGCCAAGCTATGTGGGTCACTCGTGGAATGCTACCCGGCCGGCCGCTCCCACCTGCGGCCGCGGTGCGTTCGAGATGAGCGCTGGCAACACTGCCGTATTCTAATTTCAAAATATTTATTGAATTTACGCGGTAGGATCGGGAATTTGTTTTGCTTTTTTGTTTATTTTTTTTTTAAGTTGGGATTTTGGAATTTGTGACAATTGGTTCATTCAGTTAGGTAGTAAGTAGTAATTGTTCATGCTATTATTTTATAAATAAAGAAATGACTTTCCTTAAGATAAAATGATTCTAAATAGATCTACACAACTAACACTGATATTAAAATACATACAACATACCCTGACCTTGCTTATTTGTAAGAAAACTTAGCGTAACCCACAGCTGACGAATCTGACGATTGAGCACCTGTGTATTTTTTTTAGTATATTTATCGTAAAATATAGGACAATAAAAAGAACTTCTTTGCACCATAATCCACCATAAAAACTAATTCTCCTTACTCAAAAGTTAAAACAAAACATCTAATTTACTACACAGCGATAAGATTGCAAAAATTCTTAGACAAAGTTGATAATTTTACGTTCAGTATGCAAACACAACTCAATGTGTTTGCTCCGCTATCGTTTGTTATCTGATAATGTATTTGCATGAATACCATACAATTTGTATGTATGTACCCATGTTTCTATTTATTCTGTGATGAAGTTAATTCTAGTTAAGTGGATTGATAAAAATAATGAGGTAAAGCGACGAATTTCACTTGTAGTTTTATGGATGTTTGAATCGATTTTGTATTTATTGTGTAAATATTGCATTTAATTGTACATCGCGCTATTATAAAGTCGAAAGATTGTGTTTACTGTGTAGTATTTGTTTCTTCTTTATGCCCAAACGGTTAGACCAATTTTGATAAAATTTGTTATGAATGTAGCAGGCAACTTAAACCCACACAGGAGCATTATCAAAAAAATAATTTCATAAGTTAACTTTGAACGCTCGACAAATTCTATTAATATTATAAACTCGAAAGTTTATAAGTAGGTATGGATGTGTCTTACTCTTTCACGCTCAAGCGGCTGGAGCTTTAATTTACACCCTGTACCTATTACCTAACTCCTAGACTCCTTTTTATCCGACTATGTCTTGTCATGCTTTTTGCAGCTGTAACCGACATCCGCCCGTTATTACCTATTTTCTTAGCGCGGGAGGCGTATTTAATTTAAACATACATATTCATATTATACGTGAACGCAGCCAGTGACAAAATTAAAAGTCAAAACATTGTTATCTTATAAGCTTTACTCAAATAACCTTTTTTGGGTAAGCGGGTCAAATTGTTTGTTTAAGATTGTTAATCTTAAATGTAACAGTGTCTTTGTAGGTTAATTAATTATTTAATCTTTAAAATGATAAGTTTCAAAACTACATTTTCTTTTATTTTGTAACTAGTATTTTTACGCAAAATTCAGTATTAAGTACTTAACCATTAATCAAGCTAGTTTTGTCAAATAATAATTTGTTTGATTAAATAACACGAGGAACTAATGACAGCATTTAAAATTAAGCTTGTCATATTATCACACTTGATCAAGAGATCCTGTAGGTATAAAGTAAACTATAAAAATATGATGTTTTTAAAAAACGACTCCCGCTCTTTTAATTTAATCTATACCTATTATTTCACAGACATTTCACTCACATACACAAACAAATCCAGACTCAGAACAACCATTTGTGGAACGCACAAATTGTTGTCCTACGCGGGGATCGAACCCGCAACACATCGCACACTGGCAATAGCGTAATGACATAATAATATACCACTCGGCTATCCGTGCAGACAGACATGTCAAAAAACCTTCTCCTTTACTCTTAAAATCTTTAAAATACAATATACAAAACTTGTAAAGGACGCAAGGATTTCAAATTCACACATTGGGCACAGAATCCTAATTGTGCATGCATGTTTACTGTTGAGACATCGCTGACAAGTCACCTTGACCCGCAGAGCTTGTCACTGTGGTAGTGACACAAAAGGCTAGCTTGGTAATGTCCTTAGAATCGACAAGATGTAAATGGAGTGTGAACCTACTTGGTTTTGGTCGTTGACAGATATGTTATGTTGACAATTTGACATGTGTATAACATCCAAAGTAATTGAGAATATTTGAAGATATATTTTTTACGACTTGTATATTAATATACTCAGTTAAAATGAGAACCCTGTAAACCTAATGTAATAAATCTCGTGACTTTGATAAAGATCATATGACT
This sequence comes from Chrysodeixis includens, assembly GCA_941860345.1. NCBI lineage: Eukaryota > Metazoa > Arthropoda > Insecta > Lepidoptera > Noctuidae > Chrysodeixis > Chrysodeixis includens. Next base: position 737,626 of record OW796116.1, read on the forward strand.
TTTGGGAAAAGTAATTTAGTGAATATATAATATTCTTCTTCCTAAAACATGCTATTTGTATAATATTATACTAGAGAAATTTTAAGCTTTCTGTTAACGTAACTGCCTTTTTGTAATTAAAAGCAATACTATGACCTATTAATGCATTAAACTTCTGTAAATTACTTGTTTTGTTTGTTTTAAATAAATGTTATAACGCAAGGCAATGTACTGTATGCGTCTTGAATATCTAAACATTAAAGGTTACAAAACTTCATTGGAATTCTGCCCATAAGATTATTTTACAAGCGAATATATTTTATCTGTGCGTACATGACATAAAAGTAAAGACAACAAAATATTGTCACTGGTTTTTAGCATGTGAAATTGAAGGAAAATCAGTTTGTACTTGGCTGATATACATAGAGTTACAAGGATCTAATGGCACGTGGGTGACATTAACATGAGGGCGCTGGTGTGCATATTCATGTATGACAGCATTAGTTCCGATTTGCCTAAAGATACTGTAGCATTACCTATATGACAGAAAATCATGGAACTTAAAGAAATACATATTGTCTCTTTTCTATTATAATATCTGTCCTTGTAATATAGTTTACCTATATACAATAGGTATGTTTTTCTAAACATAGTGATTTTCATTTGTGATTAGTTTTATCAAACAAAAATACTAATATAATATCAAATAAATATAATAGTCATTGTGTTCATTGATAACCCGATTTATCTAATAATAATGAGTCATAATAAAAACTCTTAACCAATTTGATCTATTAAATTTTGATAATGGATATAGTCAAGTAATATTTCCTTATTCTCACATAGATTATAGAACGTTACTTTTAACGTCCATTACGTAAATGTTTCTTGAATCTTATCGCAAAAAATATTCGTAAACACGCTCGGAGAATATTGGCATAATTTTATGAAATCGTTACGTTACGTGTAAGTTCATTTTATTGCATTATAACATGCAACAAGGGGTTATCATAGACTATAGAGCGATCTGAAATCGGGATCGCAATGGCGGCAATCAATTCTGGTCTATGCCTACTTTCACTTTTTAAAATACATGCAATTCGTATTGCGAATGTTATTCAGTTTGCTTTTTTTTAAATAAAAGATGCCTTAAAGTCAAAACTTGCTTTGGAATCAGTGAATGTTCTTAATTATAATTTTAATGTTACAATAAAATCCTGTCGTAAGACTTTCTTTATTTAATATTCATTAAGGAAGTTATGTTTATTTAATTTTGTGTGATATAATAATTATATTATTAGATGTAAAAATATTAATTCGATTTTGTCGTGGATGACAAAAAAAAGAAGATATAAGAAGCAGTTTCAAGTTAAATTGAAACTGTTTTTAGTAGAAAAACAAGAAAAACTAAACGAATTCTTAAGGTCGTTGTAAAGTAATTTGATACTTGATAGAAGCGTAAAACTTCCGTGTTCATACAAATTGAAGCGATTTACTTTATGTTCACAGCCTTGGGGCAAGAAAAAAGATGGCTGACCATGTTTTTATTATTACGATTTACAGCTTCACACAATTTATAAATATTACTGTGTAAAATGGTAAATATACATTTAGAGCACCTAATAGATGTTTTAAAGTAGCTAAACAATAACTATAGATCTTAAAGATGTACAGACCATAATGTAGAAACGCAAATGAGTGTTTAAAACAATGAAAATTGTTTTAGTATTTGTGGTATAGGTATGCAAGTAAGAAACTTGTGGTTTTGAATGTGACGTTACCTGGCTAAGAGTCGTCAACGCTTGTTGATCATTGTGTGGTTAAGTTTTATATAATATTAGTATTAAATAATGTTGTTTACGTTGTTTGTAGTAATGTACTACGAACAGTCAGGTTAGTTGAAGGGATTCACGAAGACGGTCTAACCCAAAGACTTAATGTTAACTTAAACTTGAAGACAACTTTGAATTCTATCTATTGCCCGCGACTTTGCCTGCAAAAATATCGGTTATAGATGCAAATACATTACTCACTTCTAATGCAGACGGTCAAAAGTTGACTATGTGTTAAAATTTGGTCATAATTGATCCAGCCGTTCGAGCGTAAAAGAGTAAACACCCATCCATACTTACAAACTTTTGCATTTCAGCTGTTCTTTACTCCTTTAAGGAACAAAGACAGCAAGATGCTTAACTGACAGAAGAATAATTCGGTCATAAAACAACCAGCACATAGTAAACCTTGTTAATTGAAAAGCTATTAAGGATGTACTCCAAAAAGTCCTTCAACCCGCATTTTTTTCTTTTATAAAAACTATTCTACTCGTACTAACTGCTAGTATTTTTCTTCCGCTTCCTATTTCCCAATAATTTTAACATACAATACATTAATGATTACTCCTCTTGCCATCATATTAATAATTCCCTTCATTCTCATGTCATGCTTCCTAGAGTTCCCATAATACGTATTCATTTCTTGTTTCTCCATATGTGCTTGTACCATCAAACCCATGACTTTTGTGTGATTCGTTTACACGTCCTTGACTCACAAGATATGAATTCCGACTTAAATCTGACTCACCACCACTTCTTAAACCTATATCATTGCAGTTGTGGAATGACGTACAACACGGCGTAGAGCGACATCTCTCTTCCACAAATACAATAATATAACTTTAAGGCCGTCCTCATACATTCTGAAGTCAGAATCTGAAAGTCTGTTCTTTATTGCAAATATCAATAAAGTAAAGGTTAGTATTGCTTACCTGTAACTTAAAAGTAGTTTGGATTGAAATAAAGAACAGACTTTTAGATTCTGAATTCGAGAGTGTATGAAGCTAGCCTTAGACGTGGTGGTCCCGACATTTTCTCACATACAAGCATCCAATAAACAAATCGTCTTGTCTTCAACTCAAGCCGGACATGCCAATGGTAATTTGAATACAATACGTTTACTATCCCACGAAATAAAGTCCATTGAATAATATAATATTTGGTAACAACAGACGGAAATTAAACAATCTCAAGTTTGTCTGTAAGCATAATATTATGATTGTAATGTGGACTATATTCAATTATGTGAGTGTTATGACGGATTTCCCGTTGGGAATGTAATTTTATGTTTGTGTTATGATTTTAATTATCATCATCCTCAGAATGTTTTTATAAGAAATCTTTAGTTGTAATTTCAAGAGTTCTGAAGAGCTAAAATCGTCTTGATTCTAGAAAAGCTAGTGGAAAATAGGGGTCTACGAGCGTCAATTTAATTTTTTTGCAAGAACGTGGAGTAACGTTTTATAAACCCTTTGCCATTGCAAGATGTGTCTCGTGCCGCTTCACAGTTTTTCTAACCATGCTTTCAGCCAGCAATTTCACCTTGAACACTAATTAATTAACATTCTATCAATTGTAGGTAAAGCGATAAAATAATTAAAGTTCCCGAAAAACAGTTACCGAGTGATTTAACTAACGACACGTAAGAATTTATTATCTTGTGGTGATTAGAGTAAACCTGTATTAGACTTGTTAAGCAACGCATCTTATTTCGTAATGATATGTAGTAATCATATTCTTGGTATGAGTTAACTATTCAGCTTATAAATTGAATTTGTTATGTATGATTGAATAACTTCATTTATTTATTTGAATAGAACGGTACAAACCAATTACACGACATAACGTTAGTGTCAAACTGAAATCGACGTTAGAGTTATTAACGTGGAAGAAGACGACACTACACACAGTGTATGGTAGTGCACATGTCATGCAATTAGGAATCAGGATTGGTGTTATTGTTAACACTAATCCTTATTCCTGAGTCCTTTATAATTCCATAGTACAGGCACTGCACTGATATTTTCACTTGTAAGTTAACTATCACATTGATGCCTACAACTAAATTGCTATGAAGGAAAGTGCTACAGTGTAAACTACCAAGGCTCGATTCGAAGAAATTGTAGTTTAAACCTATAAAGTAATTTTCCTGTACCCTTGGCATATGTATTTTTTCCTGGTTCGTCCGGAATTGAATGACATTTCGACATTAGGTAGTAAGCTAGAGTTTGAAGGCAAAACGTTCAGGAAAATCCGCTTTAAATGTTTTATTACCGATTTTTATTAAGGCTATAATCTATTGTCAATTAAGTTTCTACGCAATATGGGCAGATATTTTTAATTAATATTGTTATTTGTAATAAACTGTCTATTAAGAGATTTAACAATCTTATTATATAAAAAGGTGCTAGTTGTACGTCAAATAATGCGTTGGACAAGTCAGATCACTCTTTGAACGATTAAGACGAAACTCTATACCTCATATTTATTTAATACTTCTAGTTTCTAATTTAATCTTCTTATCTATATTATAAACAAACAAAACCATATCCTGTTCTACTGAAATTACTCATTAATTACGCACGTGTACTTGACTCATCTTACAAATGATCACAGGCATTCGACTATCTCAACATACAAATTTTCGTTTGTACTAACATTTTAAAAGGAAAACTAGCATTAAAATTTGTAATAAATATGTGTTCTTTAACGTCTCAATGACACTTGATATTGGAATATTTCCAGGAGTTGTCACGAGCTGCATATTAGATGCGGTGTTTCTCAAGGTCATTCGCTTGGACCAGCGCTTTACAATCGATTTTACCTATCAATTGTCTTATACGCATTTGTCTTATCGATGAATCAGATCAAACCAGATAAAATACAATAATTATAGTTTTCAATTGAGATTGTAGAAGTCAATGTATTTGTTGCGCCACTTCAATACTAATTACGCATACATTAGTATTTCAAATTGTTTTGAAACTTGCTGTACCGACAGTAAACATAAGCTAAACAATGGATGTTTATACGCGATTCATGAGACAGGGATACGGTTAATAATAACAGTACATAGTAATAGACACATACATTTAATAGATAGATTATATTTATCACGTGATTCCCACTTATTATAAGTATTTATAACAATCAAAGATTTCTTAGATTAAGAGTATAATATTCCGACGACAGTATGTACGTATATTTGTTGAAGATGAAAACTGGATATTTAGTGCAAATCCTTATAGAATTAAAATAAAAACTGTTGATAGAAAAAGTTTTTCCTCTAGAAAATACCTACCATATACTTAACATCAAAAGGGAATTCACTTACAACAATTCTTGTATTGCAATATCTAAGATTTATCTATCCGTTATGCCTTGCTGCTCACTGCTTAGTAGCCTTGTAAATTGTAAATGTTTACGTCTTTACAATTGTCTTCAACATTTGTACCAATTATCGCCTCTTTCGTGACCATCTTTTATGTCGGTAATTTGTTATTTTTAGACGTTTACTTGATTTGTGTCTTGTACTTGTCGTTTACGAGTTTTTTGAACGAATGTGTTATTTTGATGGGATCTTGATATATCTGTAAATAATTGCAGTTAGCAATTAGAATTAATACGTTGTTATAGTTTTATTATAACAACACTATTGTTCTCTACAATAAGTTCCTACATCACAACTTCAATAATTTTTAAGTAAAACCACTTCGTTAAGGATTCTGAATACTAGCTACTACTACTACCTATACTATACTACACAGTTGCTTAGTTTCCTACGGATTCCGATCTCTAGTTAAAATGAAACTTGAAACAAATTTGTGAAGCAGAAATCATCAAATGTAGTCAGTCGCCGGCCAGTAAATTCCAATCGCAAGGGGCATGACCCCACCACACCTTGATTCCAGTTTGTGGTATTATCTGCGATCATTCATGTGTTTATGGTATAAAAAGAGTTAAACAAACATTCACCCGAGCTTTTATCTCTCCAAGCGATTTCCAACTTTCTTTCATCGTGATAGAATTGATTATGGGTTGTGAATGGTGTTGTAAACTTAGCATCAAAAGTGAATATGGTTCGTATAAAAGCCTGCGACAGTGTTAGCATTAAAATGACATCACCTGTGTCGTCCGACGGTTAACACCACAATGGTGAACATGATGAAGGTAACTCAGAAGGTAAAACTGGTAGAGCGAAGATGATTGAATCGAATACTACAATACAATGTAATATATCTGTGTTATTTGTTTAATGTCTATTAGTTCATATATTATATAATATACTTGTTTATCTGACACTTGTGCACCGCGCACTAGCTGCACAAATGTTACTCCTTCAGTTCCAAGTCCATCTTAAGGTTGTTTGTAAGAGATCGCTTCTAACTTTTACGTTTGTCAACAATTGTGGTAACAGCGATGTCATACTCCTAGTGGTAGAATTGTAAATTCTTAGGACTTTTAATTGAACTGAACCATCTGTTCTCTGTTACAGCTTGAATTCTCTACTTAACATCTTATTGGTATTTGATACTACATTTGATAGTGATTTGAATTTTATGGTTTAAGACCACCCAAGATTTGAATATGTAAGTTAACCTTGGAATTCATTTACAACTCTCATAAATTCCGTAGCTTTCAAGAATTCTTCTCCTTAGGTTTACCTTAATATTTAGTTACACTGATAAATATCTTACAAATATCAAAAGAATAATATGTCGTTTCATTTTTTTTTTGCACGTATAGCCGAGTAGTATAGGTCACCACGCCAATGATATCACTGTGCGCGACATGTCGCGAGTTCGATCCCCGCGTAAGACAAGAAATTGTGCGATCCACGAATGCTTGTTCTGGGTCTGGGTGTCTCTGTGCATGTGAATTGAATGTTTGTGAAACCCTCCGCAATACAAGCAATAAATTTCTTAGTGCGGGAGCCGTTTTTAAAGATAATAGAAGCTTGTATTATATTTTATTGTTAGCCTTCTACATCTTATTCTATAGTAGAAGAAAGCAAAGTATCCGAGTCGATTACATATGCATAACACGTGTCACATTGAATATTGTATGTAAGTACGTTTGTTTGTATGTGTGCACCTGTGACTGTGAGTGTGAATGGATACTTTCTTGTTGAGTTCGTTTCATCTTGATCTTTGGTATATGAAACAATATTAAGTATTTTTTTATTTGTGTTGTATAAACTTTGGATGGCTCCTACCAGTTCTTTGATTAGCAATAGTTGTTTAAATTTATTAATACTCATGTGATTAAAAGTATTCTATGTTTTACTCTATCAAAGATTTCACAAAGGTATATTTATCAATAGTAAATGGTTTATTTAACGATTCCTTAAATCCCCCTTTTTTAGACGTATTATTCTAATGTCTATTATCTTTTTTCGATATCATTCATGTCATCTGAAATAATGTAAATAGCGAAAAGAAAAAAAAAACTTAATCAAACTATAAGCAGGAATCAGATTAACCAAAAACAATACAAGCATGTTAAATCAAGTTAATAGTATGAATTTACTCTTAAGTTTTTCACACACTGCATGTACTAATATATGATTAACACATAGAATAAACATTGCTTAAGAAACGAGCATCCGTTTCAAATTATAACATCTCAACATGCTTGCTCATCTACCACCGTATCTTAAAAGTAATAACTGCAGTTGTGGAAGCGTGACAGCGCACTACACGGCGTAGAGCGGCGTCTCTCTTCCACAACTGCAATGATGTTACTTTAAGAGATCGTGGTAGGGCTCTGGTATTTAGAAATTAGCGCGTCCTTACGATGATTATCATCATTATCTTACCTTGGTTCAATCTTAATGTTGATGTTACTTTCAATTGATTCAAACGGGCTTGGCTTGGTTATAGATATCTACAAAATTATCAACTTAGACATAACATCATGTACATCTACGTAACATGCATGAAATAAGAAGCAAAACGTTATAATTTCGTATAGGGTTTTATCCCTTTAAATAAGAGATTTTTATGAGACGAAAAAACCTACTTAAAACATGGTTAGTTTTTTGCGCTAAATAACAGAACACCGAATTGTCAGTCCTTTGTTTTTGACTGAGCATGAAATGTAACTAAATAACCTACAAATTAAATGTATTAAGCTTAGACAATGTTACAGGTGTGATTATAACCTTACAAAGAGCGTAAGTGTGTAACCTCCATGCTCCGTCCTTGATACCCAAAATGGCTCATAATTAACGTATTTCATTGTTTGTTTCAGGTATTACACTCTTTTTATATGGACCGGTTTGTGAGCTGGTAAACATTGGAGTTATATATTTATTAATATAAATGGTCAAATGGTGGGCATGAATCTGTTTTTCTTAGAGAATTAAGGAGCGTTGAGAAAAGTGCTTGCTCATTTGCTGATGGTTTGAGATTTTAACATCGTAAAGAAATCCAAGATTATAAATAGTGATATTTATAATCTTGGATTTCTTTACGATGTTTTGTTCAATAGTTTAAAATTAAAAAAGGTATCAATATGGGTTTGAATTTCATACCAGGGTTAAACAAATTCGGTCATTACATCGCTAAATCACGACGCTAACAGCCGTGTGCAAGAGCAACGAACAGCAGGCAAATAGTAGATAAATCCATTTACTTTTATATTGTATCGTTTTGAAGTGCATGGCGTATAGAAACAAATAAACAATTTAGAACGTTACTTATCAAAGTGTCGTTTGAACTGTATGATTGAGATTGGTATTTTGGCGAGTGTTGAATACATCTTCGGTAGTATAGTGGTAAGTATCCCCGCCTGTCACGCGGGAGACCGGGGTTCGATTCCCCGCCGGAGAGATTCTTTTTGCATTTTTTTTCATCGAAATTCTGTAGCAAATTCAAAAATAATGCATTAACTTGAATGATTTAATAATATTATCTCGTGTTTCGTTACACAGCTGTAAATAAATTATAATTGCATTAAGTACTAATGCTTTCAATAAACGCAATATGGGATGTTTAAGAACGGAAAGAAAACAGGTTTGAACGATTTGTTTGTTGTTTTTTGTAACAAACAGGAAAGATTGTTAACAGCCTACAAATTGCGTGTGCGAATATTTTCGTAATATAATGTAGAACTAATTTTCGTTTAATTTAAGTACCTAATTGAAACGGTAATTCTATTATTTTTTGAGCTAGCTTACGTAATTGTTTTTCACGTTTGTTAAAGTATTTGTAGAATTTTTCACGCCATTTTGTATAGTTGTTATGGCCAAAGCTGTCGTTTCTCACGTTTACCGTTAAAAATTATAGGTTATTATTAAGTTACGAAGTAGCGGTAAGTAACTGTTACACACGTAAACATATAAAAAACCTTTCGACAATAATTTAATTGATCGTGAAATTCTATCAAAAAAGGCTGGTGTCGTAGATTGGACTACTTTTTTATGGCCACCAAATCCGAAATGGCATCTAGCGTTTTTATCAGTAGGTAAAGAGCTTGGGAGTCTTTTGTCATGTGGATGACATTAACATGAGGGCGCTGCTGTGCATATTTGCAACAAGAATCAACTCAACTGTCTGTCAAAAGAGATGTTTTTGAGAATTCGACATTAGTTCCGATTTCGGCCACATGCCATAAGATCCTTGTAGCACTATAATTCAAGACGTCATTTTTCTATACATAAACTAGAAATGGCCCTCGACTTCGTTCGCGAAAAAAAAAATAGGGATGAAAAATAGATGTTGGCCGATTCTCAGACCTGCTGAATGCATATACAAAATTTCAAGAGAATCGGTCAAGCCGTTTCAGAGGAGTACAATAACAAACATTTTGACACGGGAATTTTATGTATAAGATATTGAATAAATGTCATCAAATTTCAAACCGCGAACGGAAATTCCAATTACAAATAAAAAGAAAAACAAACGTTTGTGTGACGTCACGATGCACGATGGCGACGTCGCGTCAATGCGGATCGCGGGACAAACAAAACATTAATTAAAAGCAGTCATTGTTTGTAACAACGTGACAATGACGCGTTACTCATTCACGTAAGTACTTCGTAAGAATGTATAGTTTCCATGTTTTTATCTATGGGGAAAGCGGACAGCATTGAGTAGAGAGTGCTGTCACCGAGGTAGACATTGTTTGTTTAATAATCTGCTTGTTTCCGGTTATTTCGTCCGCGTGGGAATATATCCCTCCACGTTTAGTTGGTTTAGATGATCAGAATACTTATGCTGTAAGGGTTAAACAAATCCTTAAAAAGAAAGCTTAGTACATAGCATAAAATATAAAAGCAGTAGAAACTTTTGGGGCTTAAAGTACCTACCTAAAAAAATATTTTTGTCAATGAAATTATTACGAAAACCATCTTCATATTTAAAAATAATGTAACGGAAACACAACATTAACAGCCAATAAAAAAGCCATAGACAAGATACAGATTATTTTCAATCGCTCGATTAAATTTGATCCGATTCCAATTTTTATAATCGATTTCCTGTCTTGTTACCAGACTGCTTTATTTATTAAACTAAATTGTATGTCGAGTAACAGTTAGTTCTGCTTGACCCTCAGTTAATTTAGCGTGAAGAGTCAAGGTTAAAATAAAACCTTGTAAAATACTGAGACAATTAATATTAATTGATTTATTTCTCCGATTCTTGATTAATCTATTCAAATAGAATTGTATAATGCAGATAATTGGTCTGAATAACCTTTTTATGAGAACTGTAATTATTAGTAATTCAATGGTAATTCGATGTTTCGTAATCATGTAACAGGTTGTTATTGAAATTTAGTTGCATTCAAAATCATTGAAACTACATAACAATATTCTAAGGTAGAAAAGCTTCGAAATCATTCCTTACAAAAATCAAAATAAACTGACAAACCTTGTCATAAAATTTAACCACTTTTACCAGACACTACAAATCCACAACATTACCTACATTTAAAGGCCAAGTTTTATCATTTCTCTAGAGTCAAGAAAAGCTATCTCTTCTGCATAACCTTTTCCTAACTGTATAAGGGCCGGCTTCCAGTCTCACCGGATGCTAAATACCAGTACTTTATTTGCAACGACTGCCTATCTGACCTCCACGACCCACGTACTCGAACATAAGTAGATACAAGCTATCAATAGATATTACCTAAGCCAAAGTGAATTGAAATCAAGCTAGTTGAAAGTTCACAGACAGTTAAAAGTCCTATTTATATCACCTAAAAAAACCACGTTATTTTCACAAACGAAACCGCAATGTAATTTAAAGAATTACAGAAATCATTCAAGTCGTCTAGCGTCACCTGGCGTATCGAATTTATTACTCAACCATAGACAATTACTTAACATCCCCGCCATTACGAGTCAGCTGTCAAGCCAAGATGGCGGCGACCGGCGACCGTGAGATATGGCGACCGGTTAGTTCGATTGATAGTTGAATGGCTACAATAGACGTTACCACATACTAGTATTTAGTTCATTGGTTTGACTTAAATGTAAACGCCTTGTTCATGAGCGGATTTTTATTATGGTGTTATCGGGATTGCAGGCTGTAGGTCACGGCTACTTTTGCTTTCATCGTTGACTTTTATGGGTTTTCTGTCGACCTTTGTTTAAACTAAACTCTTGCCCTGAATTAAGCTAATTGTGACGTCGTATTTCGATCAAAAATTTCGTATTTTCCTCTTGAAGACGTCGTTATTTTCTTACCATCCAATATCTATCGTCTGTCTCTTTAACTTTTTACATTGACCAACGGTACTTTAAACATTTCTGAGAAGGACTATGTTAGTCAGTGTAGTTTCGCGATTATTTCTCGACGACAGGTCTCCAGTCGTTGATATAATCGCTATCAAAGTAGGCCACCCGCAGGCGCTGATAAATCGCAAAGGCTTGACTGGATATTTTGACTGAGTTATTAATTACTTACCCCCAGGGTATGTAGGTACTGTTGTCAACACTTTGAGTTATAGGAGCGAGTTAATTGGAGCAATTTTATGAGACTGGTCTTTAGGGTTACGCTATGAAGTTCTTATAAAGATAAACCTTTTGTAAGTTGAAGTTCTAAAGAATTTGGGCAAGTAGTGCTCTAAAACTTTCGAGTTGATTTCGATTTCCATCGATTCTGATCTCTAAGCAAGGACTACTATACAAACTTAAAGAGGTTTGTACTTAGGCAAGCGTCGCTGATGGATATATGTACATATAAGGGTGTCTCTGCACCAATCGATAGTTGATCGATGCCAAAGACTGAATATGGGTGAATTGATCTGTATGGTATAAAGTTCTACTCGATGTGAATTGATAAGAATAATCCATTTCAGCATCGATCAATGCTACTGCCCCACCGATCAATCGTTTCTGAGGTAACATCTTAATCGACGGGTATCAGTGATTTGTGGTGTCATGAACAAATGGGCCAATATTTTTTCCATATGTTTAACAATATACATAAACCTAGTCACTTATATTGTTTACCCCAAAATGTGATTCAACCAAAAATTTTGGAGGAGTGCTAAAAGTATTGTTCAACCATTTCATAACTTCCTCTACAGCAATGTTTGCCTAAGGACAGGCTTACAGTACTGTAATCACGTTTTATCACTTGTTAAGCCCTATTTGTCATTGTTTACTATGTCAAGTTTCACTGTGATAGGTCTTTGAACAAACAAGACGAAATAGAGTAACTATGAAAATATGTTAAAGAAAGATAATTACTTAATTAGGGAGGTACACTAACATTTTAAAGGGCGGTACTATGTTACCTAGTGTGTATGTATGCTTGCTTGCCTGTTCATGCTAAAACGGCTAAACCAATTTTGATTTTTGATATGGAGTTAGATGACACTGGATAACGCATAGGCTACTTCTTTCCCGGCTGTGTAAAATTAGGTTAAAATGTTCTGCTTTAACCGACTTTCACGTAGGTAGGACAAAAATAGCTAAATAATAAGATAAAACTATTTATCGTCAGCGTCTAGCAGTTATTGCAATTCATGCTAGAAAAATATACGTAATATTCCTAGGAATATGTACATATAATATCAAAGTCACGTTTTATTACGGATTTATTGCAATGTGCATTTTGCAAATTGAACTGAATATTACAAAATTAATCTTCTCTAACGTGACATACTGTAAAATTTATATTACAAAAACAGGAGAAATAAAATAAGCAAAGAAACCTATTTACTACTACTGAGTGTTAAGACATATTATTCGACATGATATCTTCTCTGATAGTAATTCAAACCAGTATTAAAAATAATAACAAAATGAGCAAATCATGGAAATCGAATTATTCCAAAGAGTCATGGATATAAAAAAAAAACAAAATGAATTGGTGCTTATTATATTCAAAAGTTTCAATTACATCTTGTCTATGATCTACTACTTTTATTTTGTTGGCAACACTGATAAGTATTGTCGTGCTAGAAACTGGTTGTAATGAAACCAGGTCAGAAATGTTTTTTACAGGTCTTATGTTACGAGACTTATAGAATAGATTTGGAGTACCTATCTATTACAAGACATAGTCCATTGTATGTCATAAACATTAATAATATTACTTTTAAGCTTTGATACGACTTGCAACCTAAGGAGTAACAACTGTTAAAGTAAGTTTACCCTAGGACACTTAAATCACTAGTTGCTACCCAGTTACGTTTTTTGCAAGATAAATCAAAATAATGTTCACGAGAAAAGTATTTCAAAATGTCGTCTTAACTGTTAAACTAACACTAATTAAGTTGGTTTTTAACTCAAGTTCAAATCTTACAAAAACCCCGTTGCGCATAACTTTCATACTACCTAAAAAACGTCTAAAAAATGAAGTACAGTTGCAAATAATCCGTACGCGAGCTATACCGTTTCACGGCTCACGTAATAATGTTTCCTTAAATAAACAAGAGAGCCGTTTGTCAGCACCCTGTATTGCGAACTCTTGAAGTAAAGCCGTGGTTTGTGGAAACGAGACGCCGCTCTACGCTGTGTATGACCTCATCTCGCTTGCACAACGACAACTATCGCGATTTAAGAGATCGTGGTACGGGGTGTGTTCCTTAAGAACAGGTTGGGGCAAGCATCTACTTTCATTTACTTACTTTGAATGTACTAGTGGTTTTATAGCAGGATTTGTATGTAAGGACGCGGGTTTGAACCCGGAGTAGGTAACGTTTTACAAAACTGCGCTTGGTAACAATAAATGTAAATAAATCCTACTTGTATTAAACGCGAAAGTTTTTAAGTATGGATAGTTGTTTAGGATGTTTTTTATTTTTTCACGCTCAAAGGACTAGGTTAATTGCGATGAAATTTGGCATGGTGATAGCGACGTATAACACATAAGCTTCTTATCCGGCACCTTCTTTCGCGCGAGCGAAGTCACAGGCAACAGCTAGAACTTAATAAGTGTAACGTTCGTGTGAATTTCGTAAGGAAAAAATTTTATGACCCTGATTAATACAGTTAGGAAGTAAGGAAAAACCTTGTAAGGACACCAAAATGTATGTATGTTATCATTCTACGTTTGTAGATCAATACCCGCATTTTACAAGCATTGTAAATCATGTCAGTTCCTGTACTCTGAAATGTTTCCTTTGCCTTACATTTTGAAAATAACAGGCACAGACAATAAATAGACGATATTCGTGACTTCCGTAAACACAAACTCAAAAAACTGCATTTTATGTCAATGTCAAAACTAAAATGACATTATTACAAAAATGGCGGCATTGTAATCTAATTCACGACCAAAATAATGTCAAATTCACACAATTTAACAATTAACTTAGTTTTTGTATGTCAAACTATTTTTATCACATTGCAACATTGCAATTATGTAATTAGTGTTGCCGTGCTTCCTACCACCCTTACCAAATCATTTTAGACCCTAATCTTCATGGAATAGAGTCTACATTCCAAAAATGTGGTGAAACAACCACATGAAGTAAAGAAGAAACTATTGTTATTATTTTTGTATGGCAACAAATTGATTTTACGTTTTGACATTTAAGGTAACCGTAGCCAAAATGCTTTATTTTGTAATGAGTGTTCAAACAATTATGTGATTGTGTTATGTTTATGATTTTGTAATCAAAACTTGGTGTAGCTTAACTGTGTAACAGTACCTACTTCTTTCTATATTGCTATCGAATTTTAGTCTTTGATTGTTGTTCTCATACTCTCTAATTTACTCACATACTCGCTCTCTCACTCTCTATTCATATTCATTATTCATTTAATTAATACGCAAAGGACAATCCAGTGTCAGTAATATTCCAAGAAACTTAAAAACCAAAGCCTGTCTATTTCCTTACCTTCCTTACCGGACTCTTACCGGCTATAAGCACAGGAACGTCCTCAACTGCCTATGGCCAGAGGCACGGGGTTCACTCTTTCCCATTTGCCGCGCCTCCAGCAGTAAAACCTTACCTACCTGTAAAACAAACTGCCTTATCCACAAATATAACCTTACTACATCTTAAGTCACCAGGATTTCACATAAAAATGTTCCCAACCTACAATTACGCGTCTCATGCAGTTAGCTCAGTAACTAGTATAAGATGTTATCTGTAATTCGTGTCAGCACACCGCATTCTTTACAATTCTTCTTAGTTATTACACGTCTAATTACGTCTTCATCTGTTTTGTAATTAGCGCCTTGATTAGGTTTCCTAGTCTATAGTTGATAACGCTGTTTTTCGATAGATGGCGTTGTTGTAAATTTTGTTTTGACAGATCTTAAATTGTTTTGTTGTTACGTTGATACTGTTTTTTTTTTAATGTCGTGGGAAGTGATTTCTTGGGCGATTTTGTTAGGTACGGAAATTTAACAATTCAGCTAGTAATATACAAATTTCAAACTCAAACTCAAAGTATTTATTGCATATATTAAATAATTTAATCGTGCAGTTCCCGATGCGAATAGGGCTGACCCATATCGACCAATGGGTGTCGTAAGAGGCGACTAAGGGAACTACGACTCGGTGCATACCACCTAGCACCTCGGGTCAACCTCCTGGTGGGAAGTAAACCATCAGCAACAGCATTCCCAAGGAGGGTTGGCGTCAGGCAGGCGGCCGGCCGTAAAATACAGCCAAAACTTAAGCAGTATGAGTAAAGACATGCTGCGCCGACCCCAAATAATAATTGGGAGAAGGGCAGGGGGAATGAATGAAATAATTTAACTGAAATCCACAAGGAGCCGACCGTTTTACATTTTTTTTAATCAGTTAGCCAACTGTAATCAGGTAATATTATTTCACCAAATACAATCATTAGTTTTGCTTGATAAGTTAAATGTTTAGTCTATCATGTATTTACTTTAGCATCTTCTTCAAACAATATAACCACAACCTTCTGTACCTATCAAAAGGCGTATAAACCAGGTGCCAATAGATGTACATTTTCGAAATACCATCGAGTATGTGATAGGAAATCCTCTTCACTGTGAAAGGCCTGCTAAGTGTTTTTGCTAACAAACAATGCGGGAGAAAGTGTGTCCCATTGATAGACAGGCATAGTGCAACCATACTACCACCTTTTAAATTACGGCTGTTGCAGTTGTGGGAGCGAGACAGCGATACACGACGTATAGCGGCGTCTCTCTTCCACATTACAACAGTCTTGTTATAAGAGGTGGTGGAAAGCACTGTGTTTGACTCATGGTTATGCATGGGTGTATGGGAACTGCTTTTGAAAACATAAGTGTTGTAAAACTCGGATAATTGTAATCTATAGTTGATCTATTATATGGTATTTCTTTCTCTCTCATGGTTTTCATCTATTGTGGAAAAGTCGTTGTGTATCATGTTAACGGGAGTAGGTCATAGTTTTACAGACTTAGACTCAAACCTAATAATTGAGATAAATGCTAACTTTTTTAAGGAAGATTTCATCATGATCTTGTTTGTTTTGAGTGAAAGAGTAACAAAAGAAAGCAGATTTGCGTACTATATGCACAGACAGATTGTATATATCAAAGATATAGAAACTCCGACATGTAGCATGTCACGTGAGTGAGAAAAACAATTACCTTTGTGCACGTGCTTTTCCATTTTCTACAACCGTTACTATAGTAAAAATGGAGGTAGACAACAAAGAAATATTGTTTGATATAGAGTTCATTCAGAGACGATAGTTTTATACAAAATTGAATGTTAACTTTAAACAGCCACTTCAGTCGCTACCGAGAAGTACTAAAGGTTCATGATAAATCAAAACCGCGAAGCCAAGTTCCTTCAAAAATAAATATGTAACCTGCAAAGAATGGAACAATAAAATAACTTCGCTCTCAAACACTCATAAAGTTCGAATATTTAAGAAGAACTGCTTTAGAATACTTTAGATCACAATCATATTGGGTTGTTCGTTTCAATCATTACACTGATTCACACAAGGATATTTAAAATGACAGCACAATGGTGTGAAGTCATCGGCGCCGTAACTTATGGCTATTCATATGTTATAATGTATGTGTCAAAGTATTAATAATATTAGTATACGTACACGTGTAAAAAGTGTACTTTTTGTTAGACAAAAACAGGCATTGTGTTCTTTGTGTGTTTTGAGATTAAGGTCTGTATTATATCCTTAAGTAAAGCATTAGTAATTCAATAAAAAGCTTTCTTTAATGACCATTTTTATTGTTATGTGGGTTTGGAAACCTTTCTATTAGGTTTTAAAACAAGTATTAAGAGTCCCCTTGTGCTAATAATTATCAAAACTACGCAAAGTGGGACCATACCAAGTCAGCAGTTTAGTTATTAGTATAAAAAGAAAATTAAAATTGATCTTAGGTCTAAATACGGTCCAAAATACACAGTTAAAAGGTCTACAACTTTAAAAGTGTAAAAAAAAACACAAAAAGCAAAAGCTACCCATGTGTGAATTTTAAAACTTAAAAACAAAAACTCGAAATTTAAAACTATTCCAAGTAAGACTCGGCTGAAATAGCGAATAATACTTGTCAGTGAAATATAATACGTCAAGTCGTTATAGAAGCTGGTCATTGACTTCCTAAAGTCGGCCATATTTGACTCAAATATCAAACAAAGGTCAGGTACAAAAGACTAGTATCCAAAATTGTGTTGATAGGCCAAGAAAACACACATTCAGCCTCAAGGGAATTGAGGAAACTGGTGTATAGGACTTTTCTATCGTACTTCATATAATTATTATATTGCTTTTATTTTAGTAAATAATGATTTGTTGAAAAAATAAATTGTCGAATAAAAATATACTTGAATATTTTTTTTGGCACAGTCGGGTAATTTTGTACCGAACTACCTAACAATAATTTGTAGTTAGGAAATGAGGACGTATAGGAATAAATACAGCCAATTAGGAATCAAAAACGTATTGCGTACTAATTATATTTGAATCAGACCACCCATCGACTCCATAATTTTCGGTAAACGTGATTCGTTTGCATCCTTCTATAGCTTCAATTCGAATCAGAATCAGAATCAGAATTTTCGTGACTTGAATAATACCATATTACATACAATTAAGTATATTTAAAGATTGAATTGCATTTCTACAATCGCAACATTATCCGTTATAATTAAACGCCTCTGCATATTGATAAAAAAAAAACAACGTCACGTCTTATAATGACAGTTTTGACATTTCAATGTCAAACATTTGTTAATTTGAGTTGCATTTTATTGCTTGATTAAATCTTGTTCGTTGGTTTTTTTTATTTTAATTGATTGATTTAATAAGAATTCAAATTTATTTGCCTTAATTGAAATTTACATCATTATCTTGCACTTAATTAAAGCTATTTACAGAAATGATATTAAAATTTATCTCCAATAAAACGTCGAGAAATTAATATCACTGTAAGTCACCTAGCGACAGAATGATGTTTATTTATAACTGAAAGTTGCATTTAAGCACACATTTCTTATAATTACATCTTGAAATCTTATTTGTGCAGTAGATATTTCTTTCTCTTAAATTTTTGCTACTGCGTATATTCCTTCCTTATTTAATTGTCTGTATCTACTCTCTGCAAATTCACAAGCCTTGCTTAAGTTTAGTAACGTGTAGACAAACCATTATTGTAGCACCCACGCGAGGTGGATGACACTCGCTGTCAGCTGTCAAAAGTGACGAAACTTGTCTAGAGTGGGTAGTCGTACGTGAACACGACTTTGTTAGTATTTTATTGTTTACGCAGGTAATAAATATCGTGGTGAAGTTGTAATAGCCTAGTGGAAAGACCATAGGACTGCCAAGTCAAAGGTCTGGCGTTGTATCCCCACGGGGCGCACCGACTTTTCGAATGTTGTGTGCGGTTTAGAAATAAATATCACAGCTTCCGTGTTACGGACGGTGAAAAATGCGCGTTTTGCGCCTGATCTCTCTTCGGTCGTGTCGGATTGCCGTCCCATCGGGCTATGAGAGTAAAGGAACAGAGAGTGCACCTGTGTTTGCGCACACGCTTGTGGATGTGGATTTGGGACTTGAGAAGAATGTCTGAACTTAGATACTCTAACTTCATACTACATCAATTTTACATCTTTTTAAGATAACACAAAGTTAATTTAATTATAGAAAATGTCTGTGATGATACCATTCATTACAAAAGAAGGTTTTACACATATTGGAATAATATGAGTAAGAACCTCTTATTCCATTCATCATTTCTTTCCACTACAAATACTTTGACCATATTTATCGTAAAATCTCTTGAAATGTTAATGAAGTAACTTGTAAGTAATAAAACAATGATGAATATTAAGTGCGGAAGGTAATAAATACTTTTTATTATTCGCTGAAATAAAAGGCTTTAACGCAAGCGCCTTTCATCAAAGAAATAATTGATTACGCAGTGAAAATATTTAATTAATTTCATGATTCATTTGTCACAATCAGTTTCTCGAAACCGGCTTAATGTATTCTGGGTTCATTGTAAGAGTGACGGCACTTGCAAATTAGTTACATTTACCGACTGCTTTGAATGCAAGCTGCATTGTGAAATTACTGCTTTATAGGTGGAAGACATTGTTGCGAAATGACACGACTGACAGGTAACGTCATAGGTTATGTCAATGGACGCGTTCAAATGTTAAACGTCTTTAAATTCGCGGTAAAATATAATTGGTTTTGACTTCTATTAGAGTATCTTTGCTAAAATCTGCACTAGGTATCCTTCATAGTTCATTTCTATGTATTTAGCAATTAAATTGAGTAGAGATGTTATCAATAATACTTCAAATAATAATTACTACAATAAAGACGCCATTCGTCCAACATAACGATTATCAAAACGTTCAAGAATTTGCTATTGGTCGCCTCGGTCGCCTGACAAGCGTACTATAATAGAACCCAGTGTAGGCTGACAATGAAACATGTTCGAATATTAAACGTCTTTGAATTCCCAGTAAAATATGATGACAGACAAGGCATAATGATTCGTTCCGCTGCCTCACCAAGGCCTTAAAAAAATTAAAGCGCGTCAATAACTGAATTCGCCACACCTTGGCAGTTAGGCCGAATGACGGATTCCTGTGCTTTTGTATTTTTTTTTCTTGTATGTAGGTATGGTCAACTCTTAAAAGTTCAAAACGATGTTTTTGTATAGGATTCCGGAACCACAATATAAAGCCGATGAAACACTTCAAATAGACTAACCCTCGGTTTCTGGAAGACTGATCAATTGAATCTGCTGTCAAATCAACTGATCACGACTGATTGCTTGACCATAAGCTTACCACCAATCACAGAGCTTAACATGAGATTTGACTGACGATTAACAAATTTCTGTGTTGAGCTTTTGAGAATCCAGGGGTAAATTGAATAGTCAAAATCACGACAGTATCGAAAAGGAATGTCATTGCCATACTTGTTAGCGATTCGATCAACGTTAGTTTGTAGAAATAACTTATCTAAAGCCCTGAATGGTATTTGATTGCTATAAATTTATAAATCTCTTGCTAAATATTTTAATAAGGCGTCTATTATCTACGTAGTTTACGTACAGGTACATAATTTTTATCTCGTCCACGATTTACAAGCGTGGATAATTCCACGAACAATCTACGCGTGACTATAACTGTTTCTTATTAGCACAGATCACCCAGATGTCGTTACCGAAGCAGAACGAAAGAAAAAAACCAATGATATCACATAACAAGCAAAAACAAAACAAAACTTGCACAATAATTGCTGTTGAAATGTTGTATATCGCAATCAATAAAATCTACAAACATTGGTCAGCAATAATTGTGCAATTTTCGCTGACCAATTGCTATTGCTTTGCTTTTGTTAGATAGGTAATACACCGTTACCGTTCCAATTGATTGGGCCTCGTAACACGTGGATAATTCTTTTTATTGTTGTTTACAACTACCGTATTCAATTGTAAATGGTTTATTTTTGTAAACAAGCTCCGGAGATTGAATCCAAGGTAAATGTACTTAGGTAATTATAGGATTGGAATTATTGGTACTAGGTCAAGATTAAGAAAAGACGAAAAAGAATATTCTATGTGTCTTGAGGAGATAGTAAAGAGCACATAAATAAGAAAACGGTAGAAAAAAATGAATCAAATTAACATGGCATTGCCGAGTATGGGCAAAAACACGTTTTTACAGACCTATTTAGTCTGTTTGTGAGATAATCCGTTACAATTCTGTGTGGAGGTTATTCATTTAAAAAACGTGACTTCGTTGACCTATTTCTTTATAAAAAAGTTTAAAAGTGCGTACCTGGCATTGAGAACATTGTAACTCAGAATTAACTAAATTAAAATAAGATGTATCACATGCAAAAATGCTAAACATAATTTAGTTTGGGATACACCATCTTCCAAATCAAATCAATTTGAAATTCGAATTTCCAAAAACAAACTATTAAAAAGAAAACGACTAGGTAAAGACGAAAAAGAAACAGATTCAAAATAAGAACGCTTGTGTTGTGAAAGTATCGACCCAGTTCATACATCCGATGTCTATCGAAAGCAAGAGTCGATAATAACGTGTGAATTAAACGTCACTGCACAACCTGTCACTTGTCATTGCGTATTATGGCTGAACGGAACATTGTCGGTGCCTTCGCTTTTTTTTCTACGAATGCTATTAACTAAGCTGCTTCGATTTTTAAATTGTTGGTGGGAAATGAAATCTGTGCAGTTGTTTTTTTTTCCTTTTCTAGTAATGTGACTAGATACTATTTAGTGAATTTAAATCGTTTAGTTGTAATCGATAATCATTTTATAAAACTGTAAATCTGCTGCAAAAATACAATTATTACTTACACTTTTCGATTGATAAATCAAACTGACAAACAGAATGATTAATAGTATTATTGGTTTTAATTAGTAACATAGTCGTCTTCAGGCATCCTAAACGACCTTAATCTAGAATCGCATGCGATCGCTAATTACAGTTAAACGCCGCGTTTATCCGCTCGTGCGTACCACGCTTTATGATTTCACTCGCTTAGTGAAAACTAGACTTTATGGCTACAGTTCAAAATGAATGATCAAGTTTAGTATTCGCGTCGAAAATAAACGCAATATCCGCAATATTAATTACTTATTATCGGTTAATCTTGAAATTGGTAGAATATCTACGTTTGTTTTCTTCTAGCCTATAGTTTCCCACTACTGGGCAAAGGCCTCACCCAAATTCTTCCACGATTCTCTATATCTCTTCAATATAAAAGAGTAGATAAAAGAAGATTTTAACTAATTAAACATAATAAGTCTGTGCAGCACAACCTTTTTTCATTCTTAACAGACTTAGCCTTGGCCTAAAAAAAAACTGGTCATAACCTCAAAAACTAGTGTACCTTCCTATACTTGTAAGATGGCCGTTACTAGTATACGCACTTAAACGAACAGTTTTAACAAGTAACTCCTATTAACTGCACTTGTTAGAAATATTCCTCGTTTAAGTTCATACAATCAGTAAGTAGGTTACGAGACTAAACTACTATGTCTATGTACTATTTTTTCTAAACAAGATTTGCTCACTTATTTTATTCGTAAGTTACTCTGTCTGTTCACTTGCCCTCGACAGAGAGAAATAGAAAGATAAAAAGGAGGTCTTTGCCCAGCGGTGGGACAATAAAGGCTTATAATAGTAATAATGCTCCGTCTGTTGTGCTATAAAACCTAAATTAATAAACAGCTGATCTGATTATCATAAAACTTGGTATAAAGGGTTTTTATCAAGGGCCCATACCCTAAGAAAAAACTAAGCGTTCTAGCTGTGCTACTAGTGTCACAATAACCTGTGACCGAAACCAAGCTCAAAACAAAAAAAGAACTAGAAAAAAACTGTTAGTAATGAATAATGACTATGGTATCCTAAAAAGTTGTAGCAGGCTATTCCAAATTTGCAATGAGAACCTCATTCGAAATACAAACACGGTTTACTTTTAAAACAATACTTGACACTAAGTTGGCAAGCCTGTCAGTATTTAAAAAAAGAAACAATGTGCCAAAGCAACCCAATTAAAGTGTCTATAGCAAATTACTTTAGACTGAGACGGCAACGACTGTGTTTAAAGATAGAATACTGTTTGTTTTTGAATACGTATTCAGAACTATTAACTGTTACGTTTCGTTGTGAAAAGAGTTAGAGTGTGTGTATTTTCTATTTGTATTATTTTCTGCCGATTTCGTGATGATATTTGCGAAAATAGTTTCTTAATTTGTCAGTATTTTTTTTTTTTATATAACAACTTTATAGAAATTCTCTTATTTCCTTCTAAAAGTCCAGTCGCAAAAAGTGCAAACTAAAGAGAAACGTTACTAAAACACTTCGTACGAGTGTCAATTAGTACGCTGTACATAGATTTAGTGTTAGGGGTGTCACGTGTGATTGTGAGATTAACGGCAGAGGATCTCGTAAGTAGCTTCGTCATGTGTTAGAGGGTAGTTTATATGGATTTCCTTACTGCAAGGCTAGGGTTGCTCATCATCAAAACATGGTATAGAACACAGTCCCTTTTCTTGCCTCTCTTCCTTTGTCTGTAAAACTAAGCAATGGACTTTTATGCGGTTGTTTTAAAAATAGTTTATACGTATAAAAATATTCTTATCTGTTTTAGTTTGTATGGATTGCTCTTGCCAACTTGCTAAATATAAAATTTAAACGACATTTCGTTACATAGACGACAAATATTTTAAACAATAGTTTTTAAGAACGGATTTCCTAGATTGTATAAAAACTAACAATAAAATGAGACACTGAATAAAAACAGTACAATAATAACAGTTATATAAAGAAATAAAACATAATCTGAAATACCTATATAACCTTCGGAGTTTGGAGAACTATAAACGCTTACAGTGGTTTTGTGCCGTTGAGGAAACGACGTAGTGTGCCGTCTCGCTTGCACAACTGCAAAAGCCTTAGGTACTTTATGAAGTGATAGTAGGCAACCGAGTTTGTGTCAAGACCTTATAATAAACGCAGGTGGTTTGTATATCTCATCTTTTACAAAAAAACTAATCGTATAACATATGTGACAACCCTAATAAACTCTGAAATACCCAGCGATGAGAGATAATTGTAACGAGAATTAATTTATAAAATTGTATGTTATGTTACCTTTGTTACTGACGAGGTGTATCCGGTTTCTTTGCTCTGTTTTAAAGTTATTAATTACACTGATATAGGAATCGCGTATAGAAATAGAGTATAGTAGCTAGTAAAATGTAAAGTCATATGCCCGCTCTCTTGGGGAGTAAGTAGTCCGGCCCACTTGACGTTGGCGAAGATCGGGAAAGGCGAATTTCGCGGCCCCATGTTAAGTTAGCCTTAAGTTATGCCACCAAATTAAACCATATCTCCTCTTTTCCAGGCAAACACCTTGTCTTCTCCACGGACCCAGAATCCGTGAAGGATGAGTTCGCGTTCGACAACCCTGGGTTCCGGCAGGAGGAGCGGGCGGCGTGGCAGCACGACGCGCCCACACTGCCGCTCGGCGGGAAGACGCACGGCCTGCACGTGGAGTTCACCAAGCCCGAGCAGAGCAAGGATGACTCGCATCTACATGTAAGTCACCTTAGATTATTATAGCATTTAGAATGTGTTAGCCTAGTGGTAAGACGGTAGGACTGCTAAGTCAGAGGTCTTGAGTTCGAACCCCACGGCCCGCACCGACTTTTCGAAGGTTGTGTGCGTTTTAGAAATAAATACCACAGCTTCTGTGTCTGAAGACACGTAAAAATTCAGGTCCTGCGCCTAATCTCTCTCCGGTCGTGTCGGATTGCCGCCCCATCGGGCTGCGTTTTGTGTGAAACACAGGTGCACTCTCCTGTGAAATCGTGAAATCGTTTCGGACATTATTATTATTATTTGATACCGAGCTCGCTCCCAAAATCCCTGATTCCGACAGGACATGCGTCCGCGGTTCAGGATTAGATGACACTTAAGGCTGAAAAAAATACCGATGCCTTGCGTATTGGATGGGATTATCTGTGCTATTACTAACCAGTTTTGTGAGTTATTGGTTATTGTAAAATTGCTTATTACGTTGATTTGACGTTTTTTAGTATCGCTGGCTGGCTATTTGTACAAAATTTATGTTGGAATTTACATCCGTTTACGACATTAAACATTTCTTTTGCACAAGGTATGCAAATATAAAGTGCTTTGCTTCATCACGTACGGTTTACATTAAACATTGCATTGCATGATTTTTGCACAAGGCATCCAAAACTGTGATGTGCTTTTTTAGACGACAAACGGGGTTTCTTTGCGATATAAAACGTTATTTCTTTTCTCCCGACGATTCGATCGAGTTGCACCGACCGTGGTCACGGGTGGACTGAAAGTCCTTAGTTTCATCATGTACATTTTCAATTTGTGCTGTGTGAAACATTAGGCATAAGGGATGTTACAAATCAGTGAAAAGTGGAAGCCAGCAGCTGTTTGGTGATTCCGGGCTAATACGATAATGACGATTTAAATCAGACACACTCATCACACACACATAGACAATCCAAGTAGGTACACAAAAACATTACACAGTAACATACTTCAAATGACCAAAATAGTGTTACCGCCAAAAAACTATTACATATAGCAAGTAAACCGTTTAAATAAGTTACAATACATTAAGTAACTTTCAATGACTGTATTATGTAACAACAAATCGTTACATGACTTACAATTTGGACAGTCATGTGTGGAATCAAATGATGACGCTGTGACGTAACGATCATTCTTCTGTCTATGGATACGAGTGTCACTTAAGACTTGATTTTACCTGTCTTCCGAGCCTTATAGGGAGAGATTATAATCCTACAAATATCTATTGGCACGTGGCTGAAATTGGAACTAATGGTGTCATACATGAAAATCCATGACTTATGACAGAAGGTTTGATTGATTCTTGTCGAAGATGCACAACAAATGCAACCAACAACCCTTATAAGAATGTCATCCACATGCCAAAAGATTCTTGTAGCACTGTTAATTATACCGAACGCTAACGCTAATAAATTGGTCAAATGTATTGAACTGACAAGTCAAACTCATGTCACTTATCGAAAAGGAATGCATTTCCCATTCATTCGAAGTAGGTACATATTCTATTCGTTTTCTAATGCGATGTATCATTTTCTATCTATCGTAATGTATTGCTACTAGCAAGTATTTCCCGCGCACTCTAAATCAACATTTACAATTCGAATATAACTGTCAATTTGTTAGGAATCGAACGATGGCGTTATGACATAACAAGATTCTTTTGTCTATGGTCATCGGCCATGTTTGTCACTTGTCACTTTCGCTTTGACAAGCTATAGTGCGTTTCACGAAAGAGTTCCCTTCGCCGTTTTGTTGGTACTACCGACTGTCAACTACTGTCAAGTACGTCAAACGCTTTAATGCATCAGTGTTTTTTAATTGTTTTACGGTGTTAATCATGCCGAAGACCCTTAAAAGTGGTAAAAGAGAGTTGGTGTTGAAAGTAAAATCATTTTGTGGAAGAGAAAAACGTAACAAGGAACCAATAATTCCATTAGAACGTGTGAGACTCCGCGTCGCTACCATGACAGGTTTGTAATATAGGGTTACCAGAACTTTATGCTATTCCCCATTGCTACCCCGTTGGTATGTCGATGTCGATACATTCTTGAAATTGTTGCATACAACCAGAAACGACACTTTTATGAAATAAATACTATGTTGCCTGTATTTGTTAAGTGATTTCATTTATTATTTATTGCTCATTATTAAAGTAAATTAAATTTTAAAAGAGTTATACATATCACAAAAAAATATATCGAAATGTTTAATATACCAGGTATTTAACAGCTATGTTCTATGAACTTCCTTCAATAATTCTAATTTCGTTAAAAAGACTTTTAACTCACTATTATGTAATAATTTTGTTTGTTTTAGATATATCTGAAAAAACTGTTTCAAAAATTACCAAAGAAGGTGAGGTTGCTGCCAGTTCAGCAACCGAAATTTCAACTCCAGGAAAGCATTTTCTTAGAGAAAAAGGGTTAAGCTGGACGATTTTGAGCTTTGTGCATTACATCATAAAATTCATGAATTTTATGTTGTAAAGAAAGAGCTACCAACTCTTACTAAACTGTTTCATGAAATGAAAAATGAAATTGATACAAAAATGACACTTCTGACTATAGTGACACTGGAGATAGTGATAGCAGTATTATATCCGGTGTTGGGCATTTACACGAGCATAGTTATTCAAAAAAGTAATATTTATGTTGCAAATAAACAATTATTACAGTTAAATGACATGAGTTTTATTTGTATAAATATGTTATACACCCCATTTATAATGCTAGGTAATCATTGTAAATATAAAAAAGATATATATAAATATAAAATCTATTACATAACTACATCAAAATATTATAGTATGTATTTTTCGCATTATAGTATGTATGAACTTGTAATAAAATCTCTTTGGCTATAGTATTTGTATCTAGCTAGTTGGTATAATTGAAAGTTATATAAAAACAACAATTATAAAGAACATAATTTCAAATTCTAATTTTATTAGTGAGAGAAAGATTTTATTACAAGTTCATACATACTGTAATGCGAAAAGACTTTCCCCGACCTATTGTAATTCCCCGATTATTAGGTTAATACAATCATCATTACCTGGCCACACTCAATTATGCGCTACCAACATAACGGCGAAGGGAACTCTTTAGTGAAACGCACTATAGTCATTAGCTCATTAGGTATTGTAATTCTGTTTTAAGTGCACTTAAACAGCCGAGTACTGAAAGGTAATCGCACTAATATTATGTAGGCGAAAGTGTTTGTATGTTGTTGCTCTTAACACTCAAGAAGCAAGACCAATATTGCTGAGAATTGGTATAGAGGTAGCTGATAACCTAGATTAAAAAAAAAAGTTTCCCGCACTGAGGACTTTAATCTTTGTAGCTTATTATTTATTGTTAATAGCTTTTGTCTCGTTTGCGACAGAATTACGGTTATATTTTTCCAGCGATTAAAGCTAGTCTATAACAGTTAGTTTGTATACAAAAGTCTTAAAGTCATACCTCTGAAACCGATTTATAGTTAACTTGTTTTAAATAATTAAAATATGAAAATACTCAACTTTCGCTGGAAGCATAACCAGTACAGATGTTGGATTTTATCTTTCCTCGTCTAAAAACATTGGAATTTTAATAAAACATTTTAGCATAGCTTTCGACTTGACTTTGAAATTATGCATGCATTACGTTTGCAATAGGTATCATTACATATAGATCGGCACCAACAACACACTAGGGCTAGCAAAACCAAGTTCTGGCTAAAAAATAATATTGTTATTAAAAGCAATATTGTAACTAATAATAAAACCTTTTATATGGACAGTAAAAATAGTTACAAAGAAGATATTAAATGCCAGAACTGTCAAATCCATGTCACGTGACTTGTCAAAATCAAATGTCAATTCCTTACAATTAATCGATTGCTATCAACGTTAATGCTTGTAGTAATGTCACTTACATACACGAAATGACAGCGATGAATGATTGTCTGTGATTCAATTTAAAAAGTGAACATCACCGAATTTATTCTTAACGGCCAGTGAAAGCGTAACTAACAGTCGTATTTGTGGCCAGTAATATGCTAGTCTGAATAATTCACGTGTTAAATGTATGACTTACGTTTGTAGGCGCATAATATTAAAATAATGTATTTTGTTATGAGCTTATGTAGATGCGTTTAGTGCATTGCACTGCATATAATGTAGGAAATACATATGTGTGAAGAGTAAGAAAAATAGGTTACTCTTTTATTGTTGTAGAATAGTAGTATTAAGTATTATAGAAGTCATGCAATATAAGGCTGATCTGGATTTACGCACGGAGTT
This sequence comes from Chrysodeixis includens, assembly GCA_941860345.1. Classification (NCBI taxonomy): domain Eukaryota; kingdom Metazoa; phylum Arthropoda; class Insecta; order Lepidoptera; family Noctuidae; genus Chrysodeixis; species Chrysodeixis includens. The sequence goes on from OW796116.1 coordinate 766,762, forward strand.
GACTGCAAAAAGGATTGTTGTGTTTTCGGGGTATAATATCGATGTGTGCATGTTTGTTTGTATGTTGTTTGTCGCACCATGACTATAACTAATTTTGTGACTTTCTACCGTTAGGATCCTTAAAACACTTCATGAGACCCGGACTATGTTTAATTTGGCAAATAGAAGGCATTTGGCTCTAAGAAAATATTTTCAAACTTCGACGATGATTCCTATATAACTTTTCAGTAACATTTCTATCCACAATCTCTAACTAGTATTTAAATAATTTCATTTTCTGAACATGTAAATTAATAAGAAGCCTCGTAACACATTTATGCAGTGTCAGATAAGGCGTATTGCCTATGGGGACGTTTAGTAGCTATTACGAAGATCACGACCATGTGCCGTGGAAACTAACTGTGAATACGATGGGAACCTTAGAGATGGGCTGGAAAGAGGTTTCAATTTTTTTTTTATGGAAATTGTGAAAAAGAAAAACATGACGAATCTATAAGTACCTAACGTTTTTTTTTTCATTTGGCCACGGAACCCCAAGAAGGTCTCGCCTTTTTTTCTTCTTTAAAAACAATTGATTATTAGCATTTTCGCCTCGGTCTTGTTTGCTATGTTCATTTAAACAGGAACTCTCTTCTTTCCTAAATCTTTCTTACTAAGCATACGTATTTCATTCTCGCCTCGATCTAGGCCTTATTTATCAAGCTTAGCATATCTGTAAATCTAAATATTGTCGGAGATTAACAAAAAAAAAGCGGACAAACAATCCTTTTTTAACCGTTTTTTTTAATTAATCTACTTGATAGTTTTTTTTGTAACTCGTGGCAGGATATAACCTATTTGATTTTACCTTCAAGAAGCTGTGATAGCTTAGTGGCAAGACCGTAGGACTGCTAAGTCAGAGGTCTTGAGTTCGATCCCCACGGCGCGCACCGACTTTTCGAATGTTGTGTGCGTTTAAGAAATAAAATATCACAGCTTCCGTGTTTCGGAAGGCACGTAAAAATGTGGGTCCTGCGCCTGATCTCTCTCCGGTCGTGTCGGATTACCGTCCCATCGGGCTATGAGAGTAAAGGAATAGAGAGTGCACCTGTGTTTGCGCACACGCTTGTGCACTATAATATGTCCTGCGTAGCTGGCTGGTGTCATAGTAACACTGGCCGCCGTGGCCGAAATCGGTCGGACCGCTATTACTATTATTATTATTATTTGATTTTAAGTTTAATCTACATTTTCTGCTCAAAATATTAGAATATTACATACATAGATTAGAATCATTAATTTTAATTCCAAAACTTCCTAGTGTTAAACTATTCATTAGGTTAATACCAGGATATACTCGCAAACAACCATACTGTCAACCCTATAGAATCTCGATCAACATTCCGCCGCGACTCGTTACAAATTGATCCAGTCTGGATTGGCTATGCCAAGCGAATGAACTTGTCTATGGCACCCAGAGGAATGCAGCTAAATATTACTGTATTTGTAAACAACTGTCCCTGTTATTGTATTTCGTAATGAATTTGCAGTTGATTTGTTTGCATTGCTATGTCGTAAATATTAAAGTCTGTACATATCTAGCTTAACGTATATTTAAGTATGTATGTATTTTGGTAATGGTACTGTTAGTAACAAAAGTCGAATATAATCAGATTTATAGCAGTAGTAGGTATGAACTATGAACGTTAGGCTAAGAATTTTGATCTATTCCTGTCCAATCCCAAAAACTAATACCACTTGTATTTATTTCTTATCGCAGTTAATTTCTATTCCGAACAAATCCCACTCATAAACGAATCCCAAAATTAGTAAAATGGTTTGAAGGTACAGTCAGTAATAAAGGCTTAAGGCGCTTCGTTTGCTCAACGCTTGGCTGTGATTGGTTGATTAGGATTTTTAAACAATAGAAACGAGCTCACCTTTTTGCAGGTAAAAAAAGTTGGCATGTGATTCTCGATAAGACAAAATGTGTTTGTAAAGATTTAGGATTGAATTACGATCATTATATTAAATTATTAAAAAGCAAAATAAACTTTTTTCTGTGACTGTACCAAAAGTTATGTTTTGGGATTCGTTGGGAATAGATTAAGTACTTCATTTAAATATTTGAAATATGGTCTTCGTTTTAAGCAAAATAATAATTTAATTTCCGAACTAATACCAGTGGTATTAGTTTTTGGGATTGGACAGGAATAGATCAGAATTTTAACGTTCAAAACCCGGTACGAATTGATATGTTTTCGAATTCATCTGCGTACTGTAAAGCAATTTATTGCTAAAAATGGTGTTGAATACATTGTGAGGAAACCAGCAAAACTGGGAATTTGTCGAGAGTATGAAAACCCGCTTCATAGGCCTTCGGTTTCGGCATAAACTCTGACACCAGTTTAAACAACAACTACACAACAACTACGGTGTACAATAAAGAGTATTCTATTCTATTCTTCACAATAGAAAGACGATCGAGATTGTATCACAATCTGATAGTCAAAACAACTAACACAATCTTTAATGTGTCGCTGTTTGACTTGGGTAGATAGTTAGTAACAAAATATTTTAGACATCTAAGTACTTTAAATATCGTCATCATCTTCCTGCCCTTATCCCATTTTACTTGGGGTCAGCGCAACACGTTTTGTCATCCATTTTACCCTATTAAATACCTACTTTAAATACACTAAACTACATAACATATTAATGAAGAATATTTGTACTTAGTAAATTGCATTGTGTCCGACTCCTGTTGTTGTCTCTACAACCTGTTTAGATGCCTGCAGTTAATTTAGAATTAAGACATTACGCGACTGACATTTGAACTGACTAGCTAAAACCATTAATATTTAAACGTAATTGATATTAAGATCATAGAATATAGAAAATTTAGAGGGCTGCCTCTGCAATACCATAGTACTGAGGGCTCCCACACATAAACACGTTACGACGTCGCGTCGTACAACGATGCGGCGTCGTTTCACGATACGACGTCGTGTCGTGGAAATCTACAATGAGCATCGTAAAAAAACACGACATCGACATCGTAACGTAATGTGCCACGCACGATATACGGCACGATGCCGTCGATACAGTGAGGTGGTGTTTTAGTTCGTTCCGAAAAATGGACCGCACTAGACGCATTCTGCGGGACGCTGCTCGACTAGGGTAATTAAATGATCGACTTCAATAACATTCGTCATCTTTGAATTTTGAATAACAACTGCGCAGGATTGCATCGTGAGTTGCTAACGTCACGACGTCGTATCGTGCATCGACACGTTACGACGTCGTGACGTAGATTTCCACGACGCGACGTCGTATCGTGAAACGACGCCGCATCGTTGTACGTTGCGTCGTCGTAACGTGTTTATGTGTTTGAGCCCTAAATCTGCCAAGCTTATCTAGAGCTTAATGTAAGACTATAGAACATTTCGTCTGATGCTGCTGTTGGTTTGAACCTAATCGCTTTTTCGCCGCTCTCAAATACATCTTCGGTAGTATAGTGGTAAGTATCCCCGCCTGTCACGCGGGAGACCGGGGTTCGATTCCCCGCCGGAGAGAATCTTTTTGCGTTTTATTATTTTGTTTTTCGATGAAGTTAGTATTTTATGAACTAAATATCATAATAAATATTACAAATTACGCGTGTTTTAATATTTAAAAAGGAAATTATTTCTTAGAGTACTTATTAAATCGAATTCCATACTTGTCAAATAAAAGGCGCCATAGTGAATGTCGTTTTCTTAAATTTCTTTGAGTCCCATGTTTAATACCTCTGTGGATAACTCAAACACAATAATTCTAATTTAAAATTGAAAGCGTTGGTCAGATCACAAACAATTAACAAATGTACGCTACAAAAAGTAATAAATTTAATTGTGTTTCATCTCAATTTTCATATAGGCCAGTTTTTAATAATTTTCTTGAGTAGATATTCTTGTATAGTGACTTATTAAGTAGATAAAAACGCAATTATTACTAGGAAAATGTCTTCACGGGCGCTCTGCGTGGAAAACGTCAATTATTACCTCATTAATATAACATGCGATTAAGAAAATATTAGTTTAATGATGCACAGATAAGTTAATACCGGTGAATACATGTGGTTACACTAATGCCTCTTAATGACGAAGCTGTGGTGACCTAATTCAAGCCTTGAGGCGTGTTTATATCAGACATATAGTCGAAGCTGTGATAGCCTAGTGGTAAGACCGCAGGACTGCCAAGTCAAAGGTCTCAAGTTCGACCCTCACGGCGTGCACCGACTTTTCGAATGTGTGCGTTTTGGAAATATCAGAAAAAATCAGGTTTTTGTATTTCCGAAAGCACGTAAAAGTCCTGCGCCTGATCTCTCTCCGGTTGTGTCTCGGATTGCCGTCCCCTCGGGCTATAGTAAAGGAACAGAGTACACCGGTGTTTGCGCACACGCTTGTGCACTGTAATATGTCCTACGTAGCTGGCTGGTGTCATAGTAACACTAGCCGCCGTGGCCGGAATCGGTCCGGACATTATTTTTAAAGTTCACCATGAGTAAAGGTTACGCAGACTAAGTAGTATATTATAAACTAGCAAGACATACTGATGTATTATGCATATAAAATATAAACCTTTCTCTCGAATCACACTATCAACAAAAAAAAAACCGCTTCCAAAACCGTTACGCAGTTTTAAAGATTTAAGCGAACAGACAGACAGACAGCGACAATGACTTTGTTTTATATTATGTAGTGATGACAAAATGCGTATGTGGATGTTTATTGTCTGTTAACGTACAAATAGCCAAAACAAAACACAACCAAACTAAAATATTGTAAATACCACAACGGTTACTTATTAACCGATTGCCTCACAAGAGGGTTATGTTTTGCAACTAAAACTGCATACTCGCGGGTGAAACTATGATTAAAATAGTATTTTTATAAATTCAACTTAATCATTTACCGACAGTACATTATTTATCTATGCGTGGTATCTTACGAAAACGTTAAACATTTACTTTCCACACACTGGGGTGGACAGACAGACAGCCTTCTCATATCCGGCGGCTGACCAGATACATTTTTGGTTTAAGCATCATTCCCCTTATCTCAATTATTTTTGGTGTCGTCGCAGCATGTCTTCTTCTTCCACACGTTCATATTTGACGTTATCTCGCAAGTAACTTCTATCTCTTTGCTACCATATCATCTTTCACACAATCCATTCATCGTTTATTTGGTTACATTTGGTTTAAACACGGCATTTTTAATTAATAGTGATAAAACCTCATGGAATATTCCTGCGGTTATTAAAGATGTCTGCTTAAGATGATCCGTAACGTAATGACTTATCTAATAAAAACGTTTATTGGTATATGATTATATGCATTCTTGACTAGTGCTGTAATACTTCAAAAGTTAAAAACACGACCTACCGTTCCGAAAATTGTGACAAAAAAGGTTTTATTGACCGGCCTGTTGGTTTAGTGGTTAGTGGCCCTAACTGCTGTACCAGAGGTCGTGGGTTCGATTCCCACCCAGGACAAATGTTTGTGTGACGAGCACGATCATTTGCACGATCATTTACGATCATTTCAACTTTTTTTACCTGCAAAAAGGTGAGCTCGTTTCTATTGTTTAAAAATCCTAATCAACCAATCACAGCCAAGCGTTGAGCAAACGAAGCACCTTAAGCCTTTATTACTGACTGTACCTTCAAACCATTTTACTAATTTTGGGATTCGTTTATGAGTGGGATTCGTTCGGAATAGAAATTAACTGCGATAAGAAATAAATACAAGTGGTATTAGTTTTTGGGATTGGACAGGAATAGATCGTTGTGTCTGCTTCAAATTGTTCCATAATATGTATGTATTTAGAAGTATATAGGTATGTTTATTAGTTGTGTAGTAATCATAACAAGTATATCAGATAGACTAACAGTATATTTGTAAACACACGGACAATAGACCAACACACACACAAACAATATAGTAAAAACTAAAAAGGATGTATATTTTTGGTCCTGTCTTTAATTGCGTGTATTTCCAAATCAATAAGTAATAACTGTTTTTCCAAGCTTAGTAATAAATTGATTAGGGAAACATAAAAATAGCCAAGAAATATGTATAGAATATCGTAATCGATGTTTTTGCTTTGTAAAATCACAAAAAACATCCGACTGATTCTATAAGTTTTTAATGCTAATCGATACTCAACATAATGGCAGAAAATTTAATGAATAAACCAACTATATCCATTAATATCTTAAAAAACTAATGCTTATAATATTATTAATTTGATTTTCCAAAAGAAACAAATTTAGTATAACACTATTGCGAAGAGAAAAATGAATATCTATTCCACAACAATACAAATTATGTATTAAACATTCAAACTTTTTGCTCTAACCTCATTCAGTTTAAAACAATAGACAAGACAAGAACACCATAGACATTTGTTCTATGATTGACACTGAATTGAGTAACAAGAAACAAAGTATAGCATAGTATAGTAATAAATTAAAATTCTTCCGACATGTTTTTTTATAACCTAGAAATTAGTTTAAAGAAATCTGTAAAAAATGACACTTGTTTGAGCGAGCTTTTGATGGAGTATTTTATTTTAATAGTTGCAACTCGAAGGTTGAATGCAAGGTCATTTAGTTGGTTAGTGTGGTGTTGCCATATGGTCGGATGTTGCCGTATTTGGGGGTAATTTTTGTAGGTCAATGGATAGAATGAAATGGTGATAATATTCTACGGGTGGTTGTAGAATAAAACTCCGGTAACTTCGTGTCTGATTATATTAGTAGACTGTATAAATTACAACTTGTAGGAACGACGCGAATTAACAATAAGAAATTATGAAGTAAGCGTGTGCTCGGTACGGCGGACGATGACGCAGTGGTGGTGTGTGACGGGAGCGCGCGCGCGCCATGGCCAGCGGATCGAGCGCCCCGACAATGGAGTTTTTTTTTTGTGGAGTCAAGCATTTAGTTATGTTATTTAATTACTATAGTATCCAGTAACTTATAAATTTGCATGTTATTCTAACAATTACCTGTTAAATAAAAAAAACACGTAAAATATACGTAATCAGAAGATATTATTATAATATTAGTTACTATCAAATACTATCAATAATATTACCTTAGGAATGTGTTGCATAATCCCGTTCCTGCCTAACCACATTCAGTGTATCATTAGAAGGGCCTGCTTACTTGCTTAGCGATTAGTTTTAATACCTCAGTGTATATTTGAAATACTAAGCAAGTCCTTACCAAACCAATGACGAAATTATTATATACAACTTAGGTAACAGTTATTAAAATATTAATACTTTATAATGAATCTCATTCCTCAAAAGTACATAAAAAATCTTTTATCCTGATATAAACCTCTTTGGAATATAAATGACAAGTTATAATAATGGCAACACCAAACGGATGCACGAACTCCTTGCTTGTCCGATGATGTCATGTGCAATGACGTCAAGTCATCAACTCATACAGCCAGTGAAATCATCTTATAGATATATTCTTTTTTTAAATTGACTAAAGGCTGGCAGAATCTTTATGACCTTTGCTTGTCCTGTGTAATGAAAAATATTTATCTTTTTTTGTATGGCTATTAAGATTTAAATACTTTGTTAGTTATAATTATTTTGAGTAAAACAATTTTGTTTTGTTTTTTAAAATGTATTTTAGTTTTTGTTCGTATTTTTCTCTGTCGGCCAAGCGACAATGATTGAGTTTCAGCGTTCATAATAACAGCATTCACACTAATACATTTTATAATTGGTTTCAAACTATTTTTGCTACATTTGGTGAGAGATTTGTGACAGTTGTGTGATCCATAAAATAATAACTAAGTTTTAAAAGATATGTACAAACTTGTATCAAACCTTGCCATCATCATCATTCCCTGGCTTTTATCCCAATTATTATTTGGGGTCGGCGGAGCATGCATCAAGTTTTGTACAGGAAGTTTTTGGCTTTTCGATCCTCTGATCGATTTAGTTGATTAAAATCAACTCGTTGACCTATTTCTCCACTTTAAGCTGTTGCAATAAGAAACTGAAGACTTTTCATTCAAAAAAAACTACAGTAATATTATCTTATCAGGATAGCCCGACTAGTTTCGGGCTATCCCGATAAATAAGCGTGAGTAAACCGTTATATCGTTTAACTATGAATCATTCTCACGAAAGTTATTATAGTAATATAGCCTTTATGGTCTATAGAATAAGGTTGGATTTTTATGGTTATTGATTATTTTCATATTATTGTTACAGCGAGCTCGCATCCGTAGAGTGAAGCTATGGGCTCGAGACTTCACCGGCTTGGGTCTGCGTTGTGGAGGAGGAGCGAGAGACGGTGTCCACATCCACTCTGTACTAAGAAGCGGCCCTGCTGCCGCTGCTAAGCTGCAACCAGGTATGTGATATACATCCTTTTTTTTCCCGAGGTGAAACTCTAATGATTTTAACCCACGTCGAGGGCACGGCGTGGGGATATGTCGGACTCACACCGACCAAAAACACCCCGGTCCCCTTCTATTGCCTTAGCCAGAGTCGCGGGATCGCTCGCGCAAGCTCTGCGCTAAGATGTGATATACATCCTGCCGGGGCTGCGGGATGTTCGTGAGAGTCATCGCGACCCCGGCACCCAAAGGGCTCTAGGAGGAACATAGTGGGTTTTAGTCAGTAAAAGTCTGACACTCTATAGGGCAACTTAAGTCTTCGTTTAATCATTGTTACTAAAGTATTAATCATCTCATCTATATCTGTCTGCAGCACTGTGTATAGCTTATTTTGTTTCTATACCAAATCAATTGTGCGTCCCTTAATGTTCCCCATTAACATACTAATGGCGCACAACGTGGGGCCCATTGATAAATCTATTTTATCCGTTAATTTGGTTCTAATTCACTTCTTTACCATAAAAAGTAAATTATAAATACTTTTTTGCTCTATATAAAATTATTTGTACACCTTATCAAACTAATGTATTCATCATTCCCCTGCCTTTATCCCAATTTTTACTTGGGGTCGGCGCAGCATGTCTTTTTCTTCTATACATTCCTATCTGACGTCATCTCGCAAGCAACACCCTTTGCATCCATATCATCTTTCAAAGTAATGTATTATTTTAATAATATGACATTAATAGCTACTAAGGCTAATAGATGGTTGTTGTTTCTATCGCTCATTTAACACGAGTAACGTAGTGGAACTCTTATAATGTCAGCGTCATTACGATGTGACATTTATAAGGTCAGAGACAAGATTTCTAGATTTCTAGCTTTGATCATGTGAATTTTATGCAGTTTTATAAATATGAAATGAGCAAAAACTTCACAGACAGTTTTTTTTTGTGTTATGCGGCAATAAGCAAATAAAAATGTTCGTACACTCAATATGAAATAAGTTTATTAGCACACGGAAGGATATTTCAAACACAAGAGTTTTATATACAACCATAATTCGTAAAGTATTTATCTATAAATGATTTTAATTAGCACAGATAAAAAAAAATATCAGCAAAACTCTACTCTGTAATTAGATAAATTCACCAGGGTCACGCAGTGCATGCGCAAGCGATCCCGTGACGTTGGCTTAGGTAGTAGAAGGGGCCCGGGGTGTTTTTAGTCGGTGAGAGTCCGACATATCCCCATGCCGTACCCTCGGCGTGGGTTGAAGTCATTAGCGTTTCACCACGGAAAAAAAAGGTATTCTACACGGCGTAAAGCGTCTTTATCAAGATGTGGTGATACACTACGATCTCAAAATTGAACCAACGTTTTCTGAATTCCAGGAGATAAAATCAAGAGCATCAAGATAGAGTTCTCTGGGACGCCTCTGGAGGATGCTGTGGCGATCTTGTCCCTCGCGTCTCCGTATCCTGTGGAGCTGGAGGTGGTGGAGGGGGGGCGGGCGAGCGGGCAGGGCCGGCCGGTCAGACACCCACTGCTGCAGCGGGCGGGATCCACGGGCGATGTTAGCACGGTGGGTACTTATAACGCTCTTTGGAACTCCAAAATAAAAGTCAAAAAGTTTTGGGCCTATTGGTCTAGTGGTGGACCTGTTAAGACGGAGGTCGTGGGTTCGATTCCCACCCAGGATGTTTGTGTGATGATCACGGTCATTTGTTCTGTGTCTGGGTGTGATTTGTTATAATATGTATATGTTACAGCCAAAGTAATTAATTTAGATATTATACATAATGACTAGTCATTATGAATAATATCTACTCAATTTGGATAAAGTGATAATTCACACAAAATTAATCACATTAACTAGCTATTATACATAATATCTTCAAAGAATTAGATAAAGTGATAAAACAAGAAGATATTCGTTTAAGAATAAATTTGTATTTCAATTTTCCTTAAGCATACATATCAGAAAGATTATTTTAACAATTAAAATAACAGAAGATAATATTTTCACCTCAATAAACATAGATATTATAAAAAAAAAAAAAAAAAAACCTAACCTCACCTAAAGGTTTTTTTTTAGGCAGGAGTGTGGATATCAAATGAACATTATACCTTTTGATCATTAGCGCAAATGTTGATATAGCAAATAAATATTCGACGAACTGAAAATTATGTCAAACGACATTATACAAAGTGATGATTTTCTTAAACGTTGTTCGATTGAGTAATATTATATCAAACGTTGTTCGATCAAACAAGGGTGAACCTAAGATAAAGACCGTATTATTACTTTGGCTAACTTTGACACGATATTATGAATAATAACTAGATAATGTGATTAATTTATTACACTGTCTAGTGAATTTAGCGATTATTCATAATGACTAGTCATTATGTATAATCGCTCATTAATCACTATGACTGTAACATATACACTATACATTTATAAATATACAAGTATGTTTATCAGCTGTTTGATTACCATAACACAAGCTCTGCTTAGCTTGGGATCAGATGGACGTGTGTGGATATTTTCCCAAGATATTTATTATTATTATTATTTATTATAGTTGTATAGCTCTTTCAACATTACCATTCATAATTATCGCAAACGCAACTGTCAAAATATTTTGCAAATGGCGGACATATTTTGACAGATGTCAGTTCTATTTGTACAGCATATTTTCACTGGCTCAGAATTGAATCCAAACATAGTCAGGTGCATTGGAAAGTGCGAGAACTAAATGCTTGGGCTTTCTTGCATCCCGCTGACTTTCCCACGTCCCAACCGACGTATATTTTCCATTTATGTAACTGATCGACTACTATTGCCATAGACAATAAGACATAGACTTCAACTCTGTAAAATTTACTGTATGAAACCTCCTTTATTAACATAATATATCCGTTATCTCGGTCGTACAGTAGAATAATGCAAGAAAGATAAAAGATAACAATTTATTTATATTTACGTTTAATTTTTTAATAATGATTTTCTTTTAAATTTTTAATACTAAATTCATTCTAGGGTGTTATTAATAGCCAATAGACATCATATAATTTACGACTGAATCCAAGTTAAGTGAAACTTTAGTATCTACAACAATACTGTTAAAATCGAGGTGTTATTAAGGTTTTTCAGAACAATTATTAATAGGTTACCTAAGTTTCTATTTCCAGTTGAATTTAGTTGTTTTCCTGTATACTGTTTATTGCAATAATAACGACTTAATACACTCAATAATATATTAAATCCTATATTTAATATCTAAAGTCGTTACTGTTCGTAATTTAAAATTAATAACAGCAAAAAGTTTCCTGTGCTCACAACGCAACGGAATACAAAAAAGGTTGCATAACTTTTCAAATCGATCGATTATTCAATAAGCAACTATAAATCTAATATATGAGTCGATACGCAAATCAAGTCAATAAAAATACGTTATTGACAGTCAACACCATTTCTTTTACAACTCATGCATTAAGTATTCATGCAAAGCGAATTATGTCAGCATACAAATTGCTTTAATAGTCAACTAGCGAAACTAACACAGATGGTAACAAGGAATTTAAAATAGGTATAAATAATAACTTCAAAACCAGTATAAAAAGAACTCTAGAATAAAGTTGTGGGTTGTGTTTAAGAGGTCATGAAAAATTTGCCTATTGGCACTTTTGTCCGAAAATTGGTTTAATGTTTAGAGATCATATTTACGCTGTCTTATTCGTAAATGCCTGCACAGAATAGATATGGAAGCGTTAGAATCTTTACTATATAATGATATTTTCCTGGTTTTGAAAAGCTATATAACACTATAACATGATAAAATGCATCCTTAATCATTTGTTAAACCTCATAAAAACACTATAATTGTTATTCCAAATATGTTGTATTTATGACAACATTATTAGATTGCTTAAACTTTGAATCCGGGAAATTGTTTTGTAAATATGACAGTTGTATGTAAGCCATTTTCCGTCACCTGTATCGATAGTTGTGTTTTGTTTATTCAAATTTTCCTTTAATATGTTTGTATGTTTTTATTAGTTGAAGAAACAACTAATTATGTGCATGTCCATAAATATTTATACAAATAGAGTACTTCTTTTTAATGTGCCTTTTCTAATAGCGAATGTTTTTAGGTTCGTCCTATCCCTTGCAAAATAGTTTAGCATCTTCAGCCAAGACTATAAACAGAGTACACAGTTGACCAAAATACACCTTTTAGGATGTTTATATTCGATGCGTCGATTTGACTATGTTATCGATACTAACAATGAATGTTTAGAATACAATATGTACGCTCAGGAATGTCTGTCTGTCCGTATCGTGCTAAACAATGAGCCGTTGATAGAACTTGCATGTCTTAGATGATAGCTATTTTATTGTAATGTATGGTCGTTATGTCATTATGTTGACCAAAAAGGGGGTAAATATGGACGGTGTGTTTATAGGTCGTGGTGATTGCGAAGATGTTGTCTACTTTGAGATAAATAATAAAACTGTAAGATTAAACTTACCGCCTTAATCTCGTGGGTCGGTTTCTAGGAAAAAAAACTTTTAAAAGGTCTAAGAAATAATTATTACGTAAATATTAAGAATAGAACGATCAATATGCCTATTATCTTGGTAAAAATATGGAATGCAAAAGTGCATGAGTATCGCATAAATTAGATTCGTTGGTCTTCTTACAAAGAGCGAGAATCAATTAATCGCTCTAACTTATATCAAAATTACGAAGACATAATCTAATGATTTCTTTAGCTATAATAGTTGTATCTAATATTCGTATACCTTTAATAAGTTTAATACATTTGAAATAGCATAGATCATAATAAAATCTGTTTGAAAGATTAATTATTCAAAACAATTACATCATCTAATTACCGAACTGACATCATCTATAACTTGAACAGGAAATTCCAATGCTAAGGAAACAGAAGCTGACTAGTTTATTAGAATGTGAGCTATTTCCTTTAAAGCAGTCAATCGCAATACAACGGATATCGATGTGTAAAGTTACCACAGGAAATGTACTAATTTGTCATCATTTACTGTCACACTTCCGTAAATGATCGTGTGAAAGTATAATAACCAATGACGATTTTTAAGTTACTCATAACATGATTAAGTAAGAAAATATTGCAACAAACTCTTTTGTTTTAGGTGGAAAACATAATTAAGACCTTTCTCAGTCATAGATATTTCTCATGTTATGTTATTGAAATATATCCTAGTCAGTTTAATAATTTTTGTCGTCTTTCTATTTCAGCTTGAGAAAGAAGGGAAGCTACTCCACCCGCCGCGATCGCCAAACACGTCACACTCCAACAACTCCACGTTAGAGACGAAGCAGAGCAAGAGCGGCATCAAGAAGATGATCTCCGACAAGATCATCACCTCCACCACTCTAGAACGAACCAAGAAGGAGAAGAAAGACGGCCACACAACCTTAGAACGAGAGAACGAAAAGAATAGCAAGCTAGCGAACAAAGCACGCCTCTCTGAAATACCTCCACAAGTCAATAAGCCAGAAAGGAATAAAGTTAGGCATTCTACAGGAAGTGACATCCAAATAATACAACCAGAGAACGGTATAGCTAGCGTGACTAATATCGAACAAGCTGAAACACAGAAAAGAGAATACGACCCTAAAAGGGCCATGAAATTCGGTATCCGTGTCCTACCTCCCAACGTACCTGATGACGGAGTTCTAAAACAGAAGAACGTCGAAAATGGCGTCGTGGCCGTCGAAAAGAAATCTGTTGATGAAATAGATAAGCCTGAACCACAACGTCCTGCACCCACAGCACAAGTTAAACACGAAAACGAGACGGAACAAAAGAAACCTGTTGTTGCGAAACGCAGGGAGAAAATGGCCCCTCCTATACCTAACGCTAGGAATAAAGCCAACGAATCTGATACTACTGTTAGTCATGAAACATCTAAAGTGTCTGATACATCTATCACTACAACTGTAACAAGCTTTGCAAGAAACGATCTGAATTCATCAGGCATCAAACGAGACGAGAATGGTATCCCTCAGGAGATACCTCAGCAAATGTTAGACGCGGCGAAAGCAGCTCGCACTAACCGTAAGAGTTCTACAGAATTGATCTACGAGAAAGAAAAAGTTGAACACAAAAAGGAAGAAGCTCCTAAACCTAAGAAATCTAAAGGCAAGGCACCTTCACCGCCAGATCCAGAGAAGAATAAAACTGATGACAGTATCCTCGAACAGTTGAAAAATGTAAACGATTTCTTGAGCAACGAGAAACAACACTCAAGTTTACTACATGAATCGATTGCATCATCAACCGATCGATCTGTTGTATCGCAGATCAATACTTCAACACCTAAAGTGAACAAAACAAGGAGTCGTGCTGAAGAATCGATAAACTTCAGTCAAGATGACATCGATGATATTGTTTCTAAGCCTTTCAAACGAGAAAGCGATTCTCTGAACAATTTCTTTGAAGATTCCAAGTCTAACATGTCTTCCAATCAGGATATACACTCAGTCAGGTCTTTGAACCAAAGCGATAAAAGCGAGAAAGGATCTACGACGATAGAACTTAATAATAGTGATATAACTATTCATAGTTCTCCAATAAATGAGACGGTACACTCTGTATCTGATGACCAGTCGTTATTGGATGAAAATGAGCGCAAAGCAGCGTCTTTAGGTGACTTGTCCAGGTTCGAACTAAGAGCTAAAGCGAGTAAACCAACAACTGGGACTTTAGAAAGAGCTCAAAGTCTTGATATTTCCGCTGAGGATGCTGAGATACAAGAAAGTACTATTTCTCCTAAAAAGAGGAAAGCTATGTCTGTAGTCGAAACTACATTCTTTGACTCGGGAAATGTTGACGTTCTCCCTGACATGACTGACACAGATAAAGGTGTAATCATCAAGCATAAAGAACCGAGATTGAGCCTGAATATCGCTAAAACATCAGCTATGGAGGGTCTTAATACTTTCCAAAGAAATCGCCTAAAGAAAGGTTCGGAGTTCGGTAACTTAGAAGATGCTATTGTAAAAGGTTCTTCGAGTTCTGTAGACTCTGATAAAAACGAAGAAAGTTTTACGAAACCGAAAGACTTTGAGTTATACAAGGAAGCAGAACACGAAACATCTGACCATCTAGCTAGAAGAATCATGGATGAAAACATGAAAGTGCACTTGAAACTTGTATCAGAATTCGCGAAATCCACTTCGGATGGCAGTAACATGAGCTCTTTAGACAGTACACAGGACATACAACCAGTCGTAACCGAAACTAAAACACATCCGACAAAATACGATGAGAAACTTACTATGACGTACGACACAAACGTTCCTGATGATCTGAAAATGTCTCGTAATACATACGTAAATAGTTTAGAGAGACCGAAATCTGATATGATGAAGAAACTGCTCGCCAAAAACCCCATACTAAACGTACACATTGACCAAAGCCCCGAGAAAGAGAAACATGAAGCTAGCACAAGTAAAGAAACACCTCAGACCGACGCCTTCAAATCTGCAATGCATCAACCAGACATCGTCAATTTTGATTTAAAAACATCACAAACAGAAAAAGTTCGAGACTACGATGATTTTGTAAGCAATATCAGAGTAGGGTCCAACAACAACAGCCTCAAATACAACAAAAAGCTAGAAACCTTCTCTACAGAGTGGAAAGAACCCAAAGATTCTAATACCAATGTCGTTACAATAAACACAGAAAAATCTCAGCCAGTTGAGGAAACTCGCAAGTCTTACACAAAATCCATTGAGATAGGTGAGCCTACTATACGTATGATGCCCCCTGATGTCCTAGAAGGCATAAGAAGGAGACACGATGAGAGAGAAAGGACCTTATACATGGAGCCAGCGAGTGTCTCTCTCACTATGACACAGGAACCCGTACAAAAAACCGTAACAGTTAATGTCAATGAAGATGAATTCGGAAATAAAGTGATCACGCAAAACGTGGAGAAAATATCTACGAATTATATCACAAGCAAAGCTGAAGTTCCTTTACAAGTGGAACAGGTCAGCTTCGGCATCATGAGAGGCGGGGAGATCAATGAGATGCAGCTAGAAGAAGGGGACGTCAAAGATATTGATAAGAAAGTTCTTGACGAAATCAAGAGGCAAAATCCCAACATGCATTTCACTACTGATGAACCGGCCTTCACAAGAACTGAAACAATAATTCTGAACACCACAGAAATGGACGAAGATCAGGCTAAAGCGTTGATGGAGAAACTCAAAAACGATCCGAGTTTCATGTCACAGAAGACGCCAGAGGAACTATCGCAAATGGGGATAAGAATCATTCAGGATCTAGAAGATGTACAGACAACAAGCGGGGATACAGTCGAACTTACAAAAACTAGATACACTATCAACCCATCGATAACAGATGTACAAAAAGAATGCAACCTTGAGAGCCAAGACCAACATGTAACAGAGATCCAAGTAGTCACACCACGCACGGAACAAATGCAGAAACACAAGGAAAGTAAAGACAAGATATCGAGCAGACAGCGAGCACCGCCTTACGAGGAACCTCCTCTGTCTTACGAGCTAGACGTAGAACTGCTAAACGACTTTATCCACAATGAAAGACATTACTCGGCCAAGCAGCAAGCTGAAGCAAAACGAACGAGATCGAACCAATCGAACGAACCAAAGAAACGCCACTCCGACTTCGACTTACCAAGAAACAGTCATATCAAATTCCGTACAGCGACTTATGAATCTCCTAAAGGCACCATAGTCACGAGCACAGATCTAGAAAACCGAAGACTGTCGCAACTAGATCAGCTTCAGTTACGGTCACCCGAGCAGTTGGCAAAACCGGCGATTTCCGTTAAACCGAGCAATATACCGGTAAAAGCGGAGAAGAATAAGCCTGTAGCACCAGGCGTGTCGTCTAAAATACCGGTTTTTACAACACAAAAATCGTTGAGTCAGGAGAATTTGAGTGATACGAAGTTTTCTTTGCCGCGATCGCCGCCGCCGCAGTTCAGCAGCTCAGGAAACATTTCTGTGACGTCAATAAAGAGCAGCTCTCGAAGTCCGAGTGGTGGGAAACTGTAATACTTTATGAAAAATAAACCTTATTGCAACAGTTTTAAAGATCAATCCGCTTTGTGATTTAGTTAGAACGTGTTCAACTATTATGGTCGACACAACATCCGATCGAAAAATAAGTAAGATATGGCATTTTTGAACCCAACGGACACCACAAAAGTTGAATTATGATACAATTTGTAGTCAGACAAATTAAGAATCATATAGACTTAAAGAACAAACGTTTGCCATAGACAATGATCATTAAAGATTTGATCTTTAAAACAACACATAGTGATCACATTTTATTGTAAATGTATATTTAAAACTACGTTTGTAGTAAATTTATAAGTTTAAAATCCTGATATACATATGTTTTAATAAAAATAAAATTATAAAAGAGATGTAATAATTAAGATTAGATTTTAATCTTCGAATGTGTCTTATTAAGTGCCAGAAACACTAATAATAATATATTTTTAAATAATCGTATTCTTTTCTAAATTCTATTACAATGCCAATGTGCCTTAAATAAAAAAAAAACAGTATCATTATCTATGATTCTTTTTGAGAGTTTTGGTTGTGAAAATATATTAAACTTTTTATAAATAAACAAATACTTAATTAATGTTATTTTATGTCACAATTTAATGTTAAATAAATAAAACAAATGTTTTTTTTAGTGGAGTAAAACATTTATTGAAATTAACAGATCTACAATATTTACAATCTTAACTCTACGTAAAGTACAATAAATAAGTTTAATAAAACTGAAATTTAAATATTTACAGACATAATAGGTCGGGGAAAATGTCTTTTCTCATTATAGAAAATCAATTAATGTATGAACTTGTAATAAAATCTTTCTAATAAAATTAGAATTTGGAATTATGTTCTTTAAAATTTTAACTTTCAATTATACCAAAACCAGCCAGATACAAATACTATAGCCAAAAAGATTTTATTACAAGTTCATACATACTATAATGCGAAAAAACTTTTTCCCTGACCTAATATTCAAAAATCAAAAATCAAAAAATTCGTCCGCATCGTTACCGACCGGGAGTGTGGCCAAAAGGCTGGCGGCATTGCCACGTTGGATGGCTATGCTTATCCTCTGTGCGAGGTAAACACCAGCCTTTGGGTCACGAGAAGTGTCAACAAGTCGCTTTGCTAGATTTTTATAAAGCGACTTGGCACTCGGGCCCCACGGTCCGAGAGTTTCGACCCCAAACGGCTTAAACAAATAACTAGGTACCAACTAGGTTAGTATATTTGCGCCGTTTGCCGCGTGGGTATCGTATAGGTTAGGTTACAAATGAAATAATCATGAGATTGTATAATTATTGTTTAATTAAATGTATGTATTTACCATTTTGACATTCCGTCCGAGAGTATTACCAATAAAATATGATAGATTTACGTTAAGTACAGTTCGCAACGGTTTTAGCAGAAACAAATATTTCTGGGCCATTTTGTTTTAAGTTTAGTTTAGTACTTGGGTCGTTTACATAATGGTCTATTTTAGGTTATTTGACGAATTCTTGCTTCATTGAATCCTTTAAAAAACATAGCAACTATGAAAATATTCAAGCAATGTTTCTATATACGAAAACAATTATTTTTCAAATGTTTAATTCTATCTTTCTGTATAGTTTCCTCTATCAACGTAAGAATATTGTTCTAAGAGCCTGGTTACGTCTTAAAATGCAACTCTAAAGTCTATTAAAAAGTAAAAATGTTAAATTAGTCCCTAAATAGGCCATTACATACACGATCCGTAATATTTATTAACATAAATGTTTGTTAAAGTTTATAAGAAGTCGATAATAACAAACTTGGAACAACTACAATTTAACATGTTATTTTATCACAGTTATACATATTGTATTTTATCCATGTATTATAAAATAAATACGAATAAAATGTTGGTGATAGTTTTATTGAAAAATAGAAAATAATTAGATGATAAAGTGCTGCAGGAATCTTTTGGCTCATGGTCGAAATCGAAATGAATGTCGTCTTATATGAAAAACCATCACATTTGGCGGATAGTTGACTGATTTTTTTGTTGCGAATATGCACACTAGCACCCTCGTGACAATTTCAACCACGTGCCAAAAATCCTTGTAGCTCTATATCTTCTTGGAGTCGCATGATTCCTTTCTTCAAGTTAATACCTACCTATTTAAAATTGCTGATTCTGCAACAGTAACTTATCACACTAGAATCAAAGAACAGTTTTTACTACACAATGCCTACCTTTTCAATGTGCCGTAAAAAATGTACATTTAGTTTGAACAGTGTCTGATGGAATGGTACGATCTATACAGTGCCACAAGGGTTAAGCGCGTGGCCGAAATCGCAACTAATGCCGCCATATTAGGTCAAGCATCACTTGATCACGATTGTATTGATGCTTGTTGCACATCGACGGCCTCATGATAATGTCATTGAAATGCCGAATGATCCTTGTAGCATTGTACGAAACTATCACATAACATTACACCGTCATCACCTGACTCTGATACTAAGCGAAGAAATCTTTACAATTCCTTTTACATCCTTTTTTCATTGACTTCTTAAACTTAGACTTGCACGATGAGGAGTCACATGCATTTTTGTAACTGACCAGGCAGGCTTTCTTGCACATCTTAGCCGCTTGTCTTTGACACGACTTCCAAGCCTTCCGCAATATTTCTGGTTGGTCTGTTCCTAGCGTTGATACGTCTGTATCATCTTCATCATAGTCTTCTGGGTGATAGAAGTTAGATTCGCTGTTCGTGTCGTATGATTCTGAGTCCGGATACTCGTCCGAGTGGGAATCGCCGGATGAATCCGTTTCCGAGGAGTCTGATGGACCTGACCACACTTTCATATCACCATTCTCGTCGTAATTTGAGTCTGATTCTGTGGAGTTTTGGTTGTGCTGTAAAAAGCATATAAGAGATTGTTAAAATAATTATTTTTAGATATTTTATAAAGAAACTGCTACCTTAACTATCAGAATATATATTTTTTACTGTTTCTTTGGAAGCTAACGGTACACGCACCATTGCTGTTACATCACTGTAGCAATTGATCGTATGATTAAACTATATTCAAATCTTTTGGTTAAAACTGTTACTTTCAGCCAAAGTTGGAATCACACGCCAGTCAGATCATGCTCGAGCGATTCCGTGACTCTGGCTTTGGCAGCAGTAGCGGCCGTTAGTGTTGGTGAGTTGGTGTGGGTTGAAGTCATTAGCTTTTCGCCCAAAATAGTTTGGAGTTACACCTTTAGCTATAAACTTACTTCTACTATGAGTAGAGCCAGCACTTTGGACTGGTCTTCATCTGAATTATTGTCTGAAATCTTGATGTCGTCATTTCTACCCGTCCTTGGGTAATCTTTGCCATCTATAACAATCTGGAAAGATGAACAGGTCGTGTTTACACTAGAGGAGCAAGCAAACAATTGGAAGTGAATAAAGTAGGTTGCTATGCCACTGAAATAACTCTTTATATTAACTTCAAATATATCGTGTGCCATGTGCAGCTTTCGCCATCTCTTAAAGCGTGAAGCGAATAGTTGCTCTACATTGAGTAGAGTGCTGTCACGCTTGCACTGCAATATTTTAAGGGGTGACAATAGGTTTACTAGAACTATCCCATACTAAAGAATTTGCGTAAAAAGCAATACCTTTTGAAAAGGTATTGTTTTTTACGCAAATTCTTGAGTGTGAGAGTGAAAAGGTCCTTTTCACTAGTCTCGTAGTAGTACTAGTAAAAAAATGTATTTGGAAAATTAAGGTACGAAATCTTTATCTTCTAATTAAATTATCGTTTGGCAATAGCAGGAATTTGCTACCCCGCTGATGATTATATCCCTCTTACTCTTTAATAAATTTATTATTTCATTTTTATGATATAAAGAGTCAAGGCAAAACTCAAATCGTTTATTCAAATTAGATTGCAATGTAGCATTTTTTGAACATCAATATAACATTAACAGCACCCCATCGCCCACCCTTCACCGCTTCCTGTGCACGCGCTACGGGAGAAGAAACGGCTAAACAAACTGCCTAGCGACACGTTATCTGAGCCATATTAATTTCAAACAAAACTTACGATATAAAAGTATAACTGTAGAAGTACAAGTATATACATGTCAGTAGCCAAATATACACTATCTTATAGTTCCGTACCATGACGGTTTCCAATTAATTTTCCTATTATCTGCTTGATGCATATTTCACGGCGACGATTATTACAGCCAGTGGCATGAGTTATCATCGTATTTATTACTGTACGGGCAAAGTCTTATCCCATATTGAGTTGGTTTTGTCAGTCAAGCACATATAATCATACAGGTTATGATTTACCTAGTCAAGTCAGTGGTTTACAGATGTTTGGTAGGACTAGAAGCTAGGTTTAACAGTTTAGGAAAAGATTTCAGAAACTAAAGCTTTGGGAAAGAAATAGTAGAAAAATATATTTAGTGCTGTATTCCAGTATTATAGAACAATAGTTTATAAGGAATGGGTTCTAAATGATACGATTTCTGAGTTTTACAGTTTATTACATTATCTTTAAAAATTGTGATATGAACGTAAGACTTAAAATTTATTTTGCAAATAAATTACAAATAAAAATATCATTATTTTAGGTTTTAAATTGACAGTTAAACCAATATTTTGAAGTTCTTTTTTATTTTCCAATTATTTTTTGCGATTATTTTTCATTTAATCAGCGAAGCGTTACACAAACAGCATTACACATCTACCCTCAAATAATTATCAACTAACCGACTACTCTTCATAACCCGGCCGCTCCTTATCAAATTCAAAGTTCTTAGTGCAGCTCTTTCTGCATTCCCTCTTCATGACTTTTTTGAACTGTTTCGAGCATTTTCTCTTCTTGCAGACAAGTTTCGTCGCCCTAGAACAAGCTTTAGTGCACTTCTTCCCCGCTTTGCGGAAGCAGCTGCGATGCCAGTCGCGTCGCGTTTCTAAGTCTTGCTTTGTAAGATGCTTGTGAACATGGCTCCTTAATGTTATTTCATCATCAGACTCTGCGTTCGAGGATTCTTCATCTGCGGACAGCTGTTGTTTGCTGTCCCCGCTTGATATATCGGTACTGCGATCAGAAAATCGGAGTTTCGCTTCTGTGGCGACCTAAAAAACCATTATTGTGACTATAAACTTCTTGACATTTATAAAAATGGTTTGAAGACAGAGTGGTAGCGGTTGGTGACTAATGGGAACTAATCTAGTAGGCAAAATATTTTTAGATAGACTATTTTTTTTTCAGTTCAAGTATTTACTCACAACAATTTTTAGTTTCCTAGATATATAATATTTAGGGGTAAAATAAGTAATGAAAGAGGAAAAAGATTTTCATTCACAATTTAATCAACTATAATAATTTTTACTTACAAAATAAGTTAACGTTGTAATCACGATATAGAAATTCATTTTACAAGTAAGTGAATGAAAAGCGGAAATAATATTGCTACAGTACACACATATAATTTTTATTGTATGTAAAAAAGTTTTATTGCGCTCAACATATATTTCTTGTTCTGTGCTTGATAACATTTGAGCATATGTCAGATTTTGACAAAGTTAGCTTGAACTGCAACTAAACAAAACCTATGAACTGTTATGGAAGGGTTCCGACAATGGTGAAAGTTGTTATTTTGTAACTAGGATAATTACCTATATCATTTTTACACGTCTTTTGAGCTCGCTGGATTCAACATTTCCAAACTGACTGTCCTGAGAAAAAATGTCGAAACAAACTCAGGGGTCCCTGTCTCTTTTAAAGTCCAAACAGTTGTTAAACGAGTGTAAGTTTATGAGGAAAATTCCAGATCGATAGCGTTCATGTGTAGCGAGTCGTCTTGCCTTCACAATCGCTACTCATGAAACTATCAGTATACGAGTATCCACAACTAAGACTGTTGCAGTTGTGGAATCGAGACGGTGCACTACAAGGCGTAGAGCGGCGTCTCTTACTCAACAACTACAGTCATGCTTTAAGCGATCTTAGGGCTAGCCTAGCTGCAGAGCCTAGCTTCGTAACGATTTATAAGACCATGCTTTTAAGTATATAAATACCAGATTCTTCATTATTGTTGTGTGCAATATTATAGGTGGTTTGATATCAATGAAATACATTTCAATAACTTTTCAATAAAACACAAAAAAAAAAATAGAAATATTTATTTAAAACTGTTCGTAACGTTTACCGCCGTTGTATATCCAACCCATACCGCCGGTAGCACACTCTGGGATCGAAGACATTCTTACAATTGTTCTTACATTCTTTCGTTAACGCTCGTTTTGAGCGAGACGAGCATTTTAACCTGTCGCAGACATCCTCGTGAGTCCTGTTACATGCTCGCAAGCATTTCTCTATAAGTTTATCAGTTTTGGACAAACAATTGGTTCTGAGCATTTTGGAGTTCTCAACTTCTAGCGAACCATACGTCCCCCCACGTAGTGGTGTTTTCCGTGTTGTCACGTCAACCTTCTTTTTACTTACTTCAGAGAAGTCATTACTTTCATCATCATCATCATTATCGTCATCACTTGTGAAACTGCTAGGTTTAATCTCTTCGTGGCTTTTTTTTCGTTTGCTCGACTTTTTTCGAGATTTCGATTTTTCGGATGCTTTTTTGCTCTTTTTGTGGTGTGAACCTTTCTTGAGCTTTTTTTTTGTTTTTGACCTTCGATTTGGTTTGTATTCCTTTGATATTACATTGGATTCTTCGACTTGTCGCCTTGTTATTATTTCGTTCTAAAAAAATATGACTTTAATTATTAGTTGTATTTAAAATATTTCGCATGGTCTGAGTAACTTACTTAAAATCTTACTTACTATTGTATTTGGGAAAAGATTTTTACACCGAAAAGAGAAAAAACATTTATAGAAAGCCTTTTTCGATCAATCGAGAGGAAACCACTTAGCACACATGGGGTACAAATTTCTCACTTTATCCCTTGGAAATGTATTTATAGGCAAAGGATGAGATCGGCGGATGATGTAAAAAGACAACAGAAATAGGATGGATGTGAAGGGCAAGAGACAGAAGAGAGTGGCATAAACAAAGAGAGCCTATTCCTAATCACCCATTAAGGGCTTATGATGATGAGGAATTTAGTCGTAAGTAGTTATAGTATTCGAAGAAAAACGTCCAGTAGGTATAAGACCCAGCAATTTATAAATATCATAAGCTACCTCGGAATCGCTCTGGTCCGACTGGTCTGTCTCAGCCATAACTTCTGATAAAGACATCGTCGTGTGCTCTCTGTCTACCGGCATCATGTCTATGCCTACCTGAAAAGCCAAAGTTTGGTTAGCATTGATAGGACAGACAACTTGCGGGCCTATAGTGCCCGTAAGTGGATGTCACTCCTTAAATTGATGACTCTGACTTAGGAAACCCTTTTCCTAAGTCAGAGTCATCAATTGGAGGTGCCTGAGGTGTTTTTAATCTGTGAGAGTTCGACATATCCCCTCGCTGTGTTCACGCTTTGGGTTAAAGTCATTAGCGTATCATCCGGTAGGCCAAAAAAATGTGAACAGTAAGAAAGATGGCGGGGGAGGGCGCTAGAGGCAAAACGCCTGCGACATCGTATGGTCGTTTCTGGGGCACGTCGGTCATGCCGCTGCAACATACTGCACGGATAGCCAAAAAGTTTTGGTCAAAACGCTAATTATCGACGAGACGCAGGTTCGAACCCTGTGTGGGACAAGTATTCGTGCAATCCACAAATACTTGTTCTGGGTCTAGGTGTTTTTGGACTTGTGATTCAATTAATTAAATGTCTGTGGATACCAGGCGAGACAAGGGTTGAAATCCTTGCTGCGAGAGTCGTTTTTAAAATGCAAAATAGAAATACCATAGGTAACTATTTGGTCCTTGCTTACTAGTACATAACGATAAGGACCGCCACTTCTTTTCACTTCTTAAGTAAGGTTGTTGCAGTTGAGGAAGCGAGATGGCGCATTACGAACGATCTCTTTCTACTACAACGGCGAGAGTGGTTCTCAAGCCCATAGCGGTTTTAGCAAAAAAAAGAGGAAATACGTTTATTCATTCATATCCATTTAAGTTCCTTCTTTCTATTAAAACAACGAAAATTTTCTTATTATAGCAACAGTCATGTTTTACTGTTTTACGGATACAAGTGAAATATAACGAAATTGGCTAACGTATGAAACGTTAGCCAATTTCGTTTTATACCTACTACGTTCGAAATTTTATTTGAATTTTACTGTTTTCTTTTATTGCAACATGGTGCTGCAACATTGCAAGGCGCAGACCCAACTTATAAGTTTTTATTCTTTAAGGTGAACACATACTCATTCGAGTCAAACGCGTATAGCGAGTAGAACGAAATTCATTTTAGAACTTAGCATTCTTTGAATTCGGACGAAACGACACTGGATAAGTGCGAGGTTCTATGAGATTTCATATTCTTACAGAATGCAAAAAAAAATAAAAGTATTTAGACTTGTTAAGCACTTTCGTCTCGGATAAGAGTGCGTGCACCCTTTATCAGATTTAATAGATAGATATTCCTTTAAATGCATTGGCAAAATAGTGCGACAAATGCAAAGCATGCAATTACATGCAAAATTAAAATTCTAGAAGTAAAAATAGCTAGCGTGTAACTTATAGATAATCTGTAATTATCCAAATAGTTTTGGCGACTAAATTACTATTACAGGGAATGACAAGAACTGAAACATCGAATATTCTATGAAAATTTATTTCAACCGGTCAAAATAAATATACGTACAGTCTTGTATAATAAAAAAATAATAATACTATTATATAACATACATTAATTTTAGCTTTATACATGACTTCTCGTGTAAACTCGAAATCTGTAGAAACCGTGGCGTTTTAGTTTTCGACGACCACATTTTTAGTTTTTCTTTTTACTTTGATAAAAAAGGACAATGTTCTATACAGCCTCAGTCAAGATTTCTGTAGATTCCGAATTTATAATACTTAACACCTTTTAGTTTTATTTTCCTAGGACTCATCACTGTCATATTTACTCGTCACGAACGCTTTTTTGCAAGACCTTTTACATTCTTTTTTCAACGCCTTTTTTGATCTTGACGAACACTTGAGCCTAGTGCAAACGTTTTTATAAGCGCTCACGCAAGATTTCGTGCAAAGTTTCGTTGCTTTTTTACCGAGACACTTTTGTAGGTTTTTTCTCGACTCTACTGGTAAGGAGAGCTTTCCTTCTCTACCAATGTTATCTGGGATAAAAGGCCTTCCATCGATGTCAGCTGGTTCGGGTTTACCCCCGTTCCCGGGGGTTCCTCCATTTCCTACGTCAGCGTTCATTTTCGGCATGTTACCGTATTCCGCTCCTTCCAGTCTGTCCAACCCAACCATTGGACTTTCAAGCGAGACTTCTTGGAGGCGTATATTATCTTTGGGAATAGCATCAGCCTTTTTGCTTGGAGGAGGGCGCTGGTCAAACATTTCAGGGCTTGGTTTTTGAAGAGGTTTCGGTGCATCGTCATCTAGAGTGAATCTTTCTCGAAGTGGTGAAGTATTCCTGATGTTATCAAGCTTTGTATTCTCCCCTTCTTTCTTCGTATTGATTCCATCATTGCCTGGCATGATATTGTATTCGTTCTGTTCTCTCAGTAGGTTTGGCACAAGCTGTTGCGTATGTTCTCTCTGTCCAGGGTTAGGTCCAGGGTACCCATTTTGATTCCTTAGTATGTTAGGCATAAGGTGGGCATTTTTTTCCATTGGTACGTTAGATGGAAAGCGATAATTTTTTTCCATTGGTAGGTTAGGTTGAAGGCCATCATTTTTTTCCACTGGTTGGTCAGGCGGACCGCGATCATTTTGATCCATTAACAGGTTAGGCACGAAGCGATCATTTTGTTCCGTTGGAGTGATAGGCAGAAGGCGATTACTGTGTTCCCTTAGTATATTCGGCACACGGCGATCGGTATGTTCCATTAGTGAGTCAGTCTCGATGCCTTCATTTGGTTCTCTAGGTTGATTTTGCATACGAAGTTCATTTTTCATTCTTAGTTGGTTAATGTGCTCATTTGGTTGCCTTGGTTGTTTAGGTGCACGACGTTCATTTGGCTCCCCGCGTATGTTAGAGAAATGGCGTTGATTCTGTTCCTTGTATTCACGGGAAAAATCTTGACTTGCAGGTTTATAACGATGGGGTTCTTCTGGAAATTGCGAATACTGAGTAATATGGTCCCGTGGCTCGAACCTATCGTTGGAATTTACTTCATGGGGCCTACCTTCCACTTGAAACCTTGTGTTTTCAGTCTTCTTCTCAATTAGATTATCCAATACAATTTTCAACTTATCTTTAATGACATCTTTATAATTATCCGAGTCGTTATATTGTGAACTTGTCTCTGGTTTCTTTTTGTATACATCACGACGTAGATATGAGGACATGCTACGTTTGCCTTGAGCATGGGGATTTATTTGGCGCTGGCCTGATTTTTGTAATGGATATGATTTGCTCATATCCATACTCCTTCTTAGATATCTTGATGGCACTGATTGGTTCTGTAAAACATAACCTACTTTATTATGAAAGAAGGGTTACGCATTTAATGAGTTAAAGAGCATTTTTTGATGTCCGGTCATATTTTCAATACTAATACTTGATCTGTGTATGGAAATTAACAGTCAATTTTCAGAAAATTAACAATAATGTCAACAGATTAACAATTTTTCTTAGGGAAAGTTGAATTTCCATGCACAGGACATGAATAGTGATTTAATCTGTAATATTAATCATGTTTCGTAGTTTACGTTTTTTTTCTTACTGTTAGCAATTTTTTTGTACTTAGTATATTTAGTCGAATTAGTTTTAAGTCAGTTAATAGATATAAGCTATTATTTACTTTTGCGTTTTGATAGGATAAGTAACTATAAATACCTATACACGTTTTAAGATGTTTTAACCTCATTTAAGTATTATATCTCCTTGAAATATGGGAACCAAAACCTTAAAGGAACTTAAACCAAATTGGGATACTGCATCTGTGTTAATTATTACTGTTGTATTGTAAGGCGAAATTTTTACTAACGATAAAGGAAAGAGGCAAAGGAAGGTACGAAAGTTAAGAAAATAAAAGAAATTGAGGTTTTTCCACTGCATGATCTTTAATCAGGTAATAGTTTCATTCTTCATATTCCTTGCTTCTGCGCCGGCGGCCGTATTGAATCTCGGGGGTCTAGGACAGAAATACAGTTAGAAAGAAGGTGGAAATCGAAATTAGGACAAGAAACCTGTCGTTATTTGGTTAAACCTACCTATACATTAAGGTTAAGTTAGGTTTTCCATTCCATTAATTTACTTATATAGAGCTACAAGGATCTTTTGGGATGTGGATGACATAAACATGAGCTTGAGTAACTTAACTGTCTGACATTTCACATATGACGGCATTAGTTACGATTTTGGCCAGATCCTCGTAGCTCTTATGTACTTTCTAAGTAGGATAGTTCCGTTGAATGCGTTGAAATTACGAATGCATGGTGCCGTCTCGCTCCTACAGATAGTCTTGTTTTAAGATCATGGCACTGACAATATATCTACAGCAGCTATTTAATATTTTTTATAAAATTACTAGCTAACCGAACGGACTGTTCTGTCGTATTTCGGTTTCCTGTCACGGACTAAGGGAATGTAATAATTCCGGAAAATTGCGCGGGTGGTGATACCGGCTCTGATTCAGCGATATTTTTACTCTCAAATAGTCAATAATATGTACTATACCAATGTACTACTGAAATATGCACCTACTCCTAGTTTTAGATCTCTTTTAGATCAATAATTAATCACATTTTAGACATGCTTTTTTTAACGAAACGACTTAAATCTTTTGTCGGAGTCGCGCATAGCATACCGAAATGATTCCATGACTCCATCGTAGGCAATAGAAAGGAACCGATGTGTATTTAGCCTTGCCACCCTGCCTTTGGAATGCCTAAGCACGCCCCAAATGATACATGTCCTAAAACAGTTTCTAGAGAAACACCGCACTACGCCATGTTACGCTATTATCCTCACAACTGAAACTAACTATTACTAGTAGTAGAGGCTCATTGACGTTTCAGTACTCTTTTCCAAACCTTCAGATTCTTTTAGCCCCCACTTTAATACTTAACCGATATAGAAGTTATCTCAAACTCAAGCATTACCTTTGAAAGCACAACAAGGAACAGGTTCCTTAGCTTCTCATTCTCGTTTTTCCCGTTTCCAGTCCTCAGGACTTCGGACAGGACACCATAGTCCTCCAGTTTGTACAACTTCTGCAAGACGTTGACGCGTTGCTCGTTCAGTTTGATGAGAGACTGAAGCAGGTTGGCGAAGTCATTGCGTGTGGAGTCGTTTTTGAATACGCTGGGAATTTCGTCGTCGAAGTCGCCACGAGCCTGGAGATACAAGATTAAAATCAAAAGGTTTTAATGGCTCTTGAGAGAGACAAGTGGAAGAAGAGTAGGGAAGCCTTCGCCCAGCAGTGGGACATCTCAGGCTAGTAATAATAATATAGAAGGTCGAAACCAAATCATAATTAAAAGGTTTTAATATCGAGTAGGCCTTCTCAGGCACTTTCAAATGGTTTCTGACTTTAGATGCGCGTTTCTAAAATGTCATTCCTATGGAGAAGAATTGGTAAGAAACTCTATAAGTTACTCTTTTAAAAATAGAAGTAGGCAACAACAATTAAATTTACAGAATGTAGAAATTGGTAAATGGGGGAATAAAATATTATTTTATGAAGGAAATAGCTTAAATTAAGGTATCTGGGATACAGAAAGAGTTCTGTAAAGATTCTAGAAAAGGTGTCAAGATGGTGGTTACAGAGTGGCATTAGTTCTTTAAAAATTTGGCTATTTTGGGAAAAGGTTTCTACTTATACATCATCATCATCATCATCATCAGTGTTCTCTTACATCTTACATGATTGAAACAGCAGCCGTGTTATTTTATTTACTTATACAATAGAGACGAGATTTGGAAATGTATTGTTAATCATTGGATGTTGTAATTTTTCGTAACTGAATACTGTGAATGGTTTTTGTCTTATTTAATTTAAAAGTTTATGAAACATAGATACAAGTATTATTTAATAAAAATTCAAGAATCTTTTCTAGAACAATTTTGTTTTCTCCTGTTTATCGAAAACAGTACCCATAACTATTGCGTCAAGCTTTTTTATCCCACAAAAATCAAGGAATTATCAAAACATAATTAATTTTTAATTAAAAAAACATGTTTCAAAATTAATCGTTAATCGCAACAAAAATCAAAGATTATCCACAGCCAAACACGTAACCTCAAAATTTTAATTAACTACACACAAATATAATTAAAAAATAATCTAAATTAACTTCTTGATTTAAGAACATTCCAAAGAAAAACAAAATGATACATACTTACACGATTTATCAACACGAAAAGGACCACGTAATAGAGAATATTTCGTGGCATTTTCACATTAATTCAAATAATTATAAAGGCCACATTTTAAATGTTTCCTCCCTCCATCTGTTTCAAAATAACTAACTTGATACCAGAACTAATATAACCAGTTACTGTTTTAATGAACAACTTAATCAATTATAAGGCATTCTCTATGTGAAGTTGGAATTAATTGCTTTCCTTCGTGGTGCAACCGTAGAGTGACATTGTATAATGTATGTGTGTACGGCACACGTGCCTTGACGAATAGATTTATGTAATAGCTATTTTATCTGTTTTGAAATGTACAATGTTTATTTGATTTTGTAGTTTCAACTTTTGATGTAAGAGCGGTGCGATTGAATTGATGGAAATGTTTACAGGGCAAACAACTGAAAATAAATCTATTGCAATTTTGGAAATGACACGGCATAGAGCAGTATGTTGATCCACAACTGCAACATCAATAGATAGTGGTGGGCCACTGTTAATAAGAAATCTTAGTTTAAACTCAGCTACACATGACTAGACAGTTCACACTACGATACTATTTGTCCACTTTCTGTTTATAGCAATGAATGTACCACATCAATATCAGAATGATACGCCGATGACGTCTTTTCGATACCGTAATACAAATTATTCCGTTAATTATTACTATAACTTTTTAACTGTACTTAGGCTTCTGGTTACCTGCGCCTAGGTCAGTTTTCTTCCGTATTTCTATTACGTACTTAAGCGTAACATAATTTAATTTGAATATTTATTTATGCTGTGTTAGTTATGACGTGTAGTCCCACTAGATGGCGTTGTACCGCGAGCGCCAAATCCTGAGTCGTTCTACATTTGTTTAGTCTACTTACGTAGCTAGGGTAGGATATGTAAGTATCAAAAAAACTCAAGAATAATTTCTACATTATAATTAAATACAAAACTCATTCATCGTCAGTTTCGAATAGAGTTCGGCAGTTATCGTAGCATTCTGTTCTGAAGTCGCGTTTCGCCACATTGTTGCAGTGGAGTTTCTCACAAATGTTTGAGAAGGAGGTATTACAAGCTTCGATGCAGAATTCTACAGATTGCTTAGCGGAGAAGCAGGACTTCTTCAATAGCTTGCTGTTCCAAAGACGCAAATGGTTCTCGAGGAATAGCTTTCCGCACGTCCGTCGCGTTATTTCTTCGAAATTTCGCCGTTTTGGGATGTCCTGTAATGAAGAACGTCATTCTCTATTAGTATATGATGAAACTGTTTCAATTCAATTTTGTGCTTAAATGATCTAGAGACAGTAGGATTGGATGACTTAAGCCAGAGTCACGCAGAACATGCACAAGTGATTCCGTGACGCTGGCTTAGGTAGAAAAAGGGGTGTTTTTAGTCAGTGGGAGTCCAACATGTTCCCTCGCCCCTCTTATTAAGCATTTTGAAAAAGTTAAGACATATAATTTAAATCATGTATTACAGTAGCAGAATACATTGTAAGTAAATTAATAGGGTACTAGCATTTGCCCGCGGCTTTGTTTACGTAAAATTTGATCTGCCACATTAAGTTATATGACATAATTTTTTTAAATGTATATTTTTTTAATGAAGCTACTAACTACTAACTGAACTACACATCGAAATAATTATTATATGCTTAAAATACAAATAAAAATTAATTCTACGTTCTTTATTCTAACCCTCCGTTCAAGTAAATCATATCGTGATAACTTTTAAACTATTCGGCCAAATAACTCAGTGTAAAAGACAAAGTTTATCTACATACATAAAGTACTTAATGCGAGCAATGTATGCTACGAACGTCAAGTATGCTACGAATGTCAAGTTTGCTACGAATGTCAAGTTTGCTACGAACGTCAAGTTTGCTACGAACGTCAAGTTTGCTACGAACGTCAAGTTTGCTACGAACGTCAAGTTTGCTACGAACGTCAAGTTTGCTACGAACGTCAAGTTTGCTACGAACGTCAAGTTTGCTACGAACGTCAAGTGTGTTATGAAAGTCAGGTTTGCTACGAACGTCAAGTTGGTTACGAACGTAGTTTGCCACGATAGTCAGGTTTGCTACAAACGTCAAATTTGCTACGGACGTCAATTGTGCTACGAACGTCAAGTTTGCTACGAACGTCAAGTTTGCTACGAACGTCAGGTTGGCTACGAACGTCAATTTTGCTACGAACGTCAAGTTTGCTACGAACGTCAGGTTTGCTACGAACGTCAAGTTTGCTACGAACGTCAGGTTTGCTACGATCATCAAGTTTGCTACGAACGTCAAGTTTGCTACAAACGTCAAGTTTGCTACAAACGTAGTTTGCCACGATAGTCAGGTTTGCTACAAACGTCAAGTGTGCTACGAACGTCAAGTTTGCTACGAACGTCAAGTTTGCTACGAACGTCAAGTTTGCTACGAACGTCAAGTTTGCTACGTACGTCAAGTGTGTTATGAACGTCAATTGTGTTACGAAAGTCAAGTTTGCTACGAACGTCAAGTGTGCTACGAACGTCAATTTTGCTACGAACGTCAAGTTTGCTACGAACGTCAAGTTTGCTACGAACGTCAAGTTTGCTACAAACGTCAGGTTGGCTACGAACGTGAAGTTTGCTACAAACGTAGTTTGCCACGATAGTCAGGTTTGCTTCAAACGTCAAGTGTGCTACGAACGTCAAGTGTGCTACGAACGTCAAGTTTGCTACGAACGTCAAGTTTGCTACGAACGTCAATTAAGCTACGAACGTCAAGTTTGCTACGAAAGTCAAGTTTGCTACGAAAGTCAGGTTTGCTACGAACGTCAAGTGTGCTACGAACGTCAATTTTTCTACGAACGTCAAGTTTGCTACGAACGTCAGGTTGGCTATGAACGTCAGGTTGGCTACGAACGTCAAGTTTGCTACGAACGTCAGGTTGGCTACGAACGTCAAGTTTGCTACAACCGTCAAGTGTGTTATGAACGTGAAGTTTGCTACAAACGTAGTTTGCCACGATAGTCAGGTTTGCTACAAACATCAAGTGTGCTACGAACGTCAAGTTTGTTCCGAATGTGAAGTTTGCTACGAATGTCAAGTTTTCTATGAACGTCAGGTTGGCTACGATCATCAAGTTTGCTACGAACGTCAAGTTTGCTACGAACGTCAATTGTGCTACGAACGTCAAGTTTGCTACGAACGTCAAGTTTGCTACGAACGTCAAGTTTGCTACGAACGTCAAGTTTGCTACGAACGTCAAGTTTGCTACAAACGTAGTTTGCTACGAACGTCTAGTTTGCTACAAACGTCAAGTTTGCTACGAACGTCAAGTTTGCTACGAACGTCAAGTGTGCTATGAACGAGTATTTTTACATGCAAATATTCCCCCTCATAAATAGTAGGACCTACCTTAAGTGAAATCGATAAACAATCAATAAAAACAATTTCAACAAATGATCCATCTTAAACAAAACTTGTCAAAAACTTGCTACGAACGTCAATTCTGCTACGAACGTCAAGTTTGCTACGAACGTCAAGTTTGCTACGAACGTCAAGTATGTTATGAACGTCAATTGTGTTACGAACGTCAATTGTGCTACGAACGTCAAGTTTGCTACGAACGTCAAGTTTGCTACGAACGTCAAGTTTGCTACGAACGTCAATTTTGCTACGAACGTCAGGTTGGTTACGAACGTAGTTTGCCACGATAGTCAGGTTTGCTACAAACGTCAAATTTGCTACGGACGTCAAGTGTGCTACGAACGTCAAGTTTGCTACGAACGTCAAGTTTGCTACGAAAGTCAAGTTTGCTACGAACGTCACGTGTGCTACGAACGTCAATTTTGCTACGATCATCAAGTTTGCTACGAACGTCAAGTTTGCTACGAACGTCAAGTTTGCTACAAACGTCAATAAAAACAATTTCAACAAATGATCCATCTTAAACAAAACTTGTCAAAAACTTGCTACGAACGTCAATTCTGCTACGAACGTCAAGTTTGCTACGAACGTCAAGTTTGCTACGAACGTCAAGTATGTTATGAACGTCAATTGTGTTACGAACGTCAATTGTGCTACGAACGTCAAGTTTGCTACGAACGTCAAGTTTGCTACGAACGTCAAGTTTGCTACGAACGTCAAGTTTGCTACGAACGTCAAGTTTGCTACGAACGTCAAGTATGTTATGAACGTCAATTGTGTTACGAACGTCAAGTGTGCTACGAACGTCAATTTTTCTACGAACGTCAAGTTTGCTACAAACGTCAATTTTGCTACGAACGTCAGGTTGGCTACGAACGTCAGGTTGGTTACGAACGTAGTTTGCCACGATAGTCAGGTTTGCTACAAACGTCAAGTTTGCTACGAAAGTCAAGTTTGCTACGAACGTCACGTGTGCAACGAACGTCAATTTTGCTACGAACGTCAAGTTTGCTACGAACGTCAAGTGTGCTATGAACGAGTATTTTTGCATGCAAATATTCCCCCTCATAAATAGTAGGACCTACCTTAAGTGAAATCGATAAACAATCAATAAAAACAATTTCAACAAATGATCCATCTTAAACAAAACTTGTCAAAAACTTGAAACGAACGTCAATTCTGCTACGAACGTCAAGTTTGCTACGAATGTCAAGTTTTCTATGAACGTCATGTTTGCTACGAACGTCAATTGTGCTACGAACGTCAAGTTTGCTACGAACGTCAGGTTTGCTACGAACGTCAAGTTTGCTACGAACGTCAGGTTTGCTACGATCATCAAGTTTGCTACGAATGTCAAGTTTGCTACGAACGTCAAGTTTGCTACGAACGTCAAGTTTGCTACGAACGTCAATTGTGCTACGAACGTCAAGTTTGCTACGAACGACAAGTTTGCTACGAACGTCAAGTTTGCTACGAACGTCAATTTTGCTACGAACGTCAAGTTTGCTACGAACGTCAATTTTGCTACGAACGTCAGGTTGGCTACGAACGTCAGGTTGGTTACGAACGTAGTTTGCCACGATAGTCAGGTTTGCTACAAACGTCAAATTTGCTACGGACGTCAAGTGTGCTACGAACGTCAAGTTTGCTACGAACGTCAAGTTTGCTACGAAAGTCAAGTTTGCTACAAACGTCACGTGTGCTACGAACGTCAATTTTGCTACGAACGTCAAGTTTGCTACGAACGTCAGGTTTGCTAGGAACGTCAAGTTTGCTTTGAACGTCAGGTTTGCTACGATCATCAAGTTTGCTACGAATGTCAAGTTTGCTACGAACGTCAAGTTTGCTACGAACGTCAAGTATGCTATGAACGAGTATTTTTGCATGCAAATATTCCCCCTCATAAATAGTAGGACCTACCTTAAGTGAAATCGATAAACAATCAATAAAAACAATTTCAACAAATGATCCATCTTAAACAAAACTTGTCAAAAACTTGCTACAAACGTCAATTCTGCTACAAACGTCAAGTTTGCTACGAACGTCAAGTTTGCTACGAACGCCAAGTATGTCATGAACGTCAATTGTGTTACGAACGTCAATTGTGCTACGAACGTCAAGTTTGCTACGAACGTCAAGTTTGCTACGAACGGCATGTTTGCTACGAACGTCAATTTTGCTACGGACGTCAGGTTGGCTACGAACGTCAGGTTGGTTACGAACGTAGTTTGCCACGATAGTCAGGTTTGCTACAAACGTCAAATTTGCTACGGACGTCAAGTGTACTACGAACGTCAAGTTTGCTACGAACGTCAAGTTTGCTACGAAAGTCAAGTTTGCTACGAACGTCACGTGTGCTACGAACGTCAATTTTGCTACGAACGTCAAGTTTGCTACGAACGTCAGGTTTGCTACGAACGTCAAGTTTGCTACGAACGTCAGGTTTGCTACGATCATCAAGTTTGCTACGAATGTCAAGTTTGCTACGAACGTCAAGTTTGCTACGAACGTCAAGTTTGCTACAAACGTCAGGTTGGCTACGAACGTGAAGTTTGCTACAAACGTAGTTTGCCACGATAGTCAGGTTTGCTACAAACGTCAAGTGTGCTACGAACGTCAAGTTTGCTACGAACGTCAAGTTTGCTACGAACGTCAAGTTTGCTACGAACGTCAAGTGTGCTATGAACGAGTAGTTTTGCATGCAAATATTCCCCCTCATAAATAGTAGGACCTACCTTAAGTGAAATCGATAAACAATCAATAAAAACAATTTCAACGAATGATCCATCTTAAACAAAACTTGTCAAAAACTTGCTACGAACGTCAATTCTGCTACGAACGTCAAGTTTGCTACGATCATCAAGTTTGCTACGAACGTCAAGTTTGCTACGAACGTCAGGTTGGCTACGAACGTCAAGTTTGCTACGAACGTCAAGTGTGATATGAACGTCAATTGTGCTACGAACGTCAATTGTGCTACGAACGTCAAGTTTGCTACGAACGTCAGGTTGGCTGCGAACGTCAAGTTTGCTACGAACGTCAAGTGTGATATGAACGTCAATTGTGCTACGAACGTCAATTGTGCTACGAACGTCAAGTTTGCTACGAACGTCAGGTTGGCTGCGAACGTCAAGTTTGCTACGAACGTCAAGTGTGTTATGAAGGTCAATTCTGCTACGAACGTCAAGTTTGCTACGAATGTCAAGTTTGCTACGAACGTAGTTTGCTACGAACGTCTAGTTTGCTACGAACGTCAAGTTTGCTACGATCATCAAGTTTGCTACGAACGTCAAGTTTGCTACAAACGTAGTTTGCTACGAACGTCTAGTTTCTACGAACGTCAAGTTTGCTACGAGCGTCAAGTTTGCTACGAACGTCAAGTGTGCTACGAACGTCACGTGTGCTACGAACGTCAATTTTGCTACGAACGTCAAGTTTGCTACGAACGTCAGGTTTGCTACGAACGTCAAGTTTGCTACGAATGTCAGGTTTGCTACAAACGTAGTTTGCCACGATAGTCAGGTTTGCTACAAACGTCAAGTGTGCTACGAACGTCAAGTTTGCTACGAACGTCAAGTTTGCTACGAACGTCAAGTTTGCTACGAACGTCAAGTTTGCTACGAACGTCAAGTGTGCTATGAACGTCAAGTTTGCTACGAACGTCAAGTGTGCTACGATCATCAAGTTTGCTACGAACGTCAAGTTTTGTCAAAAACGGTATTTAGCTAAACCGTCCTAAATTGGACTACGGAATCCAACATGTCCTGCAAAAGGATCGTTATACTAGTCGCATATGCTATTGCATGCGGTGTTCGAAGCACACTCAAGCTACTCCGAATTCATTCTTATATTGACCGTATGTCAAGATCTTAGATAATAAGGTTTGTATTCTATTGTCGTCTTCAATTTCTCTCCACTGCGCCATATACTTACTTCAGCCCACACTATCTTGTTGTCCTCATCTTCGATAGAATCATACGCATCATCATCAGCTTTAAGCTTATTCTTAGTGAACATATAGTCTTGTAGCTGTGTTATCTTCCTGACGGCATCCATTCTCTCCTCATTTACTTTTACGATGGCATTCAAGAGCTTGGCGAACGAGCTCTGTGTGTCTTCTTCATCTGTCGGCCTTATTGTTTGATAGTCGTAAGTTATGGCGACCTGTTACGAAAATAAGATATTTAGGAAAAGATTTAGGCAGTCAATAAATAGGATATTGAGCTTGAGAGTATTCAGGCGTGTGCCATAATAGATTACTAAGATGACAGA
Organism: Chrysodeixis includens; assembly: GCA_941860345.1. Classification (NCBI taxonomy): domain Eukaryota; kingdom Metazoa; phylum Arthropoda; class Insecta; order Lepidoptera; family Noctuidae; genus Chrysodeixis; species Chrysodeixis includens. Next base: position 805,366 of record OW796116.1, read on the forward strand.
GAAAAGTTTATAAAAATGTTTAGCTTCAATTTGCACTTTTTTCATTCCTATCTAAGAAAATATCAGTCGCAGTTTACTTTTGAAAATAAAAATAAAAGGTCCATGACCGATTCCGGCCACGGCGCGCAGCGGATAGTGGCTCTTAATATTTGCTAACTGCACAGAACATTTTGTAGTGCACAAGCATGTGCGCAAGCACAGGTGCACTCTCTGTTCCCGCACTCTCATCACCGGGTGAGAAGGCAATTGGACACGACTGGAGATAGATCTGGCGTTGAATCTCATTTTTACCTGCCTTCTGAGAAATGAAAGTCATTTATTTCTAAATGGCACACATTCTTAAAATCGGTGCACGCTAGGAGACTAATCTCGAGACTCTTAAGTTGGCAGTCCTGCGGTCTTACCACTAGACCTATCACAGCTTCAAATTAGAGAAAGAGCTAAAGCTAGCCTGTGGCAAGTTTTGCATTATGAATTTTCATCGAAGTCAACAGCGCGGCGAATCGCAATGTTATGATTAAACAATAACAAAAACATTCACCTACTGTTCCCGACTGCAGGTTTGTGCATAAAGTCTGTGATTGCAGGGGCAAAGTTTATTTTATCCATAAGAAGAAATAATGACAGGTATCGTGTTAGTAAATAATATGCTGAAGAAAATGTTTAAGCAAACTTCTAATGCTAACTGCACTATTCAATGTTGCATATAAAATGTATGTATGTAATTTACATCACAGATAATCAAATTCAAGAGTCACTTACCTTAGCACAAAAGAGGAATAAAACACCAACCACTAAGTCACTTCGTAATACCATTTCAAAACAGTCCAGTCATATTTCTGGCCACGACTGGACGTCAGTGCACATTTCTCAGGGCCTCGATATAGAAACTTATCGTGATTGAATTAGTAATACACGGGTTTTCACCTTGGAAACATGTTCGATTTTAATAGAAATTTAGTTCGCAATTTTACGTAGTGAATACTTTTTTTTTTGGGTTATTATAAGTACTTGGCCTATACCACGAACTCTAAAAGTAGCTGAGGAAACGAGAAGGCTATACGCAAGCAGAGCGCCGTCTTCTTTCAACAGTAACAGGCTTTTTACGAGATGTTGGCCTAACAACATCGCTTAAAAAGACTGCTAGGGGCTGTATAGGGCCTACCCTATGAACACTTACAGATAGCTCTTAACACAAGACTAGTACCAATGCAAACGAGAGACACCGCTCTACGCCTTGCAGTGCGCCATCAAGAGGACCCCAGGCCTTTGCTCTATTATAGGCTATATTAAGATGATAATACCTACCAAGGTTCTATTTGTTACTAGTCAAAGTAGATAAGTGACAAGCTGTTGCTGCTGCTTTATTAATTTATATGAAGGATCTCCAACAATGAATACACAAGATACATTACTAGACAAAAGTGGACGATACCTATACATTTGGGTTGTGCTGTCTTTATTAAGAAAACAGTATTCGCATGTAGACAATTAGGTGAACAAACTTACTTAATATTAATGAGATCATAAAATGTTAAGATTTATGTATTAAGAAGACAAAGTTTTAAACAAAAATACTTACACAAATATGTTGCTTAATATCTGAAATGTCACTTATGTATGAAACTCGTATGTATTAATAATATATAAGAGTTTAATTGTAGTTATGAAATCAACATATTTTCCATATGTTATGTAATTTTGATTTGTCACATCAATAGTATAGAGTACTAAAGAGCGATTCGTTCAACGTTCATTGTAAAAATGTCAAGAATTTATAAAGAAAGGGAAACCTGTGCAACGTTGTGTTACAATAAAAATACCCATTCCTTATACACAAAACAATTTATTTATCAAAATGTTCTAAATCTAATCATCTATTCAGAAATTAATAGATTATTACCACTATTCATCTTATTGCTTATATGATAAATTAATTATATGTGACAACAAGATAGAACAATAAAGGTTTACAATTACATTTTAAATTTTCAGTAAGTACAATTGTTTTAAGTAGTTGAGTATAACTTTTACAATTATGTTGTGGATTCACTATTTCAAAATTTGGCAGTTCATTAATTTATTGATATGAAGTCTCAGGTCTATAACCACATCTTTAGGGCTTTGTATACCGAAAGAGCATTTTATGTATTTTAGTGCGCCAGTCGTTAACACAACTGTCTTACTAAAAGGGTGATGGTGGTACAGGCCCCTTTTAATTAAGTTGGTCATGTTATATACTAGCTGTTGCCTACCACTTCGTCAGCGTGAAATTTGGTGTGTTAATCCAGGGTGTCAGCTAACTCAATTCAGAATTTAATCAAAATTGATCCAGCCGTATGAGCGTGAAAGAGTAAAACTCGAAACATACATACTCATAAACTTTCACATTTATAATATTAGTAGGACGACTTCTCATCTTTAAAAGCACTCGCAAAAAACAACAATGTATTGCAAATATGACATAATATTTACAAAACTTTTTTTTTTTGTTTAATTTATTGCTAACAAACAAAATGGAAGTTTTTAAAAAGAAATCTTGTCATAAAAGTTTGTCAATGATGGATGAAGTACAATAATACATTATAATTCTTACATTTTGTAAATGTTAACAAATACATGTTTAGTGTTTCGTGTTATACACCGTGATTTTTAGGTCGTTTTAAAAAAGTCGTCCACACAATGTATCCGTCATAAAATACCTCTAGGCGCGAATATAATTTTTTTATCATTAATTAAAATAATATGCATGAAAAAAATAAATAATACATTGGAAATATGAAACATCCTGTTAAAAATGTTTACGTATCAAACTGTTGAAGATACATGCTACATACTTACTGCGAACATTATGATTGCAACAGTAAGACAGCTGTTTTACGCTAAGGTGAATGACCTGTGATAAGACGCCGCCGCGCCGCCCGCGCGGCCCCTTTGGCACAAGGTTCGGACCGCGTTCACTACAGAGTGTTCGTAAAACTGCCTTGTGTCATAATAATGAATAATATTTTTATTCATTCAAATCTTAAAAAAAACATATTTTTTTATTATAAACGTTTACTAGTCATTGGATACATGAACTGGGCTGCTTTTTTAAAACGACCTAAAAGTCACGGTGTATAATTATAATGCTAATACATAACCTAAATAGGATGTTTTACAAAATATACATTTGTCACATGTCATACACATTATTGCTTTTTTTAACCGATTGCTTGATATTCGTTGAATAGACTACTGAATATACTTAGGTACTTTGATTTCAAAATTATACAGTCACAAGCAAATACTTCTAGACACCACCTAACAATTGAAGTTTAAGTCCTAGTCAAATGATTTATGAAATCGTGAAATCCTCGTTCAAATTAAACAGCTTACAGCTTTTAGTAACTAATTAAATAATTTGTTTTAAGTTTAATAACGTTAGCACAATATTAAATTCAAATACACTTCTTTTTAGAGTGCTCCTTCACAGTGATTCATGTATAATGTAGTGTTACATTTAATCAGTGAATGAGGCGAACTGAGTGTTACAATGTGGACCTTGTAATGATATAATCTGTAATTTGAACTATAAAGCTCTTGTATAAAGTCGAATTTATAATATTACATTAAATGTCAATGCTCATTGGTCAGGGAGGTAATATTGTAATGTAATGCAAAATGTTACATAGCATAGTGATGGAGCAAATAACCGTTAGAATCATGGTTTTTTGTGTATTTACAAAGAAGTAAGTAAATTCCTTTAATATTGAATGTTATTCTTCATTTATATTTTTTTTATATTATTTATTATGTACTAGTAGTATTGAATGAGAATCTAATGAATGCTGTAATTTTGGGTCTATAATTGAAAGTAAATTTATCAGAAACTTAATAGACAGAATGTAGAATGTGGAAGCGGTGTCTGGTGACCAGTGGGATACTGTCTATAATCATGTTGATGTTTAAAAAGTGCTACATCACAGCCTAGTTTGAATAAATGACCTATGATTTTGATTTTATTGCACCTATTCTTCTTCACTGATGAAGTATAGGGAGTAGGGTGGACAAACTCAAGTCCTCTTCCGTTCAATGTTAACATTCAAAGTGCTACTTAGTAGCCTAACTTTATATTACTTTTAACTTTGGTATATTACTATGTAGAGCTCTGCCTGTAGTTCTTAGTGTCAAGTATCTTCTTCCCGCACATTGCGCAGATCCCTTTTTTGTAAGCACACGCTTGGCAGTAGTGCGAGCCCACTTGGTGGACTTTGGTTCGGCATATCCTGAAATGCACAATATAGTAATGTAATTTTTTGTAAAAGTATTTCATTTATTTAATTTACTTTATTAGTTTGCCAAACCTTAAAAATGTGCATAGGCATATACTTTTACATACCAGTTCATGTTTCATAAAGTTAATAAACTAAAAAGTTAAACAAGAGTCATAGTATAGATTTATAATGGTAAGTATAGATACATATAAGAAACTAAATTAATACTATTACGTGAGATTAGTAAATCATATAGCTCAAACACATGAATTTGAAGCCCATCCTTTGCATGTTATTTTTATGTTTAAACAACAATAACAGTATAAAATTCAACAAGGAAAGTTGTTAGACACATTCCTACAGAAATTTACCAACAAATAGTTAAAATTAAGCCTAATATTACTTTTATTCTGCACTATTTACCTGCATTCTTGGAACTTGCTTGTGTAGGGGTTAAATCGGCCTTTTTTCGCGGTTAAGGCCTTGTTTTCGCCGACTTTCCGACCGCCAGACTCCACAGTGTTCCTGGCTCCTGACTTCCAAGGATCTGGAGTTATCACACGACCCAACTTCTTTTCACACTTCTCACAAACCATTTTGATATGTTTTTTCTGTTTAGAAAGACTTTTAGCACCTTTATTGACTTTAGGTAAATTAGGAATGGTATTGTTTCACTAAGTTTATTACTAAGTTTATTTAACTTATAATAAAGCTTTATTTATATTATGTTAAAATAAATAATCTACGTAGATCGTATACACACTCGCAAAATTACAATCAGCTATATACGTCAATGTCAATCTGTCATTTCGCAGTTCGCTAGTGTTGCCATTAATAAAAAAAAACATGTTTCTATTATTTAATTTACATTGGATATTTTGTTTTTAAATAATTTCTAAACAATATAATATGGCAAAATTATATATGGAGTATAAGCATTATTTTGTGAATGCGGAATAAAAATAGTGCAGTCAGCAATTTTGCATAGCAAGACATGAAACTATCCATCATGGAGCCATTACCCCCATTACTAAAGAACTAATTTCACCAAAACCCATAGATATAGTACCCCAAATTCTTTCCCACACACTATCGATAAAATTATAATTGTGCTTATCTATGACCTCTCTTTACGTCCTTTGAAAGGGTATTTTACACAGGAAATAAAATAAAAAATGTAAAGTAAATAGTAACGACTGCATCGAAATGGCGGCATTATGCTCTTTCAGATTTTTAGTGGATAAGAGCAGAATGAAAAAAAAAATGCGCATTTATATTATATTTTTTAGGTAAGTTTTTATTAACTAAAATAGATTTTTAAGCACTCAATATCCCTACAAACCCCAACATCCCCATCTTGAAGGGTCTACTTACAACATCGTTTCAACAATAGGGCTGTCCACGAATGGCATTTTAATTACATTAGGAACACCGTCGCGTGAGTTCGTTAGATGTACGCTGAGCGGATGCCATGATCCGAAAGAGCAGGCATTTATTAATTTTCTTTACCTAAGATTTACCTTCTTTATATCAGGTCAACCTAGCTTATAAATAACACAACTATCGTAAAAGAGCGTAGGTACTTAATACAATTTTATTAAATTCCTAACCGTTGAAGAGTTCTGTCAGCTATAATTCGTCGTTTGCATCAGACCCCAAATGACAATCAAAACCCGTCTAGCTAGCAAATTAGTCAAGCTCAAACACAAGGTAGCTGCTGTGAACCGTTGAGGAGTTCCACTGACTCTCGGCTCCATCATCAAATCTAATCCAGACTTATCAAATTGTAGGGTTTTAAAATACGTAATAAAAAAAATAACAAACGCACTAGTCACCCCTAACAATTTTTGAAGTTCCTCTCGATTTCCCTGGTTTTCCATCATCAGACCCTGACTTCTTTATCATGGGACCACCTTGGAAATGTAAATTTAACTATTTTTTTTTATCAAAATCGGTTTATAAACGACGAAAATAATAATATGCGCTAACAAACACAAAAATGTAGAAACCTTTTGCTTATTGAAGTTAGTTAACAAAAAAATTATATCCTTATAGGTCATCGACAAGGAATGCAGAATCTGCAGATAATGGTAATGAATATAGACATTTCGATTGTTGTACTAAACAATTTAATTCTTTTTAACAATTGGTAATTACAATAATATTAGGTTCTAATCACATATTATACATTTACGCCACCGTCCCTACACTGAAATTGATAAATAGTTCCTTTATTTATAACCTACAAATCCATGACGCCTTGGAGTTCTTTAAATATTTTCAATACTTTCTGCAAGTGTCGTCATTCTCGCAATAACGCCCTGTGAACAAAAACGAAGATTACAACAGAGTTTGTACTACAAGCTGTCATTAAGGCCACTGTAAATGTTGAAGTGAGATAGCGCAATATACTGCACGTAGTTTCTCCTTGTTATACCAACAGTGACATTCCTGCTTTAAGAGCTCATAGTGGCTCAAGGGGGAAAAAACAAGATATTTGAGTCTTCAATAGAATCTTTCTTTCTCAGGAAATGTTAACGTACAGAAAGTCTTTTAGTCTTCGTCACAAGTAAAGTAGGTAAGTAAGGAAACGTCTTTAGCAAATCAACCTTTGCGTCATATATTCGTTTGTCAAAAAATCTACTAAATACTAACCCCTAGTTTCTCGAAGGTCAATCAATTGAATTTGTTGTCAAATCTGATCACGAATGTCTGGTTGACTTTAAAACTTACAAACAATCACAGAGCGTAACATGAGGATCGACAGATGGTTAATAGATTTGTGTGTTGATCAGCGTTAGAGAAACCACGGGTAAGTACCCTGCTTAACGTATATTTTACATTACCTGTAGTTTTTTTAGCATATCGATTTTCCACTGCAACAAACTATTTATACTCATTGGATCTGATGTCAGTTGTTGATTCATATTGAGTAAGCTTTGATCAAAGTTCATTAGCTGAGACATAGAATTTGTATCGTATTGGCTATTAGTCGGAGAGAGCAATTGGTTAAGATCCATACCAGTATTGAGTGTATTGAGACCAGGTAGTGAGTTAGACATGGAAGGTAAAATATTACTTAGAAATCCGTTTGTGTTCATTGACCCCATTGGGTTCATGCTAAAACCATTGTTTGTTGAGTCAAAACCTGATCCCAGGCTTGAGGTTAAACCGGATCCCAGGCCTGAGATTAAACCTGATCCTAGACCTGAGGTTAAACCTGATCCTAGACCTGAGGTTAGACCTGACCCCAGACCTGAGGTTAAACCTGATCCCAGGCTTGAGGTTAAACCGGATCCCAGGCCTGAGATTAAACCTGATCCCAGACCTGAGGTTAAACCTGATCCTAGACCTGAGGTTAGACCTGACCCCAGACCTGAGGTTAAACCTGATCCCAGGCCTGAGGTTAAACCTGACCCCAGGCCTGAGGTTAGACCTGATCCTAGGCCTGAGGTTAAACCTGATCCCAGACCTGAGGTTAAACCTGATCCTAGACCTGAGGTTAAACCTGATCCTAGACCTGAGGTTAGACCTGACCCCAGACCTGAGGTTAAACCTGATCCCAGGCCTGAGGTTAGACCTGACCCCAGGCCTGAGGTTAAACCTGGGAGCATGTTTGAGCCTGTAGACGTAAGTTGGTCAAAGAACTTTCCCCTTGAAAGAGGTAATATATCGTCACTTGAGCCTGCAGGAGCATTAGAGTCAGAATTCAATGTCGGATCAGAGTCAGAAGTCGAAGGCAGTTGTCGTCCAATAGCTTTCTCATCAAAGAAGTTCACATCTGCTTCGATTTTATCATCGCTTTTATTGTTACTCGTCTGATCGTCAAAATATTCGTCAAAATCTTTGATGTCGTTACTGTCACTTGGTTTTTCATCTTCCTTTACATGTCTTAGTTCTGTTGTAGCGTCAATTCCTTTTTGTGAAAGACTTTTAATAATTGACAAAGGGAGATCCCATCTTCTGGTCTCTCTAAAATTACGAACTTCTAAAGGTGCCTCAAAGTCTTCTGTTTCAAATAAAACTTTGACTGTATTGTCAGGTAAATGTCTCACTATTTTCATAAGTCGTACTTCGTCATTGGTCATGTTAATGTTACTTACTGTCTTAAGAAAGTCGTCATAAGGCATTGTGTTTTTCACTAGGAACTGAGGACGGTATACAATAATTTTAGGATACTTTATAAGGTGTGTAAGTTCTACGTACCCTTTGTTACTATTCAGAGCAAAAGGGGCGGCAAATTCTGGGGCCTTCAATGAAGAATCACGGGCATTTTGTAGAAAAACTTTGATGTTGTCACCTTGATTTTCGTTTAATTTGCCATACATAAACCGGTCGTTATGCCTCAAATTTGCTTTATCAGGATCGTCCTTAATATATTCATCTTTACTTTCATTTTTAGTTATTCTCAATGCTTTCTCTCGGTTCCTTGATATTAAAACAGATTCAGAAGTGTCTTTCTCAACAAGCAGGTCTTTAAAAGATATTTCTGTTTCCTCGTCTTTGACATTTGAATTATCTTTTTTATTAGACGTGCCGTCATTATTCCTGTTAACTTTTAGCTTTGAATTAAGGTCATTGGAGTTTCCTGAACGGGTTTTGTATACTATTTCGTCATAATCATCATACTTGGGTGGTGTTTGGATATTATTCTTTCTATTAGTATCGATAATATCGTCACTATTCGATTTAAAACTGTTGAGTACGGATGACATATAATTTGTTCCTGTTACTCTTTCAGCACTGATTTGTTTCGAAGAAGGATATTCGGCAGTTTGTTCGTTTTCCTGTGACATATCGTATCGGTTTTGTCTTTGAAGTTTTCTTGTAACGTGGTTTGAGCTTTGCAGCGTATTTTTTCTTGTTTTTTGCTGTCGTACTGAGGGTTTTTCTGTCTGAATGGATCCAGTGGATCCTTTTTTTGTTACATATGAACTGAGAGGATCCTTAGGCACCTTGTTATACTTCAATGATCTCAAAGTGTTGTCAAGTTCACATTCGAGGAGCGACATAAACCGATCTATTAGCGGCCGCAAAGACACTGAAAACTTACGAAAGGCATATCTTCCACATCTAGTTCTATTTTCCCCGTCTGTTTTAAGTAAACTCTTTCTCAGTTTTTTAGTAATGGGCTTGGCATGTAATCTTACCCGTTTTTTGTCACTGGAGTTGGCACTCTTAGGGCTCCTGAAAAGACCATTGTTAGCTTTTACAGGTTTACTTCGTCTGAATATTCTTCTAAATTTTCTGTGTGGTGGTCTTTCTCTTGGTATTTGCCCTTTAGTTATAGCTTTGTACAGTTCATCTTCGACGAGTATAGATTTTGTTTCTGGTCTATCATTATCATTTGCCGTCTTCGACTTACCACTTAGTGTATGAATATTCTTGCCACCGCGTTTCCTTAGATTTAAACCGTTATCCTCATCATTGCGACACTCTGCGTTCTCCAAGAAGGTCTTATAAAGCAGATCGACGGAAGAAGCAAGAGAGTCTTCGTTCATCTTTTGACATTCACTATTTTGGATGTCCTCGTAAAATGGTTTCAGGCTCTTTATGATAAGTCTTGATATAGATTTCGCGCTAACAGATTCCTCGTCGTCTATCATCTTTTTAACTTTGAGGATAACTTCCCCTACTCTGTCTCGCGGGGTTTCTACTTTGACTTTGTATGTTTCAGTGGTTGGTTTTGCATTTTGATGTTCTAAGTATGCTGAGATCATGATGGCTATGTTGTGTAGGGCGCGTTCGTTGGGTGTCTCTGTGACGTTTATGAGTTTGGACAAGTTTGCCCAAAGTTTCATGAGATTTTCGTTATATGTTTTGCAAATGTCAGGGTCTTGAGTGTAGCCTGCTTGTGTAAAGGATCTTCTGAAGCGGTTGTCGAAACGGTGAGCTTTAGCCTGAAGAAAAAAAACCATTTGAGCTACTAGAAGCATTTCATCCTTAATATGGTAATGATCAAGATCTTTTATACCATCATGTCTATAAAAAATAGTTTTATCTTTTTTTCTTATGATTTTATTGTTAAAATATTTAAATGAGTACTAAGAAACGATACATAAATAAAATAAAAAGGTTGCTTACTAAGCGCGACCGTTGTATCTGAAATATAATTATTACAATTTAATTAATTTCATATTAGGTAACATAATTATTCTGTTATTCGAAAATAGATAAACTTTTAAATCAAGTGATGCATAGGCAAGATAGCTCTCTCATAACTTATATCATATACCTATTCGGTGATATAATGAATCACAATTTATAATGAACTAAAAAGAAGTATCAGAAGTATTAGTTTTATTAACAACAGTTGAGATATTAGCTACATATAATTACTTGCTCTATTTATTTAATGTAGAGTTTTGAAATTATTTGCAAAAATAATATTGTGTCTGGGTAACAATTTGAAATAGAAAGGTAGGTACTTACCCCGTGTTTAGTGCGTAACGATGGCTGTAAAAATACGTTAATTATGAGTATATTAGTAAATCAAGTCACTACGGGACTTATTTTAAGCTTCTATTTTTTAAAAGGATTCATAATGTTCCACGAATTTGACACAGCGCCATCTAGTTTCAAACTAAGTAAAACATGTATTATGAGTACTAGACGACTGGTAAACATAATTATATTCTTCTGAATACATATTTAGATGAGTTACCCCAAGACACAGAACAAATGATCGTGCTCATCACGCAAATATTTGTCCTAGGTGGGAATCGAACCCACGACCTCTGATATAGCAGTCAGGGTCACTATCCACTAGGCCAACAGGACAGTCAGTTGTTATTATAATACAACATGCATTTAATAAACAGATCTCAGTTATATTTTGAGTACCATTTGTCTTAATTTTTTTTCATGCTATAAAAGCAAAAAATAAGAATCCTATATTTTTTGGAAATATCCAATCTGACAAGCTAAACAAAAATTCCATCAGTTGGAAAGTAATTTTGGATTACCAAGTCACATGGAACTTGCTTTTGATTTCTTACAGAAAATTACTTATTCCAAGGTACCTATCTAAGACTTTTTAACAGCAAGAGAGAGAACATTTTGCATTAAAATGAAGAATGAAAACCACTTACTTTATGCGGGTTCTCCTAAAATCATATCGATGTACATTAGTAATTATTTTTCTATTTACCTAAAGGTCCCTGGTCTCACATATCCCAAAGAGCTGCTTTAACTTTCCCGAGTTACAAAGTTTCGCCAAATATGCAGCAGTCTGTATGCCTCTTTCATATTGGACTTGAAATTCAGCATATTTTCTTACCTTCACACAAACAAGAAGAATTTAGAAAAGTAAAAAAGTATTTACACACTCACCTGGAACTTTTTTAATGTCTAAAAAAATAATTTTATTTAGATTTTCAAGTATAAAGTTGGTATTACAAGCTACCTTGTTCTACTTACAGGTTTACTGTCGAACGGATTTCCTGCACGCATAATAAAATTGATGCTTTTTTCTTCCGGTGTGCTATCTGTTCGTTCCGCTTTCTTTACGCTACGTTTAATGACTTGGTCACGTAGTATGTTTCCACCCAACAGATCACTGAAAAGCACGTCGTTGTCATCTTCTGGTTTAACTGTAAGCGTAGGTGTAGTAACTTCTGCAGCGTTATTATTATTCTCGGTTGGTATTACTTTTTTAGTTTCTAATTCATTTATTTTTTTTGTTATAACCTCCATGACGTCATCAGTTGACCTTAACATCAAGGTCGATGTATCATCATCTGTATAGCGTTCTTTGACCACATCTCTATGTTTATTGTCCAATTTATCCATCAGCTGTTTTACTTTAGGCCATGTTACTTGGTCCTGGTCCACCCCGGTGTTTAGAAAATCATCAACTCTTTGTTTCACTGAGTTTCTGTGTTTTACGGCTAAATTTTTCATGAGCTGACGGTAGCGATTTCTTAATGCTTTCGTTTTAACCCAAGGACTTTCTTCCTCATACCACTCTACTGTACCACCCTGTAGTTGATTTTTAGAGTCTCTATTAAAGTCCTTTCTTTGTATAGATTTGTCCACTTTATTTATTAGTTCGACTAATTGCTTCAGCAGCTGAGCATTTTGCAGGCCTTGTGTTCTTGTTATAGTTATTTCTTTTGTTCTTATGGGTGTAACATATTCGTCACTATCGTCATGGTCTGCATAAGTTTTGGTGTCTTTTAACAATGATGCTATGTCATTTTTTGCTTCTTCTTCTAAATTTTTACTTTTTATTTTAGGCAGCTTCTTCTTTATTATTTTTCTATCAAGTTTCTGTCGAGAAGAGAGAAAACCGTAATTGTATTAGCCTGTCAAATAATCGCATTTGCAACTTAGATTCACGCCTTCCTAATATTGTTTTCATCCCATACCGTGAAATTACATTACAAATTTTAGTATAATTAAAATTTAATTTAATTGGTCTTATAAATTATTCTATTGAATTCAAATTATAAACTCTGCCTGCCTGCCCCTCAAAAGTAGACCAAAGCTCTTTGAGACCTTCAATAAACTTTCGTAGCCAGCACCCAGGTATCCTACCACCACCTCCTGAGCTAAGACTGTTGCAGTTGAGGAAGTGAGACGTCGCTCTACAATTTACCTCGTGTATGCACTGTCTCGCTTCCACAATAATCAATTAACCATAAAATAAACGATCGCAACTATTTTTCTTGTACCGCTTAATAGACCAGATAAAAATAATAATGTGACAAAGTGTCATGCTTGTTTCACAATCTAATTTCATTCGTTTTATTTTTATTCTTAATTGATTGCTTGAGTATAAACTCAAACGTATTTATATTTGAATATGTACAAATTACCTACTACTGAAAACACGACCTTGACATACCACTAGATTTCCTTCGAAAGGTAGGAAGTATATACATATAACGCACTGAACTAGCGTTCATTCCATCTGTCATAGTAAAGACACGCGTGATTGATATGGATACACAAGGTACATCAGATATAAGTAACGTAGTCGAGACGAATCGAATTAACGTCATGTATCCAAGAATACGAACGAAAAACGAGGGAAATACTAAAAGGGAGTATATTAGAGTGTGGCCCAACTTACCGAGGCATTGCAGATGGTGACAGCACATATTATTAAAATAAAAAACTCGAAGTTCCTCATAGCGCACTTTCACCACCGTGAAGCGGTCTTACCGTGGGTAATTCTGACAAAACACTAATTAATGTTTACCGATAAAATGCAAAATTGATATTTGCTGAGAGATGTCGCTATTAAATTGTATTGTTGGCTATTTAAACGGATTTGTACGTGTTATCACAACTTCCTGACAATTAACTGGCCTCAAAACTTTCTACTGAAAGCTGGCTTTATCAATATTTAAATAATTGACAAAAAATAATTAATATATTTTTTAGATTTTGTCAAATCCATGTTTTTATAGTGAACACGACTGTTGCTGCCAGTGTCTTGTAGATTTTTGATGTGTGTGCCACCTTAATATCTCATATCTATATAAATAACCATGAAATAGGTACAACCACATTTAAATAAAACATGCCATTAAATATTATACATATAAGTACTTACATTTTATATTGAGCATTGCAAACATATTTTAATACTGCCACCTCCATATAAAATTCAGTGCCTTCACAAATTTTGCTTGTTCTTAATGTAATTTGATTGAAAAAAACAGTTTCAATTAAGTAAAAGAAATATCTGTACATGTCTCACCAATTATGCCTTTAGAAAATAAAGTCTTATTTGTACCTACTAGAGGAACTACAGGTATTTGTTCCACGCTTAAATTACAAGCAAAATTAAATTACAAAATAAAATATTCAAAATATTATACTAATCAACTTTATTGGGGTATGGAAAGACGAATAAATAAAAAAACACAATTTATTTATATCTCTTTAATCCACTATGTTGCAATATGACAATATTCTTGTCTAAATAGACCGGAATGGTCCCAATACGATTAGAATCGTTTATAAGTGACCGATTGTAATTATTCGATACTTTGTAAGTCACAAATTAAAATTCAAACTCTGTTTCTAAAACTATTTATAACATGTCTAACATCAAAAGCTTAACTACAATAAAAACTAGCACAGTACGTTAAACAAAAAGCATTGTAACGAAATATTGCACAAATTAAATTTACAACTTAACTTTTAAATTGCTAACTTTGACTAGGGACTTTGTCTTTAGGGGTTATGCTGTCATCAGTAACTTTCTTCGAGTCTACTTGTTGAGTGTACTGAGCAGGGTCGACTTGTTCCTGAACCTTGCTATCATTTTCAGGAACTTCACCGCTTTGGTATTCTTGCGCGTATTGCGTAGTATCATAATTCTGATCACCTTGGTAGTTAGGGTCTGTTGCGTAGTTGTCGTATTGTTGGTCGTATTGCGCGTTGGGGTCAGTGAACTGTTGCGGGTACTGCTCGTAATTCTCGTATTGTTGCTGCTCAGCGTTGTACGGTTGCTCGAAGTTCTGTTCGTACTGATTTTCGTAAGGTGCTTCAGTTGTTTCAGCAGCTGGTTCGTAAGTTTGATCATACTGATAAGGTTGTTCAACAAATTCCTCAGATTGTTCAACTTCCATCGGTTTTTCTGCATCATTTGTTTCTGGTTCTGGTTTGTATGCAGTTTTAGTTTCCTCTTCAAAATGTACGGGTTCCTGATGTACTTTTTCCGGTTCAACATCCTCTACAATATTTTCGTCTTCGATTTCTGGTTCATTTTCGGTGACTTCTGATTGTATTAGTCCTTCACTTTGGTAACGGTCGTCTTGTCCGACTCGTGCGACTGATGCGACCGGTCCGACCGGTCCGTCTGCGGCGTCTCGGGGGGACTCAGCTCGGGGATAGTCTCGTCCGCCGTCGGTCGCGGGATGTGGTACATTTCGGTCGGGTGAGGTCGTGTGCGTGGGATGTGCTGGAATGGGACAAATATGAATCTACAGCACCATTGAACTATGTATTAGGTAATTACTATAGGAGAATAAGAAAGCCTCTGAGTAATATTTACATTGATGAGAAATTTTAAGAAAAAATATTTCTGTCTGGCTGGATTGGGTATCATATAAACTAATTAAACTTTAAACACTAAGCATGGACATTACCTGTTATCAATCTTTTGCTAAGTTATTCACATAAAGCTTTATGTAACATATACAGCGTCAACAATTTCAGGACTATGTTTTTCAGACTGAGAACTTACTATCCTTGCTTGATTAACTGTTCGAATCTGGCATTGTGTGATCCACACATTTGACTTATTTTCGTCGAAACTTTTTTTTTTGACATAGCTATTTGAGGCATCAAATACTGAAATACATACCTTGGTAATTGCTAGGTGTGTTGTGTGGGGACTGCATGGAGGCAGACAGGCCGTTTACTTGACGCTGGAGAGTGGCCAGCTCTTGCCTGCGCACACCACACGCGTGAGACACACAACACAAGTGGGAAAACGAACACCATGCATGGAATAGGTCAGATTTATAGACATGTAATGAATGTGATATTTATGTACACAAATGGTTAATTGTTATGGTCTTCAATGTGAATTTTATCTGAGCAACATTACTTGATTAAATATGTTCATGTCATATTGATACGTGTTTTTTTACTCGCTCATGACTCTCCCAATTTTCTGTATAGTTTCGAACTATACGGAAAATTAGTAAAAAAGTTAAATTTCTTAAGACTTGGATAAATGCTTCCAAATTTTAACATCTGGGACTAATGTAATGTTATATGCTAATCTGATTTCAAATTCAATTATTATGATAACGACTAATGCGCTAACTAAATGACAACAATACAGTGCTGAGCATGCAAAAACGAAATGAGATCTATTACTACCTGTTTAACTACTGTCAAATACCGACATCCATCACTCCTTACCTTCACTGGATCATCATCAGAATCATCAATTCTATCAATCGAGAGATCGCTTAGATGCCTCGTCAGTTCCCCCACATCATCCCTTGAATGATCACTTAGACTGTCCCTCCTAAACCTATGTCTATAAGTGTTCGGGGTCGAAGTGTAATACGTGCGGTCTAAGTCATAAGATGTTCGGCTATTCGGATAACCACTCAAAGGCGTGTAGCTTCGTAAAGGGGTGATGGTGGTGCAATACTTCTTGTGGGAGCTCCACAAGTTTCTAAGCTTTCTCATTAACTCAACGTTCCTGCAAAGCAATTGTGTTCTTTCTGCTCTGGAATGGAAATTTGTGGGTGAATATGTTTAGACTAGATGACGTTTTAACTGAATGATCTGACTATGAAATACGTATGATATTAACTAGATTGGAAACTTTGGCATTATCTTTAACAATGAAATTAGCCTCTTTTGACAGTGCAGTTTCAAAACCAGCCTTAATTCCCAATCCAACTTCAAAAGGTTGATACAATTAACATTAGATGATTTTTAGAAACTATTTATTGCACACACTTAATATATCGTTACCCATTTAAAGTTTATGAAATTTTGTACTTTCTCACAACACCGAGAGACAAATATTAAACATTAATACATGAATAAAATGCTCTTAAAACAATAACAAGCTGATAAATAACTATACCACTAACACTACATTGCACAAAGTTACGACAATTAAAGCAACAATTAAAAATAGCAAATATTTTAACAACATTAAATCGATAAATTTAAAGTAATTTCATTTTAATTATAACAAGCACTCTTAACAAAGGTTAAACCTAAAAAAACGTTTAGAGAGCAAAATTTTAGTAAGGATATTTTCGCTAGCATTACTATAATATAAATTCAACTTTCAGTAAATATAAAAATATTTTGAAAACAAGTAAAAACCTCTAAATAATTCTTACACAAACGTAACTACGTGTTATCTTAAATCTACTTTTATCTAAGCTACTGCTGAAAAAATCTAGTTGTATACGTCATTCGCAATTCCATTGTTTCAATTCCTTTACTCAGTCAATCAGAAAATGTCTTTCACAGCATTTTATGATGCCTCCTCTTGAACAGCCTCTTGTGGTTCTGAAACAGTCTCTTCTTGCTCTTTTATTACTTCACTTTCTGTTTCGACTGTTTCTTGTGTGACTTCAGTTTCATTATCATTAGGTTGTCCATTTCCTTCATCATTAGGTTGTGTGACCTTTTCAGACTGTTGATCATTGTTTTCTGTTGACATAGCCTCTGGGTGGTCAAGGTTTTCAGTTTCGGTTTTTGAATTGTCGCTATAATCGTCTCCAACTTTGACTTGTTCAGCGCTACCTACGTCTTCGATAATCTCTACAGTCTCATTCAGAACGTGTACGTCTCCGTCCGAGACTTCCATGCTAATGCTATTCTTTACGCCTCTATTCTCATCAGCTTGCACTACTATTTCCTCGACGTGCACTCCTCG
Source organism: Chrysodeixis includens (assembly GCA_941860345.1). NCBI lineage: Eukaryota > Metazoa > Arthropoda > Insecta > Lepidoptera > Noctuidae > Chrysodeixis > Chrysodeixis includens. The sequence continues at coordinate 823,000 of OW796116.1, forward strand.
CTTCTTCTTCTCTTTTTTCCTAGGTTTTGGTACTAATTTAACGCTTATATCAACTTTAATCGGCTCCTTTTTCTCCCGTAAAAAGGGCTGTTGTATCATAAGCGGTAAGTTGTAAATCTTCTCTCCTTTGATGTTGGTGAGATCCTGATTGGTCGTTAACGGGCCAACGATAATTGGCGGGTAATTATTCGACGAATCGGACTCTTTTGCGGAGCGGCGCTTGGAACGGCGACTCTCTCGGTCTCGCGATCTCGAACGCTCGCGCTGTGTTCTGATTGGTTCGTCTGTACGGCCGCGACTCTGCGCTATGCCTGCCACCAATAAAAACACAGCACGACGTTAAGACAATACTTTCAAATGGGTAACGATATTTCAGCTAGCAATAAGTGATATTAAGGAAATCTATATATCATGCTATTAGAGTTAAATAGTTCGTACTTGTGCCTACGATTTGCGTCGTCGAGCTTGTCTGTGAGCAAACGACATTCGCCGGTGAGTTTCTCCATCAGACTGTTTTGTGATTGTATCATGGACTCCAACTCAGCCACGGTTTTAGCTGCGGAACCAAATGTTCTAGCTTTAACTCTTATCTTAGACACTACTACGGGGAGGTCGTTGTAAACAATCTGATGAATAAACTATTGAAAGTTAAGAAAGAATACAAGCCCTTTCATAGCACTAGAGTTGTACATGCAAGCGCAGAAGATGAAAGGGTAAAGTATGAATGTTTTGAATTTGTTGTTTAGAATTATTTGAGTGTGAATCTTTCAAAACATCAATAGTTTACCCATCGAACGAGTGTTTCCCAAAGGTTTAGAGTAAGGTTAGTCCAACTTTGAGAGTACTACGGGGTTGTGCTACGTACCGTGCTTGTTCTCCATGGACTCCAGCATTGTGGACAGTTCCTTCTCCTTGTGGTTCTTCTGCGGCGATATCGGGGTTAAATTCTTCATCGTTTGCTGGAATTTGAATAAGAGACACTATTTTCTCAAGTACATTGTCTACAGTGATTTTGTTAGATCAAGGAGTGACTGACAGTTATTGTGTGACATGGATTATATGTTATGGAATGAAACTGGAATGTTATTAACTGTTAGAGGAGGAGAGAAATGTGAAATGTGATTGGCTTGAGTTTAATACTTGTTGTGTGAAAAGAGATGTAAAATTTATGAAACGTCATTTTACAAGATTAAGAGAGAGTATTGGAACACTATTGAATTCTTGTCATTGTACCTCTTTCTCCAAGTTAGATATTTGTTCAGAGAGGCGGAGATTTTCGCGACGAGAGTGGACCAGGTCTGCATCTGCTCGGTCCAGGCGCTGACGGAGAGACTGGATCTAAGAAAAGAAAAGAAAATAGGTTCATTACACATAAAAAGATAAATTTCTAACTTAAACAACTCAGAAACGGTTCACACAATTGAAGCAAGTTATACCTAAATGAGATTCTTTAGATTTTAACACGACATTTCCACAAAAAAAAGTTTGACCAAATTTTTCGAAACGTCTCTCCATAGAACCTCATTGGACGCAGAATCAAAAAAAATATCGTTTTTTTTTTAAAGATTTTCAGAATTTAGTCCATAATCACTATATTCACTATAGAGCTACCAGAATCTCTTTCTAAGGGTTACATACCTCAGAATTGAGCCGGTTGGTCTCATGCTTGGCCTGTCGCTGGTGTCGCTCGATGGCGAGGCGCGCGCTCGCCAGCTCCTCCTCCAGCGACGCCTTCTCCGCGTGCGCCTGCGCCAGGTCCGCCTGCAGGGACGCTGGAAGGACGGTAGCATTGTAGTGGCGGGAGAATTAGTACAAGTAATTAATAACCTTACGGGCAATTATATTTTTGAGCCCTTTGGGGTTGAAACGCTTGGGCCATGGGGACCGGGTGCACGAGCTCTGTATAAGGAACTCGCTAAGCGCTTGGTCGACTCCACCCGTGATCAGAAGGCTGGACTGTATTTCGTGCAAAGAATTGGCATTGCCATTCAGCGTGGCAATGCGGCTAGTCTCCTGGGCACCTTTGTCCCGCCATTGACGGAGATGAGGATGTTACAGCCAAAGTGATTAATCTAGATATTATACATAATGACTAGTCATTATGAATAATATCTACTCAATTTGGATAAAGTGATAATTCACACAAAATTAATCACATTAACTAGCTATTATACATAATATCTTCAAAGAATTAGATAAAGTGATAAAACAAGTAGATATTCGTTTAAGAATAAATTTGTATTTCAATTTTCCTTAAGCATACATATCAGAAAGATTATTTTAACAATTAAAATAACATAAGATAATATTTTCACCTCAATAAACATAGATATTATAAAAAAAAAAAAAAAAACCTAACCTCACCTAAAGGTTTTTTTTTGGCAGGAGTGTGGATATCAAATGAACATTATACCTTTTGATCATTAGCGCAAATGTTGATATAGCAAATAAATATTCGACGAACTGAAAATTATGTCAAACGACATTATACAAAGTGATGATTTTCTTAAACGTTGTTCGATCAAACATGGGTGAACCTAAGATAAAGACCGTATTATTACTTTGGCTAACTTTGACACGATATTATGAATAATAACTAGATAATGTGATTAATTTATTACACTGTCTAGTGAATTTAGCTATTATCCATAATGACTAGTCATTATGTATAATCGCTCATTAATCACTATGACTGTAACAAGGATATATTTTTTGACGCTTTGTAAATATGTTATTTTTTAGTTACATAAGATAAGTTATAATTTAAAATTTGTAGGCGGTATTGCAATTAGCTGATGGTACTTACACATCTTGTTCTTGAGTTCCATCTTCAGCTCATCAATGGCGGCGTTCTTCATGGAGATCTCTCGCTTCAACTCGTTCTCTTCGCGACGTTGACGTTCCAGGTCCAACTTTATAGCAAAAAATAGAAAATGGCTGATAGCTGCCAGAAAATATACGGACAAATTTCTGTAGAAGAAACTTCTCATTTTAAATTAGGTTTGGTGTAGTCTTACTTACCAACCTTTGTAGAAGTCTGGATTATCTATGGTTTTTCGATTTTGACAGATAGTTTTACTTAAAATAATACAGTTATTTACCACTCCAATAAAGAATTTTCATAACAGCAATTTAAAATGTTTTACTACTTCACAACTTTTGCAGACCTACTAGAAATTCAGTGATTTATAAATATTCACCTGCAGTTTAGCAACATTATCGTACTGCGCGGCGAGGTCGTGCTGCAACTCATCGAAGTGCGCGTTGTATCGCTGCTCGGCCGCGCTTCGCTCTTGAATCGCTCGACGCGCGCCCTCACCAGCTAACTCGCGGATCTTATTGCGCTCTTTAGCAAGATCATCCTGAGAAACATTGTTATTGATTAGTATATTGGGAGAATTAAGATGTTGCGGTGGGAGGTTAAACTAGTGTGCCTGGTTGAGACAGTGGGTCCGGTTGCGCCTGTTTTTAGAATGGTGTTTGAGGCCAACTGGAGTCACAGAGTTTCTGTGCCTGACTACTAATGCAGAACAAGACGAGAAGAAATTTTGGCTTCGTAGCCTGACAGACCGCCTTAGTCGCGACTTGTTATAGTCTCCCACTTATTTTTCCGTGGGAAATCATCAAATGACCCCGCCCGCTGCGGGCGCAGCGGAGCGTAGGAGTGCCAGACTTTTACTGACTACAACCTACTATGTTCCTCCCTGGGTGAGAGCCAGGTATTCTAGCCACTAGACCATATCGGATGATACAGCCTTACCTTAAGCCGTCGCACTTCAGTCTCTAAGTTGTTCCGCTCCTCCCTCAGCTGGTGCTCCACCGCGTCCGAGCCGCGCTTGTAGCGCCCGTCGTCGTCGCGCTGCTCCAGGCTGTGCTTCAACTTCGATATCTGAGACTCGAGCGAGGACTTGTCTCTGATGAAGCAATATTGGATTGGTAAAGTTAACGAAAAGGAAAATGAGAATGAAGAGTTATCATGTGATGCCTTCATCGGGTTCTCGTAGCTGTAATTTTGACTGCAGAGATAATGCTACGATAACGCGACATATTATTATGTGTTTCGCTATTATTACGCTAGAAAAACGTAGGTGCGCTAACAGCTGAAGCTGATTTAAGAGACAAGTAAAGAAACTTGTAAGTTACCTCTGCAAGTTGTCGATCTGGCGCTTGAAGCCATCGAGGCAAGTTGAATCAACAAGCCCGGAGGCAAGCTTGCGCTTGTTCTCATTGTTCTCCTCCTGAGGACCAGATTCACAAATTAAACTCATTGAACATGAAAATTCCGGCTATAAATATTTTTTGTTAAATCAAACCTTACCTGCACTTTCTTAAGGTCAATCTTTGCTTGCGTGAGCTGAGCTTCTAGTTCTGCAATGCGGGACTCGAACACGATGTTAGGACCTTCCAGTCTCGTGGAGCGGGACTTGGCTGACTTACGAGCTTTGAGCGGCGTGGTCTGTTTCATAAAGAAATACAAATTTTACCAAATATAGTACAAAAAAATCACTAAGGAAGGATGAGGAGAATTAGTGTTCCTGAGTCTTCAAGATATTTTTTTGTGGTAGAAAGGTGCTCCCGAGGAATCAAGCTCCTACAGGATGGTGTTCCCTATGACTGGAGTTCCCAAGGAATGAGAGAGTCCCAGAGGGCTGAGGGTGATCCCGAGAGATGATGGAAGTTCCCTGAGGATGAGGGAGAGCCGGGATAGAGTTCCCGAGCGAGAGCCTGAATAAGGTTCGTTAGGGAGAGCCGGGATTGGGTTCCCGAGGAAGAGCCGGGATAGAGTTCCGGAGGGAGAGTAGGGATAGGGTTCAAGACGTTGTGTTTCTGAGGAATGAGGTATCTCCCGAGCTATGGTGTTCTAACTGAACTCATATTGAATAAATACCTTATTATCACTATCCAAGCCAGTGCTGTCGCCCAGCTCGTCCAGGTCATCGCTCTCGGAGCCGTGGTACGAGTGGAACATCTTGGAGATCAGCTTGTTCTTCTGCGCCTCGTGTAGATTCTCGTTCTCCGATATCACCTCCTTCACTTTACCCAGTAGATTGTTCAGCTCATCCTGGTGTATTAAGAATATGACTATGTTATGAATAGGCTACTGTCATTAAACCTTAAATATAATCTGGAAGTTATAATAATGTCTGGTGTTACTATGACACCAGCCAGCTACGCGGGACATATTAAAGTGCACAAGCGTGTGCGCAAACACAGGAACATTCTCTGTTCCTTTACTCTCGGATTCGATCCTGCAATACGACACGACCGGAGAGAGATCAGGCGCAGGACCAACATTTTTACGAAACCTTCCGAAACACGAAGTTATTAGATGATACAGATCAGTCAAGATACTGCTGTTATGACTACTACTGAATGTTAGTTTTCATGAGATAGTCCCAAGTTTACTTTCGATGTAATTTGTAGTCAGATTTTATTCATGATTGCTGGCTACTCACCCTGCAGTACTGGCTCTCGCGCTCCAGCTGCTCAATGTACTCCTCTTGCTTCTGTATGAAGTTGACGACGTCAGGGTTCGTGCCGCCCGTGACGTCACCACTCGCGGTTGTAGTAGGCGGAGGTGCCGCTGTGGATAATACATTGTGTTGTGAGGTGACAACTCTACATTTGCGGGATTTTTAGAGGTAGCATTGCGATTGCAAATTGCGATTTTATGTGATGGATAGGTAACTTCACCCTTGTCAGGTCTGTAACAATGTGATTGGGTGAAGCAAGATAGGACCTGAGCCCCAGCTTTTCTTCGTGTTAGAAAATATACATTTTTTTCGCGGCTTCGAACGCGTAGATGTAGGCTATAGCTACAAAATATCAACCCTCATTTTCACAGTTGGGTAAAAAGCCTACGTGTAATTCAGGGTGTCAGCTAACTCCATACTAAATTTCATTTAAATTGATCAAGCCGTTTGAGCGTGAAAGAGTAACAAACATCCATCCGTCCATTCATACTGACTGCACGGATAGCGGAGTGGTATGTCACCACGCCAATTACCACTGCACGCGACGTGTCGCGGATTCGATCCGCGTAGGACAAGAATTTGTGCGTTCCACAAAGGCTTGTTCTAAGTCTAAGTGTCTTTATGCAAGTGAATTGAATGTCTGTAAAACCCCCGAGATACAAGGATTAAATTCCTTAGAACGAGAGTCGTTTTTTTTAATTCTTACAAACTTTCGCGTTTATAATATTAGATAGATAGATAGAATATTCTTTATTGCACACCACATGAAAAACAGATTTGACAAACGTAAAAGTTACATGGTGCCACAATGGGCGGTCTTATCGCTAAGAGCGATCCCTTACAGATACCTTGGGATGGACTTGACTTGGATAATATTAGTAGGTATTTATAATATCTTACCGGTGTGAGCAGCAGGCGGTGTGTAGTTGTTGAGGCTGTCTGCGTACAGTGTGGTGTACTTGGCAGTCAGTCGCGGCCTGGGTCGGTACTCCGCCAGTGTATAGCTCGAGAACTTCTTGTCCGCGTCGCCATCTGACTCGTCCAAGTTCTTCACTGATGTTGAACCGCCGTAGCTACGTACCTAGTATAACAATAATAAATAATGTGAATGTAAAAGTATTGTTTACAATTTAAGTTTTCTATAATGCCAATAAATTACTATTATGTAAAAATTATGCTTAATTAAGTATATGAATTTTTTAAGTTGTTGAAAAAATATATAGATAACTAATATCTATTGTGTATTATGGTTGATAGGTATCTAATAGTTACTTAAACGTTTTAATAGAGGTGTTCAAGTCTACTACTTTTTGAGTTGACGATAGATTAAGTATCAAGAAAATCATAATCAATTGTCAAGTCAAACCGCAGAGACGACATTTAAAATGATAAATGTTATAAAATCGTTCCGAAATCAAAACAGTAAAAAAGCGCCCTTACTCAACTAACAGGATAGTTACATGACACACCACCACCGCGATGCACGGATAAAATTAATTAGTGCGGGTGTCGTTTACCAAAAAAAACAAAAAAGATTACGACAAATAAAAACACATATTTAACAAAACGAAACATAACTAATTAAATTATATTTTAATGATTTTATTTCATTCTATTATTTAAACAGTGCCTATCAAGACATATTATTAAAAAAATAATACCACAAAAATTTTAAATACCTAAGATTTAAAAAAAATAATTATAGTTACTCACGCTTGGCGCGTAATTCCCCGACAAGAAGTACCGTAGCTTCGACACGGCCTCCTTGTACGCCAACTCTGTGTAATCCGGGATCCTCTTCAACCCATACTCGTTCATCTTACTTGGGCGGCTGTTCAAATAATTCGTGTAATACATAATTAAAAAAAAACAAATCAACTGTCAACAAAACAAAACATTTTTAAACTTCGAAACAAAAAAGAAACATAAAAAATCAATTGGTTTTCGAACTAGTGAAGCGCATTGCGCTTGGTTGTCGAGTGCGGAGTTTAAACTGGCCGTATCGATTCCACAATGCGGTTGTCATGGCAACGGTTGCTAGGGTAAACAAACTCCTGGCAACCAGTGTAGGGATGGGCGATCGATTTAATATTTCGTGATGATTAGATTAGTTGGAAGGATTAGAATGTTAATTAGAGATAGGTAATGGAAATATGGCGTTTGCGTGATCGATGTCAGGGTTATTAATAATTTTAGTACAGTTTCATCGATGCCTGTTTAAATTAAAGCCTTGTTACGGTATTAACAAACCCCTTGTTTTCATTTCATTTAAAAAAGATTGTGTTTATGTATATTACTAGCATGTTACACAATAAAGGTGGGTTGGTTTAGTTACGGTGTGACTGTGAACGCGGGTTCGATTCCTGGGTAGGACGAAAAAAGTTTTGCGCTTCGCGGTTAACAATAGCAGGTACAATAAATTCGGCGATTTCAGAAAGTAATATAACTAAGGATTGACTCTGATTTCCTCCTAAACATCACATACTTTTTGAATTTAATCATTGTTAGTAGTTTGATTTCAAACCTACGACCATGTATAAATTTGGTTACTGAACATTGGGTCACTAATTTGTGTGTATGTAGTCGTATTTCCTAAAGCTAAATGTGGACGTAGGCGAAGTCGCGGGTATCGTCTAGTATTTTTATAAAAAACATGTCTAGATAACTTTTTCAGACTATGTTTTTTCAGAAGTGTTATAACATAAATAACTCTAGGTAGTCGTAGCATACTATTATTAAATTACTACTGCTCTGTTGAGTTCTATAGGCAAACAGAGTAAGGAAAGTGATTATAATAGGAATTGTGAATTTTATAGTTGAATACTAATTTTGAAACGTCAACCCTATTTAGGTTGACGTTAGGTTTCAAACCGTACCATATTTCAATTGCGTATAATAAAGACGGATCAACAATTAAAAGCGTTGAATTACTTTTAAATTAATTTGTGTCTTAGTTTTCATGGGTTAGGTGTTTAAAAAATCTGTATAGATAGTTATTTTGTGTCTTGACTATTTAAAGTAAATTAAAATATATATACACCGTGTAACATAATTAACGCACATCCTGAAACTACTTTGTTCAGAATCGATAACAGAATCCATTTCATTAATAAAAATAAATATTTTTTTTTACCAAAAAATTATTTAGAAATACATAATTAAATTGAAGACACTATTTTCTATATTAAAGCACTCGAAGTAAACGAAAATGAGCCTTAAGTCGATGCAATAAGGCTATAAGGCTATAGGCTATAAGTAACGTATTGAGCAATAGGGCGCCCACGCGTTTTGCCAATTATTTGTACAAATTATTCTGACAATATGTAATAAAAACAAATATCTAAGAAAATGATAAAAATGTTTCAATACATTAATTGTGGATAAAAAAGGATATTCTTTTTGGGGTGTCTGTGGATGTGCGTTGTTTCCGTTACACGTTGTATATTTTAATTATTTAGTGATTCGGCCAAATTAATATATTATAAACAGTATAGCACGTTACAAAATTAAGGCCAATACAGAACTAATTTTATTTATTAGTAGGTACATCAAAATCAAAACTCAGACAATTTTAGTTTCTCCAATATTTTTTTTAAGCAAATAAGTATCCATTTTGAAAAACTTTGAAAGGAACACAATAAGCTTTTAACTTACGTAGATTTTGAAGGTGACGCACTTTAAATTAAACATTAGCGCGGGAGATTAAGATTCAAAAGCATACATTACTAAATCGATAAAAAACTAACCAAACTAAAAAAAAAGAAATTCACTAGGTTCTTTATAATGTCAACAACTTGCCGTATCTTAGTCCGCTTGAGTTTTCCGTTCATCTCCTTATCGGAGCCAGCGCTGGACCCGCTCTTCACTCTGTACCCCGTCGGCTTCGACTTCGTTATGTAACTCGTCGAACCCATACCTATCGCTTACACGCCAACTATCGCGAAATTATTGCGATTTGTATTCAAAACAACGCGAATTTATGCCACCCGGATACTATTAAAATTGATATTTTGCAATAGAACCGCGACCGTGTCTAGGTAGTCGACACGATAAACAACCTATAAATTCAAATTCAAATATTCGAATTTGGAAGGCATCGCGAGCGCGCGCTGCCGGCAATAGACGAGGTTGTCGAAAAAGGAATGAGTTTTGGAAGAAGTTTATTCTGCTTCCTGTGTTTTGTCTCGCTCGCACCCGCGGGAGTATCGGCTATGTCTGTTTCGTATTGATGGAAAAGTTTTCTTCAGGATACGTAGTCCAGGAGTCAGGGTGGAAAATGGTCGTGTCCTGCTGATTTTTTTTCTTTGACTTTGTTAACTGGCTCTTAAAAAGATGATGGAACAAACTTGATTCTTCCTCACATGACTATCCACTTTTAGAAAATTACCGGAATAAAGGCAGGAGAAAGACCTTCGCCCTACATTGACGGCCAACAATGGCTTACAATATGCCTAGCCTTTTCTCTATTTTACAGAATGAACAGAACGGGGCAATAATAGCAAATTAATTGGTTAAATGGTATTAACTTAAATATTAACTCAACTTTTTACGGAAACCACATAAGCAGCGATACATAGAACTACATGAATAGAATAGAATACTCAATATTGTACACCGTAGTTACACAAAACTCGTTACTTACAAAGCTCCTATAGAAATATTCAGTAAGGCTTGTACACAGTCCCCTGTCTCCCGGCCTAAGCGACAGGCAGTGTCTAGCGTGCATCGAAGACAAGCTAATAACTTTTGGAGGGAAAATACATCGGCGATCACGCGACAAGATGGCTGCCACCACAAATCATAACGTTTTACGTTCACTGACTCATCCGTTATAATACGTATTAAAGTATTTACTATCAAAATGTTTACTGGATTATGCAAATGTGGTAGAATGGTTTTGGAAAAATTCTGATGTTTGCGATATAGGTCGAGGGTTTTTACGCGCGAAAATGTTTTTAGTTCACTTAAAGTTAAATGATCCTTAATTTTTATATTTAGGCCATTTTTACTTGAGGTTAGAAATATAAAATTCATATCTATTATAATTTTGGGGTGATAAGAGTTAGAAAATAAATATTTGTTGAGTAATGGCCATAATAAAACGGTTTTTTGGACAAGATTTGTGCGGTTACCCAGAGAGCACAGGCTTTAACTACGTTATCGGACTATGGTTTGGAAAGAATATGACTTCTTATCACTGAGAACCTTTTACAGCAACCATTACAATACCTCTGCACGTTGGTAAACATGTAAGACAGGCAAATGAGAACCGACACGGAATTGATGAAGATGAAGTAAGAAAGTGGTGGAAGCTTAAATGACGAGAAGATCATCTTTTCTCCTCCATTTTTCCATTCATTATAAAAATTCTATAATTTCCAGAAAATAATTACGATCAAAGCAAAGAGACAAATACATAAATTCACTCAGTAATATGATGTCTATTTACCAGTTATACCTATTCCACAAAACGTAGAGTTGATACAACATAAATATTTTCAAGTAACTGAAGTGTACCTACCAGCTAGTACATTAGTACGTCCCAATACACGTCGGTGTAAGTCAGTGCCGGAGCGAGATCGCGTGACTTGGCTCATTATGTTATTTTCACCGGGTTTTCTTACATTAACTTCAGATATTTCCACAAAAAACGTCCAGTTGCATTTAAAACTTTGTGCTTTATTAGAAAAGTTTAGAAACTTTCTCTGATAGAGGATCTTTAGAGGTTTTTAAGTCTGTTTTAATTAAATCCACAAAAGGTTTAGTGCAATGTTTAAACTATCTGAGTTTACCTACTATAACGGGCCTAGTGGTTAGTGGAGCTGACTGGTATACCGGAGGTCGTGGGTTCGATTCCCACGTAGGAAATAATTTGTGTGATGAGCACGAGGTGACTAGATAGCATTGTGGAATAAGGTCCTCTTTAGCAGTTACAGATAACGCTTTCGCGGTTTTTATCTGCTCTCCTTTTTATTATTTCGTTGCTTAAAACTTGTAGACAAGTTATATTTCTCTAAACGCCAACACTACGCCAGTGACAAGTCACGTCACATGGTGAAAAGAAATATTTAGTGACGACTCAGGAGTATAGGTCTATATTATAAGAAGACGGGAATAAACACATAACATCCTTGTATCGCGGGGGTTTCACAGACATTCATTTCACATGTACAAACACACCCAGACTCAGAACAAGCCTTTGAGGAACGCACAAATTCTTATCCTACACGGGGATCGAACCCGTGACACGTCGCGCACAGTGATAATTGTCGTGGTGACCTGTACCTCTCGGCTATCAAAACGGAATTGCGTCGCGTAAGTGTAGTATATCTATAAGTCTTATGTATTTCAGCACTGAATCACACATTTTATAATATGTTTCGGAAAAGTCCTTTCCTTTTTTTCTTTCCTTAAAGTCATTCCATGAATTCAAAAAACCTATTAAAATTCTTAATAAATTAAAATTTTCTAGGTAACTTAAACGTGACCCATAAGCGTTGAATACACGTAAGGTACTGCACTCATTAACTCAGCATTGGATTCAAATACCTTTGCTTTTGTTGGCAATGTTCCAAATTACAGTTAGAACTGCAAGGTTTCTACGAAAAGTCTTTGTTATAATGTCATTACTTGTACTAAGGTCCTAACTACCTAGTGAAGTAAGACTGTTGCAGTTTTGAGAGAGAGAAAGCAGTATACGGTGTAGAGCGACGTCTCGCTTCCTCAGCTACAATATTCTTAATCACGATGGGTAAGGGGATCGGTAGGAAGAAAAGAAACAGCAAATAAATTATTGAATAAATTTATTAGTAAAAAAATAATACTAAAACAATCTTCTCTACTTTTTGGTGTTAGTAGCTACACAACAAAACTTAATGTACTAAACAAAAAATAAATACTTTAAGTAGATCATTCGATTGCACGAAAAAAATAATAATTTCCATTTTTAATTAAATACTCGTCTAATATCGCAATGGCACTTTTGAATAAATACAATAGCAAAATAAGCAATCCACAGATTATATACACGAAGAATTTTAGTGATGTTCTGCCAAAATATATCATTGTCTATGGCACGAGGTATCAAAGCCCAAGGAGGTTTGATAGGAGATTATTTACAATAATGATTAACAATTAGCTTAATTAAAATACTAGATAATATTAGAGATAGTACGACGATGAATGTACGAAATTAAACGGACTAAGAGTTAGTTAATAAGTCTAATATTTTAGTTTAAAATCGGTATGAGAAATCCAGCGTCGTATTAGTCTAATGTAATTGTATTGCTAAACTTATGCTAGATTAAGTTGACGGATCAAAACTCGGGAGTATAAAAACAGACGGATTCGTTGGTCAAGCTTGCGATATATGTGACACCTTGATCTTCGTTCGTTATAATAATAATAATATGATTTAATATGAAGCATGTTCAACTAGTTCTAGACTAAAGTTCAGACACGTTGGTTCCAATGTTTGGGCAAACCTTGGCAGTGGTTGATCCATGTCATTTTTCACATAACCTACCAATATTGGCCCAAGCGTCGACGCCAACATGCATAGCGGGAATAAATTTCAAATAACATAAGTCATTAAAAAATGGTTACATATGAAATACGATACAAATCCCAAAATATACATCGTGCATAAAATTTAACTTGAGATGTCACATTATAAGACATTGTACGACCAACCACACACTAGCTACTACCATCGATTGGTCGTGAAGTTGTAAATGCAAAAATATCACCTAATTCTTAAGCTCATTGGAATTTGTTGACGACTTGCTTCACCCAACTGCCTTTAGCTTCCTCAAGGGACTCGGGTCTCTCTTCTTCATTACGTCTACTAGGAATGTTATCATCAGTACTGGGGGTTTCCTTAGGTTTGATTTCGCTGAGACTACGTTCGAAATTACCTACTTTTGTTGTAAGATACTTTGGTTTCGCTGCTTGCACAGGTTTCTTGATACTCTGATTTGTTTTTATCTGACTTTTCGAAAGCTGTTCGATCTCCATTCGCCTTTCTAGAACAGATTTCGATGTTTTCGGTTGTTCTAGCATCGTTTTTTTCGGGTCTTGGGTTGATTTTAGTTTTCTAGTTGCTGAATCTAGACTCGCCCTTTCAAAGCTCATCCTCTTTATTTGTATGTTTCCTTGTGTTTTGGTTTTATCATCTGAAGTTTCTGTTTCTGCTGTTTTTACCGGTTTCTTTCCGATATCACTTTTGACCATTTTGTCATCAGTCATTTTTGATTTTTCGTTGAGAGGGATAGATTCGGATCTTGCAATTGTTTGTTTGTAGTTAACATTCCTTTTGATAGTCTTCATGTTGACAGATTCAGAAGATGAAGATTGTTCAGAGCTCTTGGATAAAGACTTAGTTATATTTTTATTTTGAACTGTATTCGATGGCATTTGAGTTATTTTGGGTTTAGCTGGGACAGGTGGAGCCACTTTCGGTTTCACAACCTTCTCAGTCTTGCTGTGAATTCGCTCTATGTTTGCAGTTTTATTTGACGTCACAATAACTCGAGTATGTGTGTTTGTTTTTTCGTTGACAGTTGTGGTGATCGTTGTTTGTTTAGTGTTCACCGCAGACTTCTTTTTGATGCTTTCTACTTTTATTACAGTCTTATTCGTTGCTTTATCTTTACCTACAACTTCTAACTTCGATTCATCCACATCCTCCTGATCAGAGTATACTGCTGAATCTCTAAAGACATCTTCATCAGTCATTTGTTCAATTTTCTCAAATGACTTCTCGTAGAAACTTTCATCTGAGTTCAATTGTACTGGAGACTCAAGCATCTTATCTTTACCTTCACCATTTTGATTAGCATTTAATTTATTTTGTGTTTCTTGATAAGCTCCCTCGCTTGACGATGTTACGAAAGAAGAATTAGAAAATAAACTATCAGGTCTCACTGAATTTTTATTAATAAGTACATTAACCTTTTTGAGTGGAGATTTGTCGCTGATTAGAGTCGTTGGGTCTACGTAGTCCGACTGGGCTATTCTAGCACCTAAATGTTTGCTTCCCTGCATGTATATGGGCAGCTTATTCAGGCTTTGGTAGGAACTATTACTTGATTTCGAGGGTGAACTCGTTGCGCTAGTCTTCGTCACCATGCTAACGCTTTTCTCGTACTTTGGACGAAATACTTCCGGCTTTTCGTTGATATTGTCACAACTTAGAGACAATGCTTCGAGATTATGTTTCTCAGTCTGGCTTTCTGATAAAGTGGTATGTTCACAGACACTTTTACTGAGCAACTCATTGTTTACGGCATACACTAAAGTTGAGGTCGTTGGACTCGCGTCAGTCGATGTTATAATTACTTTAATGTCACTTTTGATCAAATTGTTCTGTACATCTTCAACTTTGGTTTGCTCAGCTTTGTTCTGGTTATCATCAGTATGTTCGTCACCGATAATACTCCTAAACCTTTGCAACAGATTTTTGGAATAACTTCTAGGGTTCAAGTTTGGTCGCTTTTCATTTGTGGGACTCTTTAAATCTGATTTCGTGCTATCAGGACTGCTCTGGTCATTAGCATTTATTTCAGTTTCTTCATTATTTTTATTCGGTGTTCTATTTTTAAATCGACTCAGAACATTTTTTAGTGACAGCATATTTGATGTTGGTTTGTATATTTTATGCTCTGGATGTATTACTTCGATATCATTGGACTTAGTGTCATCATTTTGTTCTAAAGGTAAGACTTCACAGGAGGATGTAGTCGATATATTTAAATTCGGTTGAGATACAGTAAGGAGGTTCTCATTTTTATTCTTGTCTAGATTTATATCTTCAAATTTACTTTTGTAACATCTATCGATTTCTTCTTCTAATTCCAACGTTGATTGGCTTATGTTTTGTACGTAATCAGACTCAGTACTATTAGATTTGTTAAATTTGAGAATGTCACCGTCACTCATGTCATCATAGTTAATTTCACTTTGATCTGAAGCTATTGTGTACGGTCTATCAGTGCTCATAACTTTGCCGTCCCTGTTAAGGTAAGTCTTGCTATTACTATTAGGCTTACATTTGAAAGTAACTAAGTTGCTATCTTCTTGATTACTTGTAACTACTTGAAAACTTCTTGGCAAAGATCCAGATTTTCTGTCTCTTGATACATTGAAATGTTCCTTTTGCCTGCTAAGCCATATTTCTGGTGTGTTAGGACTCTGTTGGTCTGGACTCATGGGTAAGTAATCACCAGGTAAGTCGCTTGGTACGTCTTTCTTTCTTCGACAAACTTCTACTAAAGAATCGTATACATTTTCACTTAGTATAGGACCTTTGCTCTCCATAGTGACGTAATATTCTGAAGACGTTCTATTAACTTTCTCTGGTGATCTAACAGGCACATCGTATATACCTTCAGTGTCTTGTAATTTGTTCAGTTTATTAAAAGATAAGTACACGTAGTCTGAGTCTGGGCCTAGATGTGGATTAACAACAGCATTATCATCGTTAGGTGGGGTAGCTAACCTCTTTGGTCTACTCACTTGTGGATTATGTTGTATAATTTTACTTTTAGCGTTGAGAGTATGTAAAGATTCTTCGCCACGTTTATCGACTCGCAAAGTTTCATAAATATGATCTTCGTCAATTTCATCATTTATTTCTGTTATGGAACTTGTAGTTGTGAGATCCTCTTCCTCAGTTTTGTCATCGTTTAGATTTTCTGAAGTCTGACGTCCATATTTAGGTTTAATTTTTGTTGAGTCTAGACTTTTTGATAGCACTGCGTGTTCGGGGTTTGAATGAGACTTCATTAATCTTTGATGACGTCTCTGAGCTGTGTTTCTAAGCTGCTGTTTCTTTATCAACTTCTGGAATTCCCTGTTCTGCATCAACAGCTGAGAAATTATTTGTTCTAAAGGTTGTTCGACTTCTTCGCCACTTTCTAAGACCTCATCAGGTTTTGTCTCCATCTCGCAAGTCTTATCATCTACTTCTGAGCCTTCGTTTATCACTTTCTGCTTATTTAAGTACTTTACTTTCTCCAATTCGTTCTTTTTAAATGAATCTGTTTTTTCTATCAGTTTCTTGTATGTTTCTTCGTCGATGTCTTCGTCTTTGCTAATAGTTTCAGGTACAGGGTTTGGTGTATCTTTAGGTTTATCAACATTTAGACTATCGGTAGATTCAGATATATGTAGTATATTCTCAGTAGAAACATCGGTGGAAAAATCAGCGTAGAATTTAGCTGTAGTATCAGAACCTAAGCGTAGACCCTTTGCCCTATTCTTCTTTATTTTAGAAATCTTCTTTGGTATGTTTTTAGTGTTGTACATTCTAATTTCTACGGTCTGTTTTGCTTGACCGATCCGTTTTCTACTGTCCAGTTCTGGGTCGGAAATGATTGTCCCATCACTCGCTTTAACTTTCTTGGTTATTTTATTAGAACCACAGTTCTTGCATTCGAATTCTATCTTTTCGTTACCTCTCACTTCTGTTTTTTCTTCACCGTCCTGCGATTTCTTAGTTACTATTCCAATCATGTTTTGCTGTAGACCCGGTTCAGACTTTCTTCTCCAAGTTCCTATTTTAGATAGCTTAGACCTCTGCGGATCATCCTTAGATTTCGACCTCAAAGTATCAGTTTTAGGTTTTTCATCATTGCATCTAGATCTCCTTGAATGTATCGTACTATTCGAGTCTGTGACTACAATATTTTCTTTAATTTTAGCGCATTTTAGACAAGTCTTTTGTATTTGTCTAACGTTGGTTAACGAGTTATTAGTGTCGCTTAAATCTTCTTTACTCTTACTGTTCTCTGTATATCCTATAATATTATCAGATGAATGATACCCCCTAGTTTTAGTCAGCGAACTTCCGAATTCTTTAGTAAAACTTTCTTGTGAAGATTTGAAGTCTGAGCATTTGCAGGCAGATTGCTTTCTTTCTAGGTGCTCAGCGCTTCCCGAGTCGATGTAATGGAGAGATCTATCGCACTCGGGGCACTTGTCTCCGAGTTCTCCGTCGTCATGTCTGCAGCCGCATTTGTCGTTTCGCTTCACCTTGGCTAGTTCTGATTCGCAATCCGAACAGAGGTCGATGTAGCAAGTTTCACAGGTGTAATCTGTTCCTTTTTCGGCGGAGACTTGAGTACAGTCGCACTCCTGGCTCTCGGCTCTGGAGCTTGGGACAGTGTATTTTCTGTTACCTTTCTTCAGTCGTCCTCGGAGGCCATTCTCGAATGATTTCCGTCTTTCTCGTTCTAGTTTTCGTTTCTCAAGGTATTCTGGTGCTGATAGTTGTTTCCTCATTGACGCTTGGGTTATTAAGTTGTGGGATTTCTCTGCTAACATGTCATCTGGAAAATTAATAATTACGTTTAGTATTTTTTAACATTTACTCGTATCATCGTGTTACACTTTATTATTGTGAGTGGCTGTTGCCTAATTTGTTTCACATCATATTTTGATGTTAGCAATTTTTATAGGTTTTATAGTATGATAGAAACTCACCGTCCGTTTTGTTTTGTCCAAGTTCCATGACCAGCTGTCTCGCGTGAGATGGGATAACTGCATTGTAGTTCTCCAGTATCACCTGAAAATCATACCATCATCATCATTAAGATCTTGGTATCGCTTAAGCGGAAAACTGTTCCTATTGAATTGAGGCATTATTGGAATGAAGAATGGTGTTTCTTAATCAAGAACTTCATACTAAGTGTATTATTCTTACAAACAACAACACTGCTCTTGCGCTGTATATTTTGGCTTTCCAACTTGTTAACTCTTTCTTATGATCACATGTTAACATAATTATATCCTCACCCTCTTGAGCAGTAGCGTCCACTCGCGCTTGTGCCTTGGCGAGCGCGCCTGCAGCGTGAGCTGTGCGCGCGGCGCGTCCCACGGGATCACGTGGAACGACAGCGGCGCGCCCGCTATCGACTCCACTAGCATCATGTTGTTGCACTGGAAACATACATAATAAGTTATAACATATAAGCCTCAACATATATTCCTCGAATCAAATCAAAAGTCATTTATTCAAATTAGGCTACAATGTAGCACTTTTGAACGTCAAATTAATAATAGACAGCACCCCATCGTCAACCCTTCACCACTTCTTGTGCTTCAACATTTTCATAACGCCATCTAGTCTCAAATTAAGTATAGGAGAGTAACTTGTGTTACTAATACTAGTTTCTTAACTTAGCCTGACCGCGTTACAGGATTATTACCTCATCAATCTCTTTTTTAAATTTCTGATCTAAAATAACCATATCTTAATAGGTTTATAACCGATTCTTGTTACTTACGTTTTACTACCAAAAAAATACTCAAAGCTTTAGAACATAAGGTGCAAATTGCAATATTGATTGTGATAAAACAAGCTAGGTTATTGATATGAACATGTACCATGATGTGTGACTTGTAGGCGAGCACGCCGTCCTCGCGGTTCTTGGTGACGAGCAGCATGTTGTCGAAGAGGAAGGCGTGACGCATCGCCTTCGCGCCGAAAACTCTGCAACCATACACAAGTATGTTAGTCAGTTTATTTATCTTTTTAAAAAACGCGCGCACTAAGGGATTTTATCTTTGTATCGCGGAAGGTTTTACAGTCATTCAATTCACACGCCCAGGAACACCTAGACTCAGAACAAGCATTTGTGGGTTGCACAAATTCTTGTCCTACGCGGGGATCGAACCCGCTTACAGTGGTAATTGGCGTGGTGACCTATACCACTCTGCTATCCGTACAGTCAAAATTGGCTATTAATAAGAATAATATGTACCCTTTAATAACAAGATCATCGGACAATCATATAATTTGACATTCAAACAGCTCGTAAAGCTCAGTAGTTCTTATGATCATGAGGCGAAAAGAAGAACATGTTTTGTTTAAGTAAAACAGTATGAGGAAAGTACACTTACCTAAATGTCCCTTCGGCACACAACTCTCCGTACGTGGTCAAATCCGGTCCGTTCCACCCGTACAGCAAGGATTGGATCTCCTGAAGATACACAAAATATTAATTAAAAAATCGGTTAATACAAAAGTAATCAATGTTCGAAGCGAGACCAGCCTATAGCAAGTTTTGGACTGCAATGGCTACTTAGAACTCGTTGCAATACATGGCATAGTTTGGATGTAAAAGTTTACAGTCCATCCCAGGTTAAAAAAATTATCACACTTATCATTTTCAAAAAATAATAATTCTCGGAAAAAGGATCATATGGTAAGGAAGGTGCTGGACATGAATGTGGATGGATATAGGGGAAGAGGACGACCAAAGAAACGATGGATGGATTGTGTGAAAAAGTGTGTGACTTGCGAGATGACGTCAGATAGGAACGTGTGGAAGAAGAAGACATGCTGTGGCCCCAAATAATAATTGTGATAAGGGCAGGGAAATGGTGATGATGATGACTTATAATACTTATACCTTATATTTCCGTCTAGCTTTTTTACTAAGTAATCAGTTAGTACCTGTACTCGCACGGCGTGCTCATGCCGTCGCTTCATGTCGTCGATGTGCTGCGCGATGCCTGTCATCTTCAGCAGCGCATACTCCGTCTCCCGCGACGCGCACTGCTTTACCACATTCTGGAATATATCACATTACTTAATCAATACAGGAATACGTACTGGTTTGACTACTACTATATAAAGAATCAACGCTGCTATTGACGTCATCATCATCTATAGCTGACTTTAGCATCAATAGTAACTGCTCTAACAAAATTTGCCGTCAAAAATTGTCGACAAAATCTTCCGATGGTTGTAACAAAAAGGAAATGGCGTACTAGCATGAAATTATCTATGGATGCGAGTTGAGTTTTGAAAAATTTTAAATGTTAAGTTTATTACCATTGGAATTGCTAAATTAAAAAATGGTAAACATAACAAATTCCTATTACTATCATATTCCGTGTGGTGTCCGGATATAAAGAATAGCACCACCCCATATCCTCCACTGGGTGTCGTAAAGGGCGACTAATGGACCTTAAGACCTAGTGCACTGTACCAAGCACCTTGGGTCACCCGAATGGTGGCGGGTAAAAAACCAACAATCACATTCCCAAAGAGGGTTAGTGTCAGGCAAGCGGCCGACTATAAAACCATAGCCAAAACTTTAAGCAACATGTCTAGAAGACGTGTTGCGCCGACCCCAAGTGAAATGGGATAAAGGCAGGAAGATGAAGATGATGATAACAAACTAACCTGCAGCAGCAAATGATACTTCAATATCCTCTGCACCGGCTTCAACAGATACGATGCTAGAGGGAGAAGGTGTCCCAGCTCCAGCTGTCTCTCTCGGAACTCCCGCGCACTATGAGGCTCGGAGGCGAGAGCCGCCAGTCGCTCCATGGTACGGGGGTAGCCGGTGCAGTAGGACGTGTAGACGGAGAAGCCGGTGGTGTTGTTGACGAAGCAGCGAGCGATGCAGGTCGCGTCCAAACGGCATGTGTTCAACTCCTCGCAGAGTGATCTGAAATAGAGGTAGTGGTAATTATTTACTGGAAAACGGGAGGGTTAAAAAGATGATTAAGTGCTCACATATTTTAATAGGTCGGGGAAAATGTCTTTTCACATTATAGTATGTACTAGCTGTGCCCGCGACTTCGTTCGCGTGGTTGTCGAAACAAAACAACGTCGTTTAGATAAGAGTAGGCTTTATACATATACCTTGGCGTGAAAATAGATGACGAACTAAGAATATTATTAAGTTAAAAATGTACTGCCTAAGCTTCAAAGTTCCTATTAATATTTTAAGAGTTTTTTTTTTTATGTCACAGCTATGGGTTAACATTCAAAACTCACTGAGATAAACTGGAAGCTCTTCAAAATAGATTTTTAAAACTACTTATTATTACTACAAATACAAAAGCACATGTAAAGGAGATTATAGTACCTAAATTATTTGAAATAGAAATAGCTGTTGCCCTCGACTTTGTCTGCATGGTATTGAAGATTAGGTAAATTGAAGATGTGTAGTGCTGTACACAAAGTAAAGCTAAATAAAGTTTAATGCAAGCTCCTTAATCCAGTTCTGTTCCAAAATTTCTTAACTTTCTACTCATAACCTTTAGTCTTACAAACATATTACTTGACTGATAACACTGCTAGTTTTAAAGGTTAGTCCAACATTCATAGGCTGAAAGGTCGTATTATATTGTTACTGGATTGAAGGACTTGAAAACGGGTTATGGGGAAGAAGTGTGCCGGATTCTGACTGGCTAAAACCACCTGAGTGCATCTCCGTTCCCTATTGTCGGGAGCCACGGGAACACTTTCGCAAACTACCGCGAACCCTGACGGGAGAGATCTTTTTAACGGGAGCTTCTTAATAGACGTGGAGTCAGTTTTCCCCAGCGCTCATTAAGAGGCGCGCCAAAGCACCGTGCATGCCGTCTTTGCCTTTATACAGTACAGTAGACTTCCCCTAGACTACTGGCGTAGGCTATTTATGATGGTTTGAGGAGGGTAAATTTGTTCTTTCTTCTATTTGTTTCTCGCTGGGCACGGATCAAATGGTCAGATGAGGCTTCCCGTGTTCTTTCTGCGGTTTATTGTTGAGCTTCATAACTTCTTTGCAGAACTCGATGACAACACACCAACTATCCTTGGTTACGGCAAACTAATACCCTCTAGAAACACTAAAAGTAATAATGAATTGAATTATGTTGTGGAGTTTGTTACGCCGTTTCTTCTCTATTTTTAAGTTTAATTAGAAAAACTTTATTTTTCTTTTCGTGTCAATTGTACATAGTATTTGGTGAATATTACATAGATCCTCTGAATTGCAAGTGTGCAGACATTTTCGTCACTATAGGTGGTGTGACATCGTCTGTACGGAGATGACGCATTCTTACTGGATGTTAGAGAGGTCTGTATACCTTAGTTTGCCAAATTTTGTTTGCAGCGACCAACTTGGATTCTCAGACGGTTGAATGCTTTCCAAATAGGCCACTGCAAAGAATTCCAGGCGGCAGACGTTTCTGAGGTAGGACATAAGTGGCAGGTGGTAGATGCTGATCTGCCCAGATCTTGCACCGAGTTCGAGTTGGAGTTTCGTTTGTAGCCTGTGTACATCGGAGGAAGCTCTTTTGGCTCTTAAGTCTAATCGGGTGCGAGCTTTGGTTTTACATAGGGGATGTCAGCGTCAGCTAGAGCAATGCTAACCAAAGGGAGAACTTATTGAGCAGGGTTGGTTTTAAACAGCCAGATATTATTCGACGCGTTTTGTTGAGCGCTATGCACTGTGGTTTTCTATTTCGTTCTCTTTCTACTCCTTGATGGACGCATTTTCAAAAATCCCTTCTTAGTGTTATATGGTTATCAATGTTTCAAGTTTCTAATTATGGTAGTTTGAGCTGAGCCAACTGAGCCTGAAGAAAGGTAATGTTACGCACACGTAACAAAACATTTGCGGGAGAATGTGAACGGGGCATACTCGTACGCGAGATAATGATATTAATAACAGTCTATCAACACACTATTACCAATGCAACTACCCTATACCATCGCAATTGGTGCACAATTGTAGTAGTGTATAAGTACTATAAAATCTACAAAACCACGCGTAACACCCAACAAAATTGCAGTCAACAGCTAGTTAATAAAATATAGTAAATCATTTACCGTCCAAACTATTGTTTTTGTTTATTTTGAAAAACAATTTTATGTTAAAAAAGCCAGGTACTTCACACAATACTTTTGCACTACCAAAAACGATGAAAGAAAAGTAAATGTTTGTTTAGTAAAATTTGTATTAAAAAAATATTGAAAAATAAATTCAAAAAGTGTATGTCGAAATGAAATTTGAACTTGAAGTGAAAAAATACGAAGCTCGTATTTCTCCAGTCTGGCTATTTTAATTGCTATGCTGTAAGCTAAATAACATGTTAATACAAATTAATGTAAAGACATAAAACCATAGCAACAGTATTTTGGTCGCTATGGTGACTCGTACACAGCTATAGTGACAGTAGAAAAGTTACGAAAATTCGTGATTGATCACCCCCCGTATAGGATATCATAAAAATATATAGTATTTATGTTAGCCCGACCTTAAGCAATAATATAATGGTGTCAAATCTTAACACTGCGATTCAGAAAACGACGAAATTTGCACAACGCCATCTATCGGATTTAAAATTTCGCTGTCAAAATTAGTTCTATTTTTTGTCATAAGATGTCGTTACATGTACTACACTGAATTGCGTAACGTAATTATTTTACTTCTTGAATTCCCTAAATTAATCATATCTTTTGGTAGAGTGAACCGATTTTGATCAAACAAAGACTAAGTTATACCTCAAGTTGCGTATAATTTTTGTGTACAAACATTGTCTGCATTGATTTCGTAGATTTTACGTGATGCGTGCACATACAAACAGACAAACAGACAAACAGACAAACAGACAAACAGACAAAAATTTCAAAAATGATGGAAATGGGTTCTGTTAGTTATATTTTCACACCCTGGCTATTTTTTTTTCCAATTTCTTCAATGTACAAAAATGACTTTTCTACAGATTTATTATATGTATAGATGAACTTGTAATAAAATCTTTCTCTCTCTAATAAAATTGTAATTTGGAATTATGTTCTTTAAAATTTTCTATTATACCAAAACCAACCAGATACAAATACTATAGCCAAAAAGATTTTATTACAAGTTCATTCATAATATCACTATACACTACATCAGTACATCAATCATATCCTAAATCAAATGACATTTTGGGACCGCGCAACTAGAGACTTGAATGTGCCTGAGAAGGCTTACTCAAAATAAAATTCTTTTGATTTTGAAATGTCTATAATTTAATCTAAGTGTAGTAAATCTATGGCAAAAGTTCTAAGCAAGTAAAAACCGCAAGAGCAAAAAACAACTCGGTCCTTGACCAAGAGAGGTCATGTAACGTGAGCCCCCACCAGGGTCAGCCATTGTCCTGAGTACGTGCGCCAACAAAGGCAGTTCACAGCGAATGTTTTAGTACCTTAGGTGTGTTTGAGCTCGTTTTTAACGATTTTGAACGCGTTTTAATGTAGGGCTTGAAGCAGTATTTAATTTTTTAAGTGTTTTACGGGTAGCTAAAATATTAACATAAAATATTATTTAATTTTGCCTCCTTTTCAATTTTAGTCTTTTTTGATTTACGAGATAACTTTAAGGTAAGAAACTTGGTACTTTTAAAAGCTTGCACTGGGATACAGGTTCAACAAGCAGAGGCCTTGTTGAGAACTTAAATCTTTAATGTGATGCATCGACAAGGCCCAAGGTAGCTACTACACTATTGTAAATTGTGGGGATATAACTGATTTGGGCAGTTAATTTCTAGATTATTAACTAAAATTAATAGTATCAATTATTATTGCAGATTACTTTATCAGCCTGTTCCCACAGCTATAAAAATAGCTAAACCGTAACATCGATTTAGAACAGATTAAAATGGAATTAGGTTAGAAATTTATCCAAATCTTAGGTTCATATCTGTTTTTCTTTTTAGCATGACATATATGGACTGTATGTAAATAGTATTAAATTCATTTAATTATGGAGTAAAGAATTCCGCATAAATTGTAGTTGGACTACACAATTAACAGCAATACAAAGCTAAAAGGACGCATGCTTCTTATTCATACAATAACCGAAGTAGCAAGTAGAACCGCGGGCAAAGTGAGTGAGTATTAAAATAATACAATGTAGCGATATCGAGTGTAACTAGCCGTGAAACTGAATACGTCTGCGGTGGGCACTGTCTGTCCGAGACAAACCATGTCTGCTGCTATTCATAGCGTGTTGTTGTGGACTAGTGTGTTGAGGTACTATCCGTTTGTTGTATTGTATACTCAAAATGGAACGTATGTTTAATTAGAAGCTCTTTATATGAATTCTACGTAAAAAAAATGAAAGAAAAAACCGATCCAGAACTCATGTTGTTTTTAAAAGAATACTTTCATTTAACAAGCTAACATTTGAATAACATTAACAAATATTTAGAGATATTGTAATCAGTTTTAACCGACTTCAATTTAATAAAAGAAATAATCATTGTTCGAATGTTTTTATTTTTGTCAATTCATTTTCTATGAAATAACAATATTTTACTATCTACCAGCTTTTTTCTATCACCGAAATGTATTAACAAAATCGTAGTTACGTAAGTTTTAATATGTGGATTATCCTGGCAAGAGTAATGCCATACATACCTACAAACATTTTACAGTAATGTGTAGTGAATACTTGCTCTCTAGTAGGCTGCGTCATGTCTGCAGGAATCCGGACTGACGATGTGATATCAGAGCTAATTGCCGTTCAACACCTAAATGACGACATACGGGGGATAAATGGGCACGGGCACGATTGTGACGCAGAATGACGTAGAATGAATATGTAAATACAAAATTACATACTCTCGAAAAACATAACCCTCCTTCTGGCGCAGTCGGGTAAAAAGTATAGTGCTACAAGGATCTCTTGGCACGTGGTCGAAATGGGAACTAATGCCGTCATGTATGAGTAAAACCGGCCAAGAGCGAGTCAGACTCGCGCACGAAGGTTTCCGTACTATCATCTAAATAGAAAATCACGTTTGGTGTAGGTATACTAATTTTTAATAAGATCGAGTAAAAATTGCTGAAAGATTACGGTTTTTGGACTCCCTTTATATTTTTTTTTATTTTTAGTATTTGTTGTTCACTTTGGTACTTACATTTAGTCCGCATAAACACACAAATGTTACGGCAAAGTACAAGAGTAATAAGCAAGAAAGAGAACACCCTGTATAATGAAAGCACGGCGACGACGCGGGTGGTAATATATAATTAGTTAAAAATACGCGAAAATGAACCTTAATGCTTTACAATAAGGGCGTAGGCCAAAGGGTTAAATTCTACTAATTTCCAATGTGTAAAGAAAAAAGTGTATTTGTGGTTTAAATTAGTTTCGTGTGCTAAGGATGTTGAACAATGCTTAGTGAGTATGTATTGAAGATATTAGTAACTGAGTTAGCTTTTAACATTAGAGTCAAGTGTGTTCTAGTTAGCACAGCTTTTTAAGCATTATTTTTGTTTTAGAAGACCAAATAATTTCAATTGCTCATAATTATAATATTTTTTTTTTACAAAATTTACTTTACAATTTTCTGTACGGTATAAATTTTTAAAGACGATTTTTTTGTAGCAATTGATTAATTAAGTCCAAACTTTTAATTAAAAACTACAAATAGACAGTTGCCATGACAACCAAAGAAAACAACAACGTCCGCCTCAAAAATAAACCCGTGTGTGTACAACTTAATACGATATTTACAGATATTATGTGAACTTCATAATGTTACAACGTTCCCTGCACTTAACATTAGAACGAATGACGTTTTATCTATGGAATTACTTGTTTATGGTTAATGTTATACTTATTCTATCTGTTAAACGAGCAGAGACAAGTTTTGAAGTAAGTATTCAGAGTGCATCTGTCACTACAGCATTTAAATAGGTGTATCGATTTTAATGTGTTATTAATTGTGTATTAGATATTAGGGTATAGTGTAAAATTTTGTTAGAAATAGACGGCCCAGTGCATTTTTTCCTAGCCTGTAGTGTCCCACTGCTGGGCAAAGGCTTCCCCCAAGTCCTTTCACGTATCTCTATCTTGCGCCGCTTCGAACCAGTCCTCGCGGTGTACTTTTAATTCATCCCGCCACCGTTTTCTAGGCCGGCCTCGGCGCCGGCGCCGTCAATTTAACCATAAATAACATTTGAAGTACATACATTAATTAAAGCTCTTACTCGCAAATAAAGAATTTAAGCTAAAAACCAAATAACCCAGAATTAACACAATTAATACTGGCAATAAATTCCATTGTTTTTAAAATTCGAATATAAAAGTATAAAACCTTATCCTTTTTATTCTAAGTTCAATTTAAATACCACATTAGCATGGCGACGCTAAATGGAACGTCATTAATCTGAATGTATTACAAATACGAAAACATGTTCAAGTCAATGGTCTGTTAAATTGAGCACAATTACAAAATTGGAGCTTCTGTGTAACCAGCGTAAATAAATTGATTTTATTATCATTAATTTGAAGGTTATGTTACCTTTTATACCCCTGTTGGGTTCTTTATATTTATTGAAGGTACAGTTTAATTCGATTAAAAATATTTGCGTTTTTTTTACGATTGTGATAAAGTGAGTTAAATTGAATGCCAACAATGAAACAGAAACGTTACTTCATTAATGAAATAAGGTATATTTGTATCTCTTTTAATTCACGGGTTAACTTCAAGGGAAAAACCTGGTTCTTTTTAAAGGCTTACAAGGGGACACAGGTCCAACATGCAGAGGCCTTGTTGTGCTAAATGTGATAGGACATCTACCATATTATCATTATTATTTAAGAGCTTAGATTAAAGGAGTAATTAGGTCACCTCTCACCACTTTCCTTAATTTGTCCCGGTTTTAGACCAGCGTGAAGGCTTCTTCCTATCTTTATATTTTTTTTAAGACATAACACGATACTATGAACAAATTCAAACTCTTGTACAGTGTCATCGGTAGCTTAGTTAGTTAAGTAACTGGCGCGTTAAGTCATGAGACGTAGATTTGAGTCCTGTCTAACGTTTGTTTTTTTTCATTGCATTATTATTTAATTTATTTTTTCCTATTTCTACTTTTCCTTTTCTTACGTTTTAGAGAGATTTAAACGTAAATATATCACAAATAGTAAATACGAGTCCCACGGGGGCTGTCAGATTTACTTTTCTAAAAATACAGTCCGGTTGTTCTGAAGGGGTTTACTGGATGGGGTGCGCTGGTCAGAAATAGGGTTAAAATCTTTTCGATGGATTTTAACGTCAAATTAATACAAACAAAAAAATCTAATGTGTGAATAATTTCAAAAAAGCAATCATTTCAATGTTTACACTTATGTTTTTCAGATTTTACTGGCTTGGCAGATTTGGCTGGTTATAATTATAAGAAGTAACATAGGACTTGTAGAAATCGCACAAAAAAAAAAAAGATCTAAACTAAATATTACAAAGACTAATACAAGAATGTGTCTTTTCTGAAAAACTTACATTTGTTTGAAAAAAACTTTATATTTTGATATAACTCGAAAAAATCCGCTTATTTACCTTCTACTACGGTATGGTAGCAATTAATTTGTCAAATCTACACAGATGTTATCCGATCACAAATAACAGACCGTCCATAGATAATATAATAGTAACTCAATAGTGTACCAAACGCGTGCGGGGACCACACGGAAACTGAACTGTTAGGACACGTATTTTATACAGGCTGTTACTTTTTGGACTACGGAAATCTTAAAAATAAGGTATTTGATTCACGAGGTAACTTCAAGGGAAGAAACCTGGTCCTTTTTAATGATTTACACGGGGGCACAGGTCCAACATGCAGAGGCCTTGTTGAGAACTTAAAATTAAAATGTGATGGAGCACCTACCATGTGTGTATTTACTTTATTATTAAGATTTCTGTGTTTGGAAGTTTTCACCCGATTGCGATGGAAGAAGGGTAGTGTTTTAGAGAGAAGAAAGAGAATAACGGACTACTAAACTAGTGAAAATAGTGAAATTGTATAGAAATACAAAATGTAAACTTAAAACTGTTAGCCCAAGTTTGATAATGAAATGAATAAATTACTGACTTTGATAAATAAAATAACGCCGTTTAAAAAAAAGCTACTGTTAGTAGTACATGAAACACTAAGTTACTATTTATACTCACTATTACATAATCCACATATTCAAAAAAAACAAAATGCTACTGGACTCAGGCACACACCCTGTATATCCCCACACACACACACACAAGCCCTCTTTTGTGAGACACCCTCTCCCTAGAGGGCTGCCATTCTTTTAACACCCTCCACAACTATGAGGTTTGGGGCTTTTCTAAAGAATTCATATTAGGAACACTTACGTCACGACTCTATTCGACAGCTGATAGACATATTTTGAGGTAGGAGATTTAAAAGAGTAAAATGTTGTGTCATATTAATTTTCAATCAACATAATTTTCGTCATATTATAGTTTAATGAATGATATTGGACATTTTTTTTCTTTTGACTCGCAAATAAAACTTGACCAAAATACAGGCAATGAAAATTACGCGTGACGTCACTTTTTCGCACAAATTGTGCAATTCTATTGTTCCGATAAACGCAAAAATACGTGTGTAATATTTTTTTATTATCTATCTGACGGACTAATTAGATTCTTACTTTTTGTTTCCTAAGTAAGGGTTTTTGTAGGTCGGCAGTTCTTTAAAAATGGTAATTTATTTAATTTTATGATGACATCAGCACTGGCAGGCCCGTGGGTCTAGTGATTATTGGCCCTACTGATATTCCGGAGGTCGTGGATTCGATCCTCACCCAGGACAAATATTTGTGTAATGAGCACGATCATTTATTCTGTGTGTGGATATAACAGTTGTTGTCTAGAAATCATAACACAAGTTAATTTACGCAATTTGAGACTAGATGGCGTTGTGTGAATGTTGAGGATAATTTACTTAGTTACGTTTTCTTTACCACTATAAGGTGAAAAGTAGCGACTGATTCCTCCGCTTTTTCCTGTGTATTAATTATTTTCAAACATAAAAATTGTTACAATAATCTGTGGATATGAGTTAAGAGTTATAACTATGTGAATAAAGGTACTACCATAAGTGTTCATTTACATATTTGTAACTTATGAATTCACGTTTAAAATGACTAATACAGTAAGTGCTAACATGGCACTTACATTTAATTTCAAACGTTAGTAATTTGCGTCATATTTTACATAGTTTACGTAAATAAATTAGGTTAATGTATGGTCTGTTTTTAGAATAGCTACCATAAATTACTTACTACACTTATGGTTTATTGCCCGAAATACTGAATAGTTCAGTGACTTAGGTATATGTGTCATACTAATGTTATTACATATATTTTTAGTAATATTTTACGAAACAAAAAAACCCCATGAGAATATTTTGTTCTCCTCAAGGAAAGTTAAATAGAGAAATGATATTATTTATTGTTTAGGTACAAATACAATTTATACTCCCTGCTCGAAAAATTATTGCTCATAGTAAAAGTGAGGTTAGCACACACCAAGCCACAAGCTACAGAATGTTAACGTATACTAGATGTAGCCCGCGACTTCTGCCGCGTCGTCCGAATGTCGGTTATAGCTGCAAAAACATTATCCTCTCTGACGCAGTCGGTTAAAAAGTAGCCTATGAATTAATCCTTGGTGTCAGCTAAATTCATACAAAATTTCATTAAAATTGAACTATTCCTATAAGAGGGACACAAATCTATTCATACTTTAAAAAAATCGCGTTTATAATATTGATACGATTATTATTGTATTTTACCTGAGCAGTAAATTTCCTTAACACAGAACAAATTGCTAAGCACACAAATGGGTGTAATTTTATAAGACCGCACACGATTTTCCCGTAGTTATTCTGCCATTACAAAAGAATAAACAGTAACATTACATATTTATCCAACATAACCGGTTTAGTTTTCCTAGAACATACGTAAATGTGAAATGTGTAATTCTCCTTTAAAAGTATGTTATTAAATAATATTTACCCGTAGTTTGTCCATATTATTAGGGACGAACATATTTTTAATTACGATTTACTTTTTTTTTTCAATGCGTATCTTCATTCTACCACCTATTGCTTAATCCGTAGCTCCTTGGTCAAGTGCAATTATAATAAACAAGAATTAAACTATGATTCTGGAATTGTTTTTGCATGCAGTTGATGTAACGTTCATTGGATTTGTCAACTAATATAAAAACCAAAATTGCCATTTAACATGGCAATGCCGCCAGTCTCCTGGGGCGTCCTGGGCACGTTTTCCGCCATGGGCGGCGATGACGATACATTTTTTGACGCCTTGTAAATATGTTATTTTATAGTTATATCAGTTTACTTATTAATGTAAATATTTTTTGTTTAGTAGGTACAGTTTTTGTCAAACAGATAAATATTTTTTTTATTGTAGATTAGATCAATATCAGCTACTAAATAAAGTCAGTGTAAACTTGTATACGCGAACAAAAAGATTAGCAAATCGGTGGAGTGGCGTTTACTTTCAAAACTTCCAAGTTTAAAACTACGTACTATCTAGATCCTCAGCTAACAAAAACTCAACTAAAACATATTCCATGTACTGCAATGTTCCGGTTCTGCTTACCCTTTAAAGAGCGTGAGGCACCCTCATATTACATTTTTGCAAAAGCCAGCACAAGGGTGCGGAGCTGTTGTGCCATATGCCGACAATAAATGATATTGCTATTTGTCAAATGGGTTTGATGCAAAAATACGACATGTTGTCAAGTTATTGTAATACTTGATAAGTAGGGTCGGGTGTCTCACAGTGAACCAAGCAGCTACATTGAACCACCGCCGAATCTCGAAAACGCCACGTTGCTAAACCGCGCTAATATGAGTGAAAGAGAGGTATTTACGATCCGTTCCTGCCCACTAGTTTACGTGGCGATCGTGTGCCAAGTGGTTGTGTGAGGAGCATTTGAAAGCAAACTGACTCAAAAAGTAAATATTTTTTGCCAATTTCATTCTTTTTTAGCTTTTTTCATTTAAGTCATATTAATTTATTTATATGTACACCGTATTCTACGGTTATTTCGCAATTGAAAGCGCTATAATTCGTGTTTTTAAGTGATTGATTTGCCGGTATTTTTTTAAGATTAGTTATCTAAACGTGGTGTGTCTCACAGTGAACCACCTGTCGTTAAATGAGTGTGTTTTCAAAAAAATATTTTAATTCGTTATAGAATGGTGCGAAACAAAGGGACGATAAGAAAAAGAGGTGGCATTCGACTGCCATCATGCTTGAAGCCCTTAAGTTGCATAGATCAGGTGCCATGAAACTCCGGATGCCTTTGGAACCCGATTTGGCTAATTATCCAATTATAGGATCATACGATTTTAAGTGATTTTAATAAATATAAGACTGATTTTTATTATTACAAAGTATTTGCCTTATAAATTGATCTAGAAGACATAGTTAATAAGGTGGCTCAATGTGGACCATACCCTGGTTAAATGTGTACCACCGGTGGTACTCATTGAACCAAAAATATTTTTTCAGAAAAACCTGTTTTGCGCCGAAACTAAAAAGAATATGAGAAATTATTGTTTTACAAAATTGAAGCTAAATAAATATGCTAACTATACACAAAAAATTGAAGGCATTGATTGAAAATCCAGCCCAATATGGGACTTTGAAATTTACCTGATTCAAAGTGAGACAACTTACCATATAGTACTGGGACGTCGAGTATTTGTATTAAACTATCGTGAAATTTCGCTATTGGTTGTAGTATTATGAGAAGTCTAACTGTTAAATATTTTGTGTTCGTAATTTTCAATGCAACTTCCTGATAAAGTTTAAGCTGCTGATAAGTAATCTACAAGCGTAAATGATGGGAGTCAGAAGGAGGGAGGAGGAAGTAAGAAGAAAATGAAAATTTTGTGATTTCATCAGTGTGAAAGTCTAGAAATATTAATTGCCTCGGTTGTAGATATTTAAAGACACAGCTAGATATGTAATATGGTAGAGCAATACTTCAATTCTACCAACTAACATTTTTAAGAGAGCTTTAAACAAACCCTAAAAACCAGTGGACTACAATAGGCTGATGATGATTAATGTTTTTAAACTTTCGCGACTTGTACACATATTTTAGACGACGAACAGGTCTTATTTGCGATATAATTCGACATTTCCTTTCTCCCGACGTTTTGGTCGAGTTGCACCAACCGTGGTTACGGTCTGTGCAACTCGTCCTAACCCGTTTGTCGTCTAAAATATGCTGATGATGATAATGGAGTAACCCCCAAAACAGCTGAAGAGTTCTGCTTACCTATTAAACGTGTAGATGTCCTCAATGTTGTTGAACAGCTCCGCCAGCTGCTCCTCCGAGAACGTCGCCTCCCGCCGCCACACGTGCAGGTAGCCCTGGAACGATACCAAACAAACGTTAATAAGGCATTTATCAATAACGCAATTAAATGTATTTTCTTTCTTTCTTTTCTTTCATTTAAAGAATGAAGTCAGGCCTAGAAACAATGCTACAAGAGAGAATGACATCTTTTGGCTCGCGGCCGAAATCAGAACTAATGCCGCCTGGGCAAAATGCAACAAGGATCTTTTTGGCACGTGCCCAAAATCGGAACTAATGCCGATAAAAACTGTCAATTTTGACAGACAGTTAAGTTGTTGCGAATATACACACCAACGTCCTCATGTTAATGTCATTTACGTGCGAAAAGATCCTTGTTTAATATCACATTCGATTAGAAAACTTTAAATGTATCGGAATGACATTCCTTTTCAAAAAATGACATGATTTAGACTTTTCAGTTCAAAAAGCAATTTGTCAGCGTGTGCTTTTGGAGGAAAGTATCCCACCTACAAGCCCAGGTAATTAATTCATAAAAATATTGTCTTTTCAAGTTTTTGACTATCATTGCCAATTGCTCAGCATTTTCCAGTCTCCATTTTCTGACTAAAGCATGCAATTTCCTGTACATTATTTGGTTGTGTAAAACCACCGTTTGTGTCGCACTTGAAGACCATAAAGACAGCGGAACAATGGTCAATCTAGCCTCCCTCATGCCTATACTGTGGTTACTGGCGTACGAGGGCCTTAGGACTAACTCTTGAAGTAATATAACTGCAGCTGTGGAAGCGAGACAGCACACTACGCGGCGTAGAGCGGCGTCTCTCTTCCACAACTGCTATAATGTTAGTTTAAAAGATGGTGTATGTACAGTAGGGGTCTTAAGTCCATAACCGATTTCACAAATTTATGGCATCAAAACAAGTGGCGCTTACGACCTCTTGACATAACAAATACACATTACATTTTGCACACATACACGGTTCCCGCACTCTTTCATCAACACCTAGTCAGAAAGAGCGCGATATAACGATAATGCTTTAGTGACAAACCTGTTTTGTCGCAACCGTGACCGCGACTGTCTGGTGGGGCGCATAGATATTGGTATTCATTTGTTCGTAAACTTTGTTCAGAGAGTTTGTGTTATTATTGCGATTAGTGTGTTGTTCGATTATCTTTAATCAAGATGCAAGCAAATATTGCTATTGATGCCAGGGCAAATATTGTCTATCAAAATATAAATATTTAAATATTTCTACTTTACTGTAAACATTTCTCAAATTTCAAATCAAACCGGCTGTGTAAGTATTTTTTTATTAATTTGATTATGATTGTTGTGGTCTACATTTTTATATTTATTCACATGTTGCAAGATAATAATAAAATTTTCGTTTTTTACAGAAATGCAGTGAGCCGTTGGGTTCGAGAGAAAAGGTAGTTAGCCGCCGCTTATTAACCCGACTCAGTGACGTGTCATGATCGAAGAATATGAAACAGTAGAATAATATTGTGAACGTTTGGCGGTGGATTTGTGCTCAAGGGCCGAGTGAATTGGAATTTATACAAACACGTGCGAACAGCTCTAATTACGTCGAAGTTTTTAGTGACATAATGCTACTGACTGTGCGTATCTAATGTTTACCCCATAGAAGACTGTAGTGAACTAACTTTTGTTCAAGATAATTGTCCGATACATCGTGCCAGTGTTGTAAAAGAGTGGTTTAGCAAGCATACTGACATTAAAGTTATTCCGTGGCCAGCACGTTCCCCTGATCTAAGCTCCATTGAAAATGTAAGAGGTTTATTGGTTAAAAAATGGAAAGCACGAGATGAGAGATATCCTGAGCATAGCCTTAAATATATATGTAAATATTGTGGCCTCCATGCGGCGACGTCTGCTTAGCTGCATTGAAAACAATGGAGGCTATACTAAATATTGAATAATACGCCGTGTTTTTTACAGTGAGCGTGCTGGTCATAATAAAGTCTTACGTTAGTTAGTTTATGATTGTAAAATTGGGATTACGCTTCAATCTTCTTTTCTCTTTGAGAATATCTTTGAGAAAATGAATATATTAAGCTATAATCTCATATAGTTAAAAGTATAATAACACTTATTTTTTTATTTAAATATAAAACAAACTTAATATATATATTTTTTAACTTAAGTAATAATAATATAAATAAATGATTATTCAAATTACCTATTATTGTTTTATTTGAACCTAAAGTTATGATTTATTATATATTAATGTTATAATATTAATTTAAGTATATATTTATATAATATATAAATAAATATCATACATAACTTATTATAAAAACATTAATTCAAAAATATATAATAATGTTGCTTATAAGTAATAAAAAGTCAAAGAAAAATAAAAGCGATCTGACAAATCACTTGAGATTCGAACCGACTGCCACTCATTTCTAAGTCACACATTGTTACACGTGATCAAATTTATATAATAGTTCATTAAGACACCGCAGATATTATGAGGTAGTTTTAGTTAAATTATAAAATTGTGAATATGTTGTAGGTAGATTTGAAAATTAACTTGTTGACTAAGGTTCATTACACACTAATAGGAAAGAAAACAGATATATTGTTATCTTTGTCTAGGATTACCCACACACTGTCATCTTCTTGTAGTTATACTGTATGACGGGTAAATGTTTGCGTTGACGTCACGCACACATGTATACGCAGTAGCATGCAAGCGAATATGATCCTTGTTGTGCTACTGGAATTATGGCTCCAGACTGTACAGGAAAAAGAAATATTAAAGTACAGCTTAGAGATTTGCAAGATGTATGCGTACACATCAATCTTTTGTTTTACTGCCTTTTTGCTTCTCTCTAGACAGGTAAACAGGAAATAAACGTAAAAATTGTGTTTGGTAATACGATTATCTACATTTTAACAACAAAATTTTAAACTCCATTTATTACATTGGCTTTATTCCTTACTTACGTAATTCCGTAGGTGATGCTCTAATTAAGCTTTTTTTACTCAGTGCGTTTATTTATATTGTAATTAAGGACAATATAGTAACCCGATAGTTTACAGGTGTCAGTAGCGTGGTGTAACGCCGGTCCACTTTCAGAAGGGAAATTAGAGCGAATTTCTAAAGAGAATTAGTGGAATCTACTACTAATATAAGGCTTGGGGCACGGTGAAGCGATTTAGATTAATTAAATAACTATTAGGTACCTTGAATACTAACATTAAAAACTTTTTTAATTATTCTAAGGCACTAGTGACCAACAGTGAAGGACAACATTGTGAGGAAACCTGGATTTCAAATATTGGAATCTGAAATCGTCAATCCACAGTGAGCTAGGGTGGTGATCAATGCTCAAACCTTTCCTATATGGGAAGAGGCCTGTGCCCAGCAGTGGGACGTGTATAGGTTGGTTTATTACTATTTATTAATTATATGCTAATTTGTTTACCTACTAACTAGATGGTTTAATTTAAGATTTTTTTTGTTCAATCTTCCATTAATTGTTAAATTGTATACGTAGGCAATAATATAAAATCACGCTATGACTTATAAGAGTGGACAGAGCGTGGATAATATGCGAGATCCGTACATAATTACAAATGACAATTTCGTGACCTGTCTACGTTACCCAAACAATAATTTAAATACCAGTTATCTATTAAATAAACAGGCTTAATAAGAAAGCGATTAATTTCTTTTAATTAAACCTATCGCTAACTGTCACGTTTCACGTCATCTATCTGTCATTAAAAGTGTCATGGCGTCATACGCCATCTTGTTTCAGCATCCAATATGGCCGCTGCCTTAGGGTATCACGGCTCGTGCGCCGCCTTAGAAAGCTCTGATAACGTGATAAGTGTATCACGAACCTCACCATATTGGGTACAGCAGTTCTATATAGAGAGAGCATTAAGTGTATAAATATTGCTATAGTTAAGCACTTTTCCTTTTAGAGTTGCTTTCTGTTTTTTTTTAAGTAACGAAATATATTAAGATTGTTTAGAGATTCGTCATTTGATTACAGTTTTGTCTAAAAGGCGTATCTCTTGAGTTTGTATGTTATTTTTTCTATTTCTAATATAATAATAATATTATTCCTAAACTTTCCCACAACACCATCTAGTCTCAAATTGAGCATACTATGTAGCTTGTGTTATGAGTACTAGACAAACGTTTACAAGTTAGTTTCAATGACTTTTTATCAGTAAAAAATTTAAGAGATTCGATTTTTTACTACACTCAGTATTAATTTTGTAAGTACAGCGTATTAAAAATTATGATTATTTTTCTTAATACTCAAACTAACAGATAATCGCTTTGCGGTAATAAAAAATAATATTAAAACTCTTTAAAAGGTTATTCTTACTTATAATGACAAATTAGTTACCTAGTAGATGTAATTGCATTGTTTTTGTTAAACAACATCGTAATAAAGAAGTAATTTTGTCACCAGTGATGATTGAAGGTAATTTTAGGTGATTTAAAGACAAAAGGCAGGTGTTTTTAGTAATTGTCTCCTCTGAGAGACACATTATGAAGGTTTTTACATGTATATTACCTATGTATATTATGCAAAATGGTCTTTCTTTATGACCAAAGATGTTTTTTTCTGTATTAACTGTGATTATATTCTAGCCAGTATACAATTTTAGTAAAAGAAACTAGATTAAGTTTAAAGTCTGTTAGTTGCAAAACTACCCTCAGCATGGCAACTAGTGTAAGGATGATAAACTATTTGGACTTGGACCAATTCACCTAGACTTTAAAAGAGGCGATGATCAACAATTTTAACTCAAAATTTCCTAATTTTAATACGTTTCAATTCAACGGATCCAGATGTAGGATACCTAAAACATAAATGCATCATTTTTTGTAGTCTAGTATGCTGGTTTTTTTATCCAGTTTTGCGAGTATACAAAACCATATCTTTTATTTGATTAGGTTGAACCGTGAAGATATAAAATCTAAGATACCAGTTAAGATATTTCGTAAGGTAATAACTGTTACTTGTAAAAATCATAAAATTTAACTAACATTTAACCACGTAACCACGTCGTTGCTACGAGGTAACCGGTAGTAATGTTTAATACAGTAACATTATATTTTAATGAACTTATCACGATGAGTCGCCATCTTTCTTTTATGACTGAATGACATCTCTATTTCATGCCTCGTTTGAACTGAGTAGCGGGATAGTAGGGAATATTATGTTACATTAGAAATTATAATAATTAGTAATTCATTTGTATCCTTACAGTAGTGATACTTAAAAAGTTCAGTTTTAAATATAATATAGCTAAATTAAATTGTCACAAAACTTACCTTTGGATAATAGTTTTTATTGACATACGTTTCCAGCTTCATTTTAAATCATTTGAGAATAATAAATGATATATTATATAGGTAAGTAGAAGTTTTTATGGGCTTTTGTTACTAGCTTTATTTCAAATCGTTCGAGATCAATAAACAGATAAGTTGCTTAAGTAAATGAAAATCTTTTAGAGATAGATATTTCAATTTTAGCCCCTTAATAATTATTCAACCTAGATAACAAACACGTCATATTGAAAAATGTTAAATACTATATAACGTAAGAAAATATCATTTTTTTACGACATAGAAACAACAAACACACAACGCCTCTACATACTTGAGACAGTCAAGTCCACGTGATGTGTAAACAATAACGCGTGGGTTACTCGCCTGTCCACTCGATACCTACTCGCGCCATTAACTCGCCCCGAATGTCATTGTCACGGCCAGTAGGTCGACTGTGCTTCTTATATTACGAGCGAAAATGTACGCAAGATGAATGTAAGCGGAAGTTTGTGGGTACTATGACAGAGGTGAAGTAAAATGTTGTTATTTTCAGAAAACATTTGATTGTTTTTAATAGATTAGATTTATGGTATTTTAATAAACTACGTAGGTAGGTATATGTAACGGGACACGTCTTTTTTTCGAGAGCTTAGTGCATTAACAAAGCATTGGTATATTATACCTATCTATTACTTATTAGTACTAACTTTTTAAATAATTTTGTTTACTAAATAGAAAAATAAATAAATACGTATTTCCAATATTATGAAATGAAAATAAAATGATATAGTTTAATGTGCAAATAGGATAAATGTTATCTCTTTTTCATAAAAATATAAGCTCGCTGGAATCGACATTTCCTAACTGGCTACCCTGAGAAGAAACCTTGAATAAGAATAAACTCTAGTGCCTAAATATTAGAACAAAAACTTTACTGTTAATCGTAACTTCAACTTGCAACAAACAAGAAATAATTATTCCAAACTTATGCAGTGTCACGGACAGACGTAGCAACTCGCATCAGTTCAAACGCGCCTCCACACAAACAATGCCCACTGGACAGTGTTCACTGCGCTCGAGACACCGGTGTCACCCACATTGTCACTGTCACTGCCATTGTCACTCATACGGGTTAGGTACGCACTAGGTACTATAACTGCCTGTGACAACGCAGCGGGTAAGAATAATATTAATAATTTAATCGTAAATTAAATGGGTAATAAATTAAAATAATTATCGTACTGTTATGCAGTATCACGGACATACTCGGTAACTCACATCAGTTAAAACACAGCTTCTCACAGACATTGCCAGTTGAGTTATACCAGGTCAAAAGCGATATCTGTTCTTCCTGTTCCGTAAAAATAACAGTTCACAATATCTTAGGTTAGGTACGTACTAGGTACTATAAGTGCCAATGACAACGCTGCAAGCAAAAATAATATTAATATTTTAATCTTAAGTTAAATGGATAATTAATGGGCCTCAGAATTAATTAAAAAGTCATGGAAATAAAAGCTAGCAATAATAAAAACGCTCTTCTCAAACGCGCTCCCAATCTACCTAGGAAGTAAAACAGGAGAAATCTCTTGTCACTATTGCCGTGTGATTATGTCAAGGCACGCACAACACTTTATGAGATTCACTTAATATTTTATTTAACTACAACATTATGTTGTTCTTCAACACTAGGTACTATCACGAATTGTTGTTTACACAAAAAATTGTAATAATAACGGGGCTTTGAGCCCCGTTATTATCAAAGGCTTTTTAACCCCCGACATAAAAGAGGGGTGTTATTTGTCAATACGTCCCGTTCGAACTTATCCTGCGGTATCAGTTGATCGAACGATTATTTTTTAAACGAGCAACTATCTGATCCTGATCTACAAAATATAGTAAAATAAATTAATTGAATACATTTGATTTCTTGTATAAATGCAGGTACAGTACTTACTGTTTTTTCTATACAATCAATGTAAGAATTTGGAAGTAGATACTGTAATATCTGTAATAACATACCATGTTTCAAGCAAATAAAATTTTCTTATTCTTATTCTAGAATAGTATGTTGTCTATGAACTATGTAATTTTTGCCTAGGAGTTCTAAAATAACTATTTATCGTTTACTTTTGTGTTTCTTATAGTTTAAGGAGTAGTAGTATAGTGTTCGTAATCTTTTAATGTGTACAAGCCTTTATTCGAGGCCCATAAACAAATAAATAAATTATACTACAAGTACATTACAACACTTCAGTATTGTTTTACGCCGTTTAAGAATGTCCGCCATGTGTGGTCCTAGGCAATGATTCCCATCATAACACCTTCCTAAGTATTACAGACAGATCGTTAAACATTATGCAAGTACTCATAAACGGATTGTAAAACGACGGTTTATAGAATATGACCTGCATAGCAAAGAGGAAGCAATAGATAGCAAAACGCTTTGCGATTGCAAGATTTCTGATAAATTATCCTTGTTTCGGAAAGCACGTAAAAAATTAGGACCTGCGCCTGTCGTGTCGGATTACCGTCCCATCGGACTATGAGAGTAAGGGAACAGAGAGTGCATCTGTGTTTGTGCACACGCTTGTGCACTACAATA
Source organism: Chrysodeixis includens (assembly GCA_941860345.1). Classification (NCBI taxonomy): domain Eukaryota; kingdom Metazoa; phylum Arthropoda; class Insecta; order Lepidoptera; family Noctuidae; genus Chrysodeixis; species Chrysodeixis includens. The sequence goes on from OW796116.1 coordinate 864,354, forward strand.
TGTCCTGCGTAGCTGGCTAGTGTCATAGACTTTAACACTATGTAGCCGCCGTGGCCGAAATCAATTCGGACATATATTATTATTAAACTATAGTTGCAATACGTTTGTGCAAACAAGACGCTGCTCTATCTAAGTCCACTGTTGAATACGTTTATTAACTGGATAACAGTATTCGCCCACAAGTATGGCGTTGCGTTTTTATGATGGCAGCACGGATATAAAAATGTTTTGATTGCTCTACCCACGTGGGAATTCAACACTTATTATTGCCGTTATATAGGTTTAAGAAAGAAGGTTCGAAAGGCTTATTAAGTCTTAAAGTAAGATTTTTGCAATTGTGGAAGCGGGTTGGCGCACTAGACACGGTAGAGCGGCGTCTTTCTCCCACATTTATAATGCTTAAAGGGTTGGTGTTTTGACGTCAGGCTCTTGGTTTCAAGAAACTATTTAAAAGAAATACTTAAGTAAACTCTCCTAAATCTATAATGTGGACGACTAGAAAATATTGAAATATTTTGCAAATACAAATTATGACATACCGAGAGCTCACAGTTTTTTACCAGTACCATTATTATTATCTTCCTGCCCTTATCACATTTTACTTAGGATCGACGGAATACGCTTTTTTTCCAGTACCAAGTCTACAAAGAGATATTAATGAAGCTCGAATGACGAATAGTCTACAAAGGTCGATTTTGTTTATATTTAATCATTATAATAACAGTTGGTTGTGGTTTGAATGAGCAATGCTTTGAGTAAGACTCCTTAATTCTTGTTAATTGTGTGTCACACATTATTACAGCCACTGATTTTTACTTCAAGTAAACATATGGCATTTCAACTGTGTTTTAGGTGTTACTTTATTTGATAAGACCAACTTTTTCATCTAATATTTCTGATTACAGGTACTAAAAATCACGAATTAAAAACCAATCCGCGTGTAAATCTTAACTTGGCAGTCCTGCGATCTTAACACTAGAGTATCACAGCTTCAAAAATATACAGGGTGACTTTGAAGTCGTGGGCAATATTTTAAACTAAGACACTATTAATGATACTAATTGCGTTAGGGCTATTTTTACTTAAAAAAAATAATAATAATGCAGGTAGTTACCTAGTTCCCCCCGGCGAGGCCGGGCATCCGACGCCCGGCCAGGCGCCGGAGGGGTCGCGGAAGTAATCGTCTTGGTTTCCCGTGACCCCTCCATGGTGGCGCACACCGAAAACCCGAGGGTTTTAGTGGGTACGGGGCCGCCTCACGGCCTAAGCCCCACACTCTACCATTTTTTTGCGTAAAAGTAGCCCTAACGCTATTAGTATCATTAATAGTGTCTTAGTTTAAAATATTGCCCACGACTTCAAAGTCACCCTGTATAACGCAGTTCTCAACCATAACCTAAGTAACACAAACAAAAGAATATCTAACCAATATTGTAATCTTAAAATTCTTAATTCTGAAATTATTCGTATGAACCTTCTACATCTCCCTATATCGCTACAACCTAAACAATTTAGTATCATTGTATGACCGTAACATCACAACTGAACTACAACATACTGTCTAAAGAGGTTATGTTCATTGGTCGCCGTAAAAAGATTTATCTAATTTATGAGTTTATTTAACACCAATTGAAATGTGTATATTTAGTATAAGGCGTAATAATAGAATACTTCAGAGTATAGTACAGAAGGGGCAAAGGCCCCTTTATAGAGGTGGAATGAATACTTTACAGTATACTATGTTGGAGACATCAGATTAAAAAAGGTTTTATTACAATGTTTTCTATAATATTTAGACTATGGCATCAAACTGTTAATTACGTATTTCAGAATAGTTAAGGATGTCTTTCAGAATAATCTCCAAAATGGGCTCTTTCAGCTCTTCTCAAATAAGCTCTTTGCGTTAAGATCCTACTTACTAATTTATTTAAGAACTAGCTGATCCCGTGACTTCGTACGAGTGGAATTCAACAAAAAAGTTTGTTCGTTTAGTTTCTAAAATAAAAATAACTACCAACAAAATATCTTAAAATTTCACAAAAAAGTCACGATTGAATACGCCATTTAAAATACCCTAAAGGTTCTATCTCCAATAAAAAACAGACATCCTATCCGTACATTTTGTACATATTCCTGTATACATTTAGCGCATCCATGCCGTACTGCCTGAAGCTAGGCAGGCCCCACTGAGCACGCCTTGTTTAAATAGCTTGGTATACTAACCATAGGCTTAAGTTAAAAGAGACGGCGATTTATAAAATACTTTATGAGTAAAAGATAATAATTATGAATAAAAAATAATGTTTAACATATTTCTTATCACGATAAACATTCTCAGGAATTTTAATCAATCCAATTGTTAATAGTATGTCATATTATTATTATCATATTTTACTGCATTGTCTTTAACAATATTCGAGAACTATACTTCGAAATGTCTATCAATCTCGACTTTTCATTATCTGATGACTTGTTTGAAGGACTTGACTTCGTCATTGTGACAATAACTGACAGTGGCATGCACTTATAGAGCGTAACAACTACAAGGATCTTTTGGCACGTAGATGACCTAACATACGAGCACTGGTATGCATATTTGCAACAAGAATAAACGTCTGTCAAAAGTGATAGTTTTTCAAATATGACAGCATTAGCTCCGATTTCGGCCACGTGCCAAAAGTTGTTAGTACTTGACTTTACTTTATTGCCCGCCTTCGTCCTAATTCACAAAAATGTACACAGCTTGTCTCCTTTTTCTGTCTTTCTTTATCTTTTTTCATCTCTCTTTTTCTTTCTACATACATTCCTATTTTAGCATATTATAGTCACTTGATCGTGGAAAATCGCTACAGCTCCTAACAGACACCTTACCCTAGAAAGCTGTTCTTATCAATGGCTATCTGTAATCTGTACGATCACAAATTTAAATGCACGTGTATAAATCAATAATTATGTGCCTTACGAAGCCTACGCGTGGTGTCTGTGTGGGCGGGGCGTGTCAATGCAGGTTAATTGTTATACAAACTGGCTGGAAAGAAATGAGATTATTCGAGATAAAGAGGCATTGAAAAATGTTGGTTTTTGATCGTTGAAGTCTTGTGTTTTGTTCTCATATAAGTTATAATACCAATCTATAAAAGTCTCACTGTTAGGCTAAGGCCTCTTCCCATATAGGGAGGGTTTGAGTATTGATCACCACGCTAGCTTGCTGCGGGACCCTGATCACTGAGGAAAGCATCGTGAGGAAATCTGAATCCCTAATATTGGAATTCGGAATCGCCAATCCACAGTGAACTAGCGTGGTGATCAATGCTCAAACCTTCCCTACATGGGAAGAGGCCTGTGCTCAGCAGTAGGGCGTGTATAGGCTGGTTTTGACATTGAGAATGTGTTTACTATCAAATTTCCGGGAGTGACTATAATTTTGTGGCGTAGTACCATAAATGCCCATTTAAAAATAATACAGCAATGCCCAAAATGATGTATCAAAGATTACACATTTAATTGATAAACATTTTAACCTTACTTAAGCCTTGTTTGAAACTAAGATGTAAATGGTTAAGCACTTAGAAAAACACCGATGTTCAAAACTTGTTCTTTGATAAAATCAACGAATTAAGATGTCAAATAACGTATTTATCTATTCTTTAAATATCTGAGAACTCGTCATAAAACTTAGATATGCGAAGCCGGAGGCGTTTATTAATAAATCCATCAATACTAAGAAATATTCGAATTTCTTCCGTGGGTCACACTTTCACATTTGTATGAAAATGATAAATGTGGGTGGAACATATATCTTTTATATCGTATTTGTATAGAAAGAGGAAGTATTTCGACAGTTAATATAACATATAATTTAAGAAAACTTGTATGTAAGTTAACAAAATTATTTATGAAATATAGCGTGGTACTACGGATGACAATCATTTCATAGATAAATGAATAAGTAACTAATATTGTAACATTTGATATAATTTTGACGTTTTTATTTGGCTATCGTTGCACTCCAAAACAAACTACTCACCTTCGTTACAACCATGTGCAGTCAAAAAATAGACTATGCAGAACAAAATAATGAATACAGAAAAAAACATCCAGGAAGGAAAAATATTTTGTCTGGAAAAAAAAAGGAAAAATATATAACTTTTCAGCTACATTCTTACATTTAACAAAAAGAAATAACTCGATGAATTCTCTTTATCTGTAATGCATAAATATTGACAAATCGCTCAACAAACGACGTATTATGTAGAGATACTTGTAACTATGTGAACCCAACCTCACAACATTGTCGTGCGTGTATTTTTAAGACTTTCGACCCACGCACTGCATATGCGCTATAAATATGCGACGCTACACCACAGACTAAAACTACAGAGGTAAAGCTCCTTACATCATGTGATCACTTGGATTCTCTCTATAGGCAGTGGTCTGTTTATTAACAGCTAAGTTTGTATTAAAATTTTAGAAACATGCCTTTTAAATTGCGAAACGGTTTAACTTATTAACATGCTAAAGTCACTTGTTGTAAAGTCATTTTCATATATTTTTACCTAAGTTAGAGATAATTGTTTAATGTGCATGTGTATATTTTTCGGCTTAGACTCTTAAAACTGACATATTTTAGACATTATAGGCCACCACACCAATTACCATTGTGCGCAAAGGTCGCGGGTTTGATCCCCGCGTAGGACAAGAATTTATGCGTTCGGTGTCTGAGGCGCATATGAATTGAATGTCTGTGAAACCCCCAGCAATACAAGGATTAAATTAAATAGTGTGATAGTCGATTTGAAAAATAAAATTAGTGGTCTTGTAGAATTACCAGACTCTTACTAAAAGACCTTCAAAAATCTTTTTAGTTGCGCACTTGTGAATGCTTGAAGTTTAGCCTCTGTGACATTTAATCTATGACCATTGTGTATAAAAATAGTTCGGAAACCTGTTGAGCTTTCATTCATGCTGCTTAGTTTATTATGATCAATAATGTATGAGTCGCATTTGTTTACTGAAGCAACTGGCTTCGTATAAGATCGCGTACAGAAATATATTTTAGTTTGGAATGATTGTAAATTAAAACTTACGTTCTGTTAATTGTTAGGACAAAATCGTAAACGCCATCACTAGTATGTCGAAAAATAAACAGTATACTTTCTTACTGAAATAGGTTACATCAAAAAATAACAATAAAGAATCCAAAAGTTTGAGAATGTCATTAATTAACTATTCATAGTTTTTGCTTGGGTGGTCGTATCAAATATGAATATTTAAACCGTATGTGCACTCGCAAAAGTTTTAAAATTTTACGACTGGAAACCAATTAATTATTCCTTAATTATGTAGTTATGTTTGTGTTTACGTGCATTAGAATATATTTAACCAAAGTACACTAACTTTAATTAAATAACAAGGAAGAAACACATCACATTGCTTAACTGTAGACCTATAACCATTTGCCCATACAAGTCTACAACTAAACATTTCTAAGTAAATAGCAAAAAACAGGTATAAAAATAAATCGGTCACAATTACTGGGCACCCTGTAATCAACCCCCATATTAGGGGGTCCCGTTATCAAGCCGCTAAACAAACACGCCACGTGAATTTCAACCTTATCTACATACATCAGAGATTAAAATCATTAACCATTATTCTCTTCCCTGAGAGATATCAACCAGTGTAAATTGAGCTACCGAGTTTCTTGTATTCTTCGGAAAATGGGTGGTTAAAGGGTGATTGGATAGATAGGAGAGGTCTAGTATTTCTGGTGGGTCACAGTGACTAAGATCAACGGCTCTGTCAGTCCGTCGCCGGTTTCGTAAGGAAACATCGCTATCCTCTTATGGCGAATTAGTTTTTAGTTCATCCTATCTTAAGGAACAAATTAACATTAGAATTAATCGTTAAGTATCGCAAAAAGAGTTTCTATTTATAATAGTGCTTAGCGGAGGATAAATTTATGGGGCTATTGACGTTTAGACTTGACTTATGTCAGTTTGACGTCTGTCAATGTCATTTTGACAGATTGAAGTGTGCTACATACTGAAAATAGAGCATAACTAGTAACAATTATGCTATCTGCTCTTTAACACACATAATTATTTATGTCAATTTCGCTTTGTAAACTTCGTTCACAATAAGGCCATTTAAAAAAACGGAAAGAATTTCACGAATTCTTGCAACAACTTAACGTTACATAATCTAAACGCATCTTTACTTTATTACATTACATTAATCGTTTCTTACTTCACACATAATTACTTATTTAAAGAGATGTAAATCTTAGTAAACCGTAATCGATAATTGGATGGCATGCCTGTAGAAGTTGAATGTTTAATTTATTTCAAGGTAATTAGATACTCGATTCATTAAAGTTATAGTCGAATAAATAGTTTCAAGCAACTGACAAATGTTAGGGAGCCTGTTACCACCTTTTAAAGTAGTATAATTGCAGTTGTGGAAGAGAGAGGCCGCTCTACGCCGTGTAGTACGCTGTCACTTTTCCACAATTGCAATAACATAACTGACTACAAGACAATACTTGCAGTAGAAGAGAAACGCCGCAATACTCTTCGTAGAGCACATCTCGCTTCCACAACTGTCTTTTACTCATCATATTGTAAAAGACAGTTGTGGAAGCGAGCGTATTACAATGTCAAGATTTACCTTGAGTCTGTAATAAGATCTATACATTTTATTCGTAACGGAATGATGAATTATTATTAAGTTATATCTCCATAGAACGAACCTAGCAGTTAGCGTGGCCCTACGCAAGGATAACACGGAAAATCGTGAAATTGTTAAGATTCCCAGATGAAACCTAGGAAGATAAACAATGTATTAGTTGAACACAAACGCTTAAGAAGGAATGCATTTAAGTAATAAATTAAGTATCATGTTAAAGATAAGAATGTAAACAAATGATAAAGGAACACACATCTTAAGATAACGAGTAATTACACTTACTGATAGAAGGTTAACATTATTTCTTAATCGCAAGTCTTAACTTAACTTGTCAGATTATATTATAGATTTAATAACTTTTATGTAAGTTCAAAGTAAACTTTAGGCATTTTTCGTCATCATTTTAAAGAATCACAGCACTTAAAATCGTTACTTCGTTATTATTATTACTTCGACGATTGTAGAAATATTATTTACTAAGGAATTTTTCAAATTAACATATTAGTGGTTTTAAAAAGAAAACGTTTGACGAGCAAGGTTAACTCTCAATTAGTAAAACGATCAAAGATACAGTCAACTGTTTGAAATTATAACATCCTTTTCTTTTACGACAAATAAATAAAACACTGTCGTCTCAAGACCCTTATTCCTAAAACCTCTTAACCTACCACACTTACTACAGCCTAACTCTCTAAGTAACTATTCAATAACATGAAAACAGACATTAATGTAAGTTTAAGTACGGCACATAAATATCTAAGCCCGCAGGAAGCCGTGTATTACCCGGCCTTTATAGACCGATCTATGGACTTGCCCTAAGGTGGCCCAGGCTCACTACCAAATGGTATAAATTGCAGATCAAACTGTCGCAATCTATTATAGCTTGTAACAGTATCTACTGACCCCGTATCCTGGTTTTATTTGTATAGAAAATATGGTAAAATTTACAGATACATATTGCATACAACACTAAACATAGAAATAATCAAAACATTTTCAAATTCTGCCTGTAAACTTGCTGTGTAAACAACTACAAGATATTAATTATGAAAAATGCCACGGTTGTATTATATAAAACGAATCTTTAAAATCTCTGGCACAAAAGATACGGTCTGCGTGCGTACCTAGTTTAGGAGGTTGGGAATTCGATAATGTTTTTACTTTATTGTACAACCTGCTATCTCTAAATACTATGTACCTAGTGTGTTGTTATTTTATGTAGAAATAAATATTTTATTTATGTGAAAACTTTTTTACCCGGGGAACCCTGATAAACTTTCTCCGTCCTGGAAGACGAGGAGGTACTCTATCTTACTAGATAAACCTACCGGGGTGCTTCAACCTTCCTTTGCCCTAAAGACACAACGGGAACGCAAAGCAAAACCTAAACGATGCTATACTTTTATTATGATAACCAAAAAAAATACACAAATTTCACTTTTACCGCCAAATTAAACCTGCCCAAAGGCGGCAAGTCGTCAGCTAATTAGTACTGGCAGAGTGACAGCGTCAATTTGACACCTGTCACGATTGACAGCTTCCTGCCGCCATATTGGTTTCGGTAGCCCCCGATGTGCAGTGAAATTCGGCGTACAGCCAAGTCGATGTGTGAATATCATATGATAATGATTAAGTATAAAACGGTAGCGAGAAAGTAGTGACAGTGACACGAATTAATATTTGTAACGTAATAATATTTATCAGAAAGTGAAGTGGTTTCTGAATGTGGAGAATAATAAACAACAAGTTACTTTGTCTATTATCTAAAACTATTCGATCAAAATATTCACCACAAGCTTGTTTTTAAGGACAAGAATCTGCAGAAACTCTGCTTAATTACTTCGGTGTAAAAATTCTAATCAATAACATTGTTAATTTGCTTGAATTGACCCACCACAGTGCAATGGCCTTCCCTACAAATTAATTACATAAACAGCACTAGGGAACCAACTGCAATATTTTACAACGTAGTAACAATAGTGTATTAACAAGTTACTGTTAATTAAGTCGTAATAAATTGACGTGACTGCGACCTACCACCAACACTTACAAGTAAAATTATCGTATGTGGAAGCGAGACAGAGCTACACGGCGCGGCGGCGTAGAGTTGCGTCTCTTTCATAATTGCGGTAATATTTACTTTGAGATGGCTTCAGGTCACCACCAGTGTGCCTGCAAGTCGCTAAGACACGCGATTTTATTTACGAAGCAAAAGAAACATAGCTTTACAACTCTAATAAAGTAAATTAATTCTTAGAACAGTCAATTATGACATTAACGGGTAAATGTCATTTAAACATCAAGGATGAATGTGAAATTGTAAATTTCGAAGTTTTATTAGACGTTGATTAGGTTAACCATTTCAAAATTGTATTCTTTGACTAATTATGCTTAATGTCAAGTACATACATCGCAACATTTTTCTTATTAACATTCGAAAGAAATGTTAATGCAATTCATAATTCCGTGCCAGCAAAATAACATCTAACCTTTTTAAAGTATCGCGACTTGTACACATAATTCAGACAGCAAACATTATATCGAAATATCGAAGTACATCGCGAATAAGACCCGTTTGCTGTCTAAAACAAACATCAATCCTACTTTGTACTTGGTACTGAATCTAAACAGAAAAAATATAATAAGCAGGTAATATGCATAAACAATAACTCAAGTTAATTATACTTTTTAAGTAGGTCGACCACACCAGGTCACCGTGCCTTCTGCCTAGCAACACCTCCATACTACGGGCTCTTAAAACCGGACCATCAAACCTATTACAGTTGTGGGACAGAGACGCCGCTATATGCCATGTAGAACGCTATCTCGCTTGCTAAGGACAACAGTCTTGCTTCAAGAGTTGAGTAAGAGGCTTAGTACAGGTATTGACCCTATTGCTGTTTGATAACAGAGGCAGTTAGCGAACTAGGAAACTAATTTCTTTAAACACAGTTTACTTTGAAAACTTTAGTTTAACTAGTTTATATTGTTTGTTGAAATGGAGCTGTCAGAAATTGTTAACAAAAATTATTTTCCTTTGCTTAAAGTAAAGAAAAAATTCATGTTTCGATGCAGTTTAAAATGGTACATAGTAACGTAGTTTTAAATTTGCAAATTGCATTCAAGCAATTACTGTTCGCGGTAGAAAAAGACAGTTACCTTTTACAATAGAGCAACAGGAAAATTAATAACAATAGAAGGAAAAATACTAGCGAAGTCCTAAATTAAAAAGGTAATTAGAAATAACGCTGAGATCGAAGAATCATTACTAAGCGAATAAACAATGTAATAATGGATCATAATTAAAATAAGCAATCAATGAATAATTCAATAAAAAATGAAATTCCAATGTTAAACACAAATACATTATTTTAAAAATTTAAACTAACAATTTGTTACGACAATACCTTAGCATATTCAAAGGTGTTAACTTACAAACGCAGAAAGAGATAAAAGTTGCGCAACATTTTAACCAGAGTTCAACTAATTTAACTAAAATGGGAACACATCTGATATTTCAAAGAGATAGGAAGTTGTGGCAAAACAAACAGCTTGAGACCAGAGAATGAACGTTCGGTTTATATATAGCCGGATACATTTTATTTTAGAAGAGTTAGACTATCCATCAGGTGGGTTCTATCAGAATTAATTAACGTCAAATTTTAGATGGAGAGCCCTTTTAGAGCTTTTAAATGTGGACTGAAGACTATTGGTAGAGTGACGGCGGAATACACTGTGTATGACAGTGTTTCATTCCCACATAAACAACAGTCTTATTTTAAGTACTCATTTACCTAAAGTGTAATCATAAGAGCCTAGACAAAGTTACATTATATCGCATTAAAATACGTCATTTGCATATATAGGGATGTCATGCCTTGTCGTCAATTCAATAAATTTCAGCGATTCGGCATCATTAGTGTGCCTCGTCATGTTTTTGTAGATCACAACAAAGCGTTCTATTGAACAACATAGTAATAACGGAACAAATAGAGGCAATAATTGTACTACAACTACAGCAGATGAACTTACTCCTAAAGAAGAAGAGGATATAGACTCACCTCGACCACCTGCCTGAGGTCTTCGACGTACACATTCTCTGTCTGCACGATCTCGGAGCACACGCGCTCCAGCTGCGACAGACCTGACATCTCGTCTGCCAGCTGGGTACCTGATGATATTAGATGATGATTAATATTACTCAACATTCCCACAACGCCATCTAGTCTCAAATTAAGCATACGAGAGTAGCTTTTGTTGTGAGTGCTGATAAACTACTTATATGTATATTTTGAAATACATACATATTATAGATAAATTACACCCAGACACAGAACAAATGATCGTGCTCATCACACAAACATTTGTCCTGGGCGGGAATCGAACCCACGATCTCCGGTATAGCAGTCAGGGCCACTAACGACTATACCAACGGGCCAGTCACTGATGTAATATGTAGCTGATGAAAATAAGTGTAGTGGGAATGGAGATGAATACAATAGATTCTTAGAGAATAAGATTTATCAAATCTTCTTTTATTTAGATTGTGAATGTTGACGATTGGATAGTGGTTCTATAGTGCTTTTTAGTACTATTTCTGTTCCTAGATGAACGTATTTGAAAATTCAAATAAAATCAGTCTTAAGCACTAATATTAAACAGATAGTTCTGTTTAATATTACGATTCAACAAATCCATTGTACTGTCTGTAAGGAACCTAAAACAAACAAAATGAATACTTACGTGGCGTGTCTTCAGAATTCCTCTCCTCCGATGCACTCTTATTCATCATCCCAGCTTTATTAACAAAGTGAATGCTACCATTAGCCGACGTCATGTCAGCATCACTATGATCATCTAGACTCTCGATAGAAGCCAGGTAAGCAGAATTCACTCCCCCTTTATTCTGGACCCCACTACTTGAAGTGGAACTGGACGAAGCGATTGAACTCATTGAAAGAGGTCGAGAAACTTCTACGGCTGGGTTCAATCGTATCACCTCCTTCTCACAAGTTTTAAGATTCCCAGTTGAACCCACAGCTTCGGGGTAAGGACCAGTCTTCGACAAAAGTTTCGTAGGACTTTCGCTTTTGTTCACGAAGTCTTTGCGGTGCAAGCTGTTGGTGCCTTCCGTCACGGGAATTTTAACAGGAGATCTAATGGGACTTTTTGGGATCGGCTTCAACGGGGAGTTGTCTTTCGATGACAGCTTGATATCAAACTCTCTATCGTTTGATGTTATAGAGAGCTCGATGGATTGGTCGATATAAGGGAGGGACAGAGATTCGAAAGCAGTTTTGTTATTTACAACGGGAACATCGTAAATAGCAGGCCTGTTATTTGTTGGGATGTCGTACGTTTGAGCGTCGTCTATTTTGAACTCAGGTTTCAAAGGCACCGCTTTCGGAGATTCGATTTCCTCGCTTTTGGACTTGTTTAAACTTTTGATAGCACAAGGTTGGTCGTAGATTTCGACTGAGGGAAGTATTTCTACGCCTGACTGAGAGATTTTTGATGTCGCCCCAACCAAAGGAATGTTTGTTTTATGTCTCATTGAAGCTCTACCAACGTTAACAGTTTTCTTTTGAAACTTTAACGTGGACGTTTCAGTAGCACTAGATATCATCCTTTTGACATTTGGCGAGAGATTATCGAACGTCGTCTCTTGCTTCATTTCTTTAAAAGTCCTTTGTATTTTAAGTAAAGAGTCACTAACCGCGTTACACTTGTCCAATTCGTCACTAGCACCAACGTTATCACTTTTAGTTCGATTTGAATACAGCGAGCTTTTGTTAAAGCTTGTGATGGGCAGTTTTACACCTCCTGTGATCATTTTCTGCCCTTCTATCGTCGATATGTCTTGTTTAGTCTCTTTCGTTGCCGTTGCTTCTACTGGGGGATCGTTTCTAGCATCTTTAGCTGTTTCTAATGGCCCGGTTTCTGGCCTTAAACTTTTGGAAGGTTCTAATAAAGAGTCGTATATACCGATGAGTGTGGGCGTCAGGTCTGTTGTGCTACCTGTAACAAACAAAACACTGGTTTTAGTTGACTGCTACTAGATTTCGAATTGAGTTTATTGAATTTTAAGTACCACTATGTTTAACGACATAGTGCCATCTACCTTCGTTAAGTCAGAAATCCGTATAATAAACATAAAATAAATTAACAATCGCCATAAGTTTTTAATCCGTGTGGTGTCCGGATATAAAGAATAGCACCACCCCATATCCTCCACTGGGTGGCGTAAAAGGCGACTAATGGACCTTAAGACCCAGTGCACTGTACCAAGCACCTTGGGTCACCCGAATGGTGGCGGGTAAACAACCAACAATCGCATTCCTAAAGAGGGTTAGTGTCAGGCAGGCGGCCGACTATAAAACCATAGCCAAAACTTTAAGCAACATGTCTAGAGGACGTGTTGCGCCGACCCCAAGTAAAAATTGGGATAAGGGCAGGGGCATGATGATGATAAGTTTTTAATCAAATTATCCGTCAATGCAATCTATTTTATGTTGTAGATAATAAAATTATAAATATTAATATGTGTAAACATTTAGTAAGAGTTTAGCAAATCGTCCATAATTTCGTCAATGCCATAAAAAATGAATGTCCATTGAAATGTGTTAATCTTCTAAATTACTATACCGGTTTTCGATACGGTTTAAGATTTCTAATAGCATTCAAATGCTGTGATGTGTGAGATTATGTTGCATCAATGTTTACTGGCATTACGGAGACCTTTACCTGCATAAAACGTATACTTAAACTTTAATAACTTTCTGACCGGTTGTAAAAACATACTTGTTAAAAGGAATAATCTAATCAATTAGTCGTCAAAACCTTGCACCATGTCCATAATATTTAAAGTATTTTGGCCAAATATGGCCAAAAAAAAATCAAAAATCTAAACCTGTACCAATTTATTTCAACCGTAACTTAACAAACATCAGCCAGATTTTTAACACGCTTTTTTTATAACAATTTTGGTCTTCGGTTAAACTCTGGATTATAAACATGTAAATTAAAAATCCCTGAAACAGTCTGAGTCAAGTCACCAGTCACGCCTTAAAATATCATTGCGATGGTTATCAACTACTACCACAGACCATAGACAAGTAGAGGGAACCGCATTCACGTTTAAAATAGGAATTAGGTATAGCTTCCATTTCTTGGGAATGACATTCCTCTTTGACAAATGACGTGACTCTGATTTGTCAGTTCAATATATTTAAGCGATTCGTCAGCGTTATACCGTTACAAGGATCTTTTGGCACAAGGGCAATGCACTACCACTCTTTTGTTTTTTGACTAAAGACTATCACTTTTGACAGACAGTTGAGTTGATACTTGTTGCGAATATACACACCAACGCCCTCAGGTTAATGTCATCCACGTGCCAAGAAATCCTTGTAGCTTTATAGCGCTGTCTGATTCTCTGATTATATAATTCTCTATGGACGTAGCCTGTCACTTCCTTCAACTTGTCTCTGTTCCACGGCTATCACAGCTCTCTGTCGGATTATGTCATTACACTAAAGCATGGCCTAACGAAAAAGCTTTTAAACTTATTAAACCAACTCCTGTTTGGGTCGATTTCAAAGACACGCGATGACTTTGATTTTTTTTTTTACGGTATATTTAAAATATTGCTTTTTATGGGTCGATAGTACTAAGGAAAACAGAAAGAAAAATGTTCTTATATTCAATCAGATCAAGCAATAGAATTTCAATATTCGAACGAATCTAAGGACCTTATTACCCATTCAACATATTACATAAAGGACAAATAAAAAGAGTTCTTTTTATCTCGTCCATCAACAATTTGAATTGTAGTAAGTACACAAAGGACCAAAGATTTAAATAGCGTGTTAAGAGATTCAATGAGCTACTGTAGATAAATAATTTATCCGAGCGCTCTACCACCAAGGTAACACTGTAGATTGTTGAAGCGTGATGCCGCTCTATACTCTGTAGTGCGCTGTCTCGCTTCCACAAGTCTTGCTTTTTTTTAATAACATTTCACGATTTTTTTCGCACAACGCCATTAAGTCTCAAACAAAGCAAAGCTTATTATATAAGTACTACCCATCTGATAAACATTTATATATACTTCTAAATACATACATAATTATTACGGATAAATTACACCCAGACAAAGAACAAAATGGTCGTGCTCATCACACAATCATTTGTCCTGAGTGGGAATCGAACTCACGATTTCTGATATACATAGTAGTCAGAGCCATTGACCACTAGACCAACAGGCCCATCGTTTTATCTAACATACTATATTTTCCTCCTTTTATACTTGTATGTTCCCATATTCAAATTATTCTAATGAAAGCCATGATCGGCTAGTTGTAAAACGATATAACTTAATTGAACTAACACGGTCGGGACATCAAAGCTACCAAGCAAAGTTGACCCCAACTCTAAAAAGGCTTGAACAAACCTATAAAATAGTAATAAGGCGCTATTCCTTTATCGCTGCCATAAAAGAACATCAAACTATACTTAATAGATATTTTATTACGGTTTACTTCGGGGTCAGATAACACAAATAACTTGTAAGTACTTATTGTTATGTAAATTTAACCAACCACCACCTCTTAAAGGTCTAGTGGTTAGTGGCTCTGGCTGCTATATCGGAGGTCGTGTGTTCGATTTACACCCAGGACAAATGTTTTATCTATAGGAGGATATCTAATAATTCCATTATTTACTCACATCATCTTAAAATCTAACGTAGGTACTCAGACTATTACAATATCTCCAACAAATAAATGCATACAATAATCCGAAGGAGACATCCTCTTTATTGTAATAGAGCAGACAAGATCAATACATTTATTTAAGACCGATACAGGATAGAAGACATCATAGGAATCACTTGTACTCGTACAGTCAGCAATCAGCATCAGCGTACCTTGGGCGAGGCCTATGTCCAGCAGTGGCTCATGATGATATAGTAATTGGTGCTTAATATGTTTTAACTATACCAGGTGTCAAGCCTATTTTGTTACCTAATAGCACAACAGTAATTCATTGAATACGATTGTGTACAGTTTGTTGGAAAATTAAAATGTGTTAACAGACTGTTGATGCTGACCGTACTTGTACTATAGTCACAGGAAAAGATCTATTCAGAGGCCGAAGTTCAGTGGCACAACTCATAAACATGCTAATGTCATAAGGACTTTTAAAGATGTGACTACTGTTTAAATTGTTACAAAATACCTACTTGTTTTTATTTGTTGTTTATCTTTCTTAATGTAGTTGTTTTGTGGTATTATATGTATAGCTGATTTCGTTGCACAAGGCAACAGGTTTGAAAAAAGGTTTGACTTTTTCAAAGTTTTTGGATCACAAAAAAAGACGTGACAATAAAATGCAAATCATACTCAACTTTTTTTTAACAAAACAAAAGTTATTTATTCAAATTAGGCTACAATGTAGCACTATTTGAAGATTAATTAATTATAGATTAATAAATTATAGACAGCCCTATCGCCCACCTTTCGCCCCTTCCTGAGCTATTGCTACGGGAGAAGAATCAAGTTTTCTCAAAAGTAGGAGAAATTATCGCCATAAACTTAATAAAAAGACATAACCATGATATTATTTAATTAACGTTCCTACTCTTTCATCGTAGTTTTTAGCATAAGGTTGTTTTCTCATGTATAATTTGATAGTTATATCCTTCAACCATTAGTACTTCTGTACCTACCTACCTACTAGGTAACTGATGAGTCAGAGTGTTATCGTCACATAATAACCGTCATTACACATGTCGTATAAGTAGCTTTAATTAACCTGCCTTCGTAGACGCATGAGTAAGACGGTAAACAATAACTCAAGGAGAAAAATAATATGAGAAAGAAATAGATAGATTGTAAGGTTTTGACTTGAAGTAAAGTAGTGGCACAAATTAAGGAACATTATGTAAACAAACATCTTTCAATATTAAAGATCCCGTGAGAATTATTCCCACAAATATTTGTTTACAAACAAACAAATTCAAGTGTATCATAATTATTTTTTGAACTTAGGCCGTTTGTACACGTAGCAACTTAAGTCTCCGATTCAAGATTATAAACCCCTGGTTTATCTAACGCTAAACAAATCAAAAATGTATTGATCGTCAGTCAAATCTCATGTTAAGCTCAGTTATTGGTTGTAAGTTTTATTTTACCCTTAAATTGATTGATTTTTTATTAAAACGACTCCCGTACTAAGGAATTTAATCCTTGTATCGCAGGGGTTTCACAGACATTCAATTCACACGCACAGAGACACCCAGACTCAGAACAAACATTTGTGAAACGCACAAAATCTTGTCCTACGCGGGAATCGAACATGCGACACGTCGCGCACAGTGGTAATTGGCGTGGTGACCTATACCACTCGGCTATCTGTGCAGTCAAGTCAAATAAAACTTTTCCATTGTAACCAAATCGTAGAATGGCACCGTGTGTGGTGCGGACTATACGTAGTGTCAGATGAGAGACTTGTTATACCTCGTGTGTAGTACTACAGACGGCGACGGGCCTAAAACCTCAACGGTTGACTCACACCACCCACAGAGGTGTAAAATTAAAATTCTATAGAACATTCCTCAGTGAGTCACGCAGTTCAGGACATGCCAAAGTCCTGAGCTCAAAACGAAGCAAAAACTAAACAACTCTTTGTTTTTTATCCTGAGAAACAATGTAATAATAATAACTAGTCTTTATTCACGGCTTCGTCCGCGTAAATGTCGGTTAAAGCCGCAAAAAGCTAACTGCCGTTACAAGAACGATACTTTTTAAAGCACCATTAGTGATGTTTTAAAATGTCTATTTTTCTCATTTTTTTTATGTCATTCTTGAATACGATTTTTTACGACCTTCACACAACACATCTAGTCTCAACCTAAGCAGTGTTAAAAAAAACTACACCCAGACACAGAACTAACGATCATGCTCATCACACAAACATTAATCCTGGGCGGGAATCGAACCCACGACCTCTGGTATAGCAGTCAGGGCCACTAACCACTAGACCAACATGCCTGTCTGGAGTGGCATGATTGTATGAGTTAATTGAGAGTATAAGCTACCGCCATACAAAAACATATTTCAATAGGTAACAAACACATGTACAAATATTTATCTTTATAATATTAATGTGTTTCGACTTAGTATGCAATACTACATATGTCTTCAGTATGTAAACTAATTCTTAGATACGTCGCAAGTACTTCTTAAGACATGAATCGATCGCTGGAATCGATTAAACAACCAACTAAACGAAAGTCTATATTTATCTTTTCTCTGTATTCAGAGCTTCTTGAAGTTGACAATATTAGCAGCGAAACATACAAACGAGCGATTAAATAAAATGTTAGTAATTTGTAGTAAAACTAGGTATCGCCCGCGACTTCATTCGCCAAAAAAAAAGAATAGGGATGAAAAATAGATAGTATCCGATTCTCAGACCTACTGAATGCATATAGGTACATACATAATTTCAAGAGAATAGATCCAGCCGTTTCGGAGGAGTACGGTAACTAACATAGTGGCACGAAAATTATATAAATAAGGTTATGCCTCGATTTAATATAAGATAGGAATATGAAGAATATGACAGTCAACATAACTTGAGTAGTATTAGACAGCTAAATTTATTGTTAACCTCAAACGAAATTGCAGGGATCACGATGTTGGCCAATTACATCACCGATACACCCGAGAACTTACCACGACATCTTAAAGTTTAACTGTCTCAAATGAGTAAGCGAGACAACGCACTACACGGCATATAGCGGCGTCTCTCTTCCACAATTACAACTGTATTCCTGTGTAAGTTAGTGGTAGGTTTCCTGTCATAACAAATACACGCAATTTCATCAAGTTTAAACGCAACACATTTCAAACTATTGTCATTTTGAATAGAATTCCGGCGGAGTGTCACGACGCTGTGTCAGTTTAATCAATCAACACAATTCATATATCTATATTATTGTTGGATTCGGCATTACAGTTTAGAAGTTTGAATTATTTCGGGTTCGAAGCAAGAATGAAGAATAAACAGTATCCAGTTATTTGCATTGATATATGTAGAATTAATCAGTCATTGTTAAATGCCTCTTCCACCGAAAAAATACCTACGAGTTATTAATATTAGTAAGTGATCCCTACTAAACCAAAGTATGAGGGATCGTTAATCCCTATTAACCCAATACAAATAAAAAAGGATATCTTGATTACTAGTACCTCAATAAACACCATATCACAATCGAAGGACAGAATACCGTTCTATTCCAAGTAATACAAAGGGCACATGATATCGATCAAATTAATATTATACGTACAGTACACCTCACGGCAACCACATTAGAACTCTACCAGCAACCTTAAGTCAATGCAATAAGGTTCAATTTTATGAGTATTGCAACTTGTGAGGTCGGTTGTAGGTCTCTAGGCGACAAGAATACAACACTTGAACGCCACCTTGAACCGATAACCTTTCCCGACCCACATTTTAAAAAGCTCCGAAACTAATCTGTGAATGGCTGACAATTTCAAAAGTCCTATTGTTCATGGATCAAGCATTTTACGCCTGTTATCAAGTTGTCTATGGCAGTTATTGTTTGATGCAGGTTTTCTGCTTGTATTCGATTTGAGAAAGTGTTGACAAGGTTAGCCACTGGAAAGGAAGCTAGAAAAAGTAGCCTTAACCAATGGTTTCTCAAACGCTGATCGATACAAATATGTTTTAACTGTCAGTCATATCTCATGTTAAACTTTGTGATTGGTTTCAAGACTGTGGTTGGTTGACCATACTAACCACAGTTAGGATCAGTTGATTTGACAGTAGATTCAATCGATCAGCCTTCCAGAAACCAGGAGTTAGTCTCCTTGTAATAAGCTTGGTCAGATGTTTTGACTACTGACAGTTAATTTTATCAAACATTGAAGAGATATCACAAACCGCAGTATAGAAATAGAAAATGTTTATATCGGCAATATTAATAACTATGAAGATGTAATCCATTGCTTGTCACATCACATTTAATGAGAAAAAAATCGAAATAGTATTTACTGTCATATTGGTACCTACTAACAAGACTATAGAAAGAGCACATTGTTAAAAAAATGAGTAGCAACATCTATCTTCACGAATAAAGTCAGAATTATGACACCAAAGCCCAAGAGTCAACATCAAAGTTTTGTTTTCCTTTTGATTTATGTTTGTATAGTTTAATAGCTTACTATTGTTCATATTAGTAGTGAAAACTTGTAATTATCCATATTCTACTTATAATTATTACTATTGTATCTAACTGTAAGTTTTCCAAAAAAATACAAAATAAAATTTCCACCACATTTTTAGCTAGTAAATTTGTGTGGTCTAGTTGTCATCGCTTTCGTCACGTTCCATAAGAGACGGCGATATAACGAGCCGAGCCGGGAACGGAGACAGTTTTAACCGGAGGTATGTCACATATGCGGAAGCGATACTTGCTTCGAACTGACTATTGGAGAAATAGACAATCACTGCGGCTATAGGATACCAGGCTCTTAGGACTACAGAAAGTTAGATTGACTTTGCATATTCATTTTTCTTTGGATTCAGGGCATGTAGGATATTTGGGGAACGAAAGAAGATATTGTTTTATTGCCCCTTTGAGCGCAGGGCTTACTACCAGCCAGAAGTTGCTTACATAGGGAAGAGGGATATTTCTCTTCCACAACTGCAACACTCTTACTTTAGGAAGCGGCATTTTTACTATTTTGCACTTGTTGGTGAAGTTAAGCTACAAACTATCGTAATAAATACGAAGAGACTTCAACATAATTAGTCCTTGGTATCTTAAATTTCAGCTACAGTCGTCAGCTAATAATTATTGATAAACTGAAAGCAGCAAAAAAGCCCAACAAACGAATCCATACTTTCTTTTAAAAACTCCGCCCAACAATGAATAGCAATCAAAATACACACTTATCGTATACATATCAAGTCGTAAATAATTGAACAATGCAAATCATATGCGCTCAAAGCGTTAGATTTCCACTCGAGATGGCTAGGGGTCTTAACCCACTTGAACAATCAGATACAAAGAATGTTCCAAATAGCTCCGGTCATACATACAAACGTACATATACTTATGGTGATCATATCGGTGTCATGGAATGTGGAAAGACTGATTTTTGCTATTATTTCAAGTCTATTTTCTCGTGGAGAAAAGTTAAGGGTGATAACAAATGGTGATGGTATGATAAATTAAACTATGTCAAACATCTTCCTGAACTGCAGGCCAAAAATTTTACCTGAACAAATCAGAAAAGAGTATATTTTTCAAGTGTACATGTAACTCGCTGAACTTATCCTCAATACTATCAAATCAAATCAACTTCTTATTGCCATCCCTCTGACCTGGTAGGTCTGATTTCCTCGCAATGTTTTTCTTCACCAATTTTAGCAAGTGATTATTTTGTAATACGCACATGAATTCCAAAATACACTAGTGCATGCCGGGATTTTAACCCACCACCTCTGATTAGTGAAACGGTCATACCACTAGGCTATCCCTGCTATAGCTATGCACTACAAAACTACTGACAACAAAAAGTATTATTATTGGTAATAAGCCACTAATAATACCTTTTTTAGTCCTCAAAATTCACACCAAAAGTTAAGATTGTAGCTACATATCATTACAATTACTAAAGGAATAGACAAACGTGTAAGTAAGCCATAGGCCAACGATACTCGCGTTGATCAAAGCCCACCTCGGTGGATATGAATAGAAACGCTTCCTGCTTTAATTGAGCCAGGAAACAGGCCCTTTTAGTGGGCAAACAAACATTTGGCTTTTTAAATAGCGTCTTAATTGATAATGTTGATGATTTATGTGATTTGGTTGAATTGCTTGAGTGTAAATGCTTTTATCGTGTAATGAATAGATAGAATTAAGTCAAGATAGCATAGACTAGTAGTGGGGAGTTTAAGAATAAACTTTATTTTGTCTCTTCTAAGGAATTGGTCACTTTTTCTACATTTCCTAACCGGCTACCCTGAGAAGAAACGTCGAAACAAAGTCAGAGGTCCATCGTCTCTTATAATTGTTAACAACATTCAACAAATAAGAAAGATAATAGAAAAAAAATATTACTCTTTTGGTCGACCCTATAGAATTAAAGTTGATGAAACTTCATTTATCACATAATAAAAACGATACTTAACTACAACATCGAGACAAGCAGTTAGGAAGCAGTTACAAGTAACCAATAAAGCGAGTTCAACGGTTACAATTAAAGTATAGTTAACCTTGAGAGGCCCAAACTAACCATAGACAATTGTAAACTTCGAGGGAGGCCGGCGACTATAAAAAGGATGAATACAGACTTGACGTTTAAAAATATAATGACGAAACAATAAGAATCTCTGACTAAGTTTACAACTGTGCCAGTAAAAGTCACATTGCATTAATAGAGTCATCGCTAAAAGAGAAATGCAAGTTAATAGCAAAATAATAAGACTCATAAGGTGAAAATGTCAAAGCAACTTATAGGAATACACTTCATTAAATATTAGAATTACTCTGAACTCTAGTCTTCCTACCCATCAGTAGGTAATTCCTATGTAATCGCTTCATGTCATAAATCACGAGGCTGAGCTAGCAGCCATGTTTACTCGACCTGGGTACTGAACCCGCGACCCCTTTGTACCGAACAAGGCACTTAGGTACAATACAACGCGATTAAAAGTAACTACTTGTCATAATAGCATATCATAAAAGTGAAAGCATACGAGCAAAGACAACTTGCAACGGACAATGAGGTGGGTGTGCTCTATGGCATTTAGTCTATGGTGTAATGACAGATCGTAAACTGTCTATGGTAGGAAAAATGGTGGGAAAGCAGGAAGTGTAAACTCCTTTTTGAATAATCACTTCTTGTGTTTAAGTTTCTTGTTTTTGTGGGAACCTGTTTTTACAGTAATACTGTTTCTCGATACTAATGTTAATATTGTATTTAGTGTGTCCGTACGCTAAATCTGAGAACTAAAACCGTTATTTAATGCGAATCTTTTTGTAACGGGATGTGTACACATTCGTGGCCCAGAAACTCAAATTATGACCAATTTTCAAAAAGAAATTGTTTGCAATTAAATCTATATTTTTGTTACAGAAACCCATGTCCGAATGCTTCACAGACAAAATAATTGAGACGTTGAAATCAGTAGATTCTAAATCTAGAACCCCGGTTTCGATACAAAAATGATATTTCTGGCATCATATTCAGATCAATATTACAGTAACAACTGTTATCTAGAGTCAGAATATCCCTAGCGCCTCCACCCCCACTCATATTAAGTCTTGCAGTTGTGCAAGCGTGACAGCGCACTACACGACGTATAGCTGCGTCTCTCTTCCACACCTGCAAGTTTTTACTTTAAGAGGTGGTTGTAGCGCCTAGGTATGTTATAAGGAGAAATTATGCAAGTTTTGGTGGGCGTTAAGCAAATTATGCAACTTAATGCAACCTTCTGGAAGTTTCGACGGAAACATATACTTAGTGGCCGCTTCCTGCAACTGGAAAATCTACCTGATTTTGTTTAAATGTTATTCAATTATTGATAACTGTAATGCAATGGCTACTAAAAATAACTTATTACCTTAGTGTCCTCCACATCATACCTTTTGGTTTTAGTAAATTTTTGTTGTTGAATTAAGTTTGTTTTTTTAATTTACCGTTGTTCAACACAAATTTGTTAATCGTCAGTCAAATCTCGTGTTAAGCTCTGTGACGGGTTGCAACGAATTGATGAGCCCTCTAGAATCCGAGGGTAAATGCTTTTTTTATTATTACATAAAAGGCTCGGCACTCGGTCAGTATCATCGTAAGCACTCTGACTGGAAATAATTAAGTCTTAAATATTTGTTTCGTGCAGCACGAAACATGCATACATTTGCATTAAAAGCATACCAACAGTTTTAGGAGAAAAAATATACTTTAAAATTATAGATACCTAATTTGAGTTGTTTAAATAATAACTGCTTAAAACATCAAACGAATACAACCATTAAAAAGAAATTTACTATATCACTATACTACGCATTTTAGTACCGTAAAAGATAGCTAAAAATATCATGGGAACAGATCTAATATCTATAGAATAATGAAAAGCAAAGTAATCTCACTTTTCTAAGTCTGTAAAAAATAAAAGATGGCGTCGCGGGATCTCACAGCTGTTAGTTTCCCGCGTCGCGACGGCGCCTGCGCGGGTCGGCGCCATGTTGGAACGAAGGCACCATAATGCATACTTAGTGCGGTTTTCTGGGACAAGACCTATTGGATATACAGGCTATGCATTGTTTAATATTAAAAAGGATTGATGAGGAATCATATAAGTTTAATGTATTGCATTAATTACGTTTAATGTGGGGAAAAATTAAGGTGAATTGTCACATGGTCCAGACAATAAGACGAAAAAAAATATAATATGTTGTGCGACTAATACAATATGTTCCAATTTTATTGTAATTTATATGTATGACCATATCAATAATGAACAATCAGGTGCATTAAATTTAAATACTTTTGCAAAACATGTTTTTGTCCAAAAATTAAACAGTGTTTTCTTTTTGTAATTTTGACAAATAAGCATCTTGATACTTAACATTATAAAAAATATTTTCTTTAGTCAGACGGCAAACGATGGTAACCCTACATATTTTATCCATATTTCTTTGCGTGTGTAATTTACTGGTTAGACAGAGCAGTCAAATAAAACAGTTAGATCTACGGACGTTCGCGGTATGACCTGTGAACGACGAGAACATTTACGTTCACAAGCGCTAACTGACATTCAATAAAGATTTACAACGACCTACATACGACTGTTTAATGTCAAATGATCATTTATTTCGTTATTACTGATGGTCGGTTAAACTTGGGTATTTTTCGATTTATTAATGGCTTATGTTTATCACTACTTGTTAAAGCAACGTGTCTTGATAATACCGATCTTGATGATACAAACGCTATTTGGGCTTCTTCTAAACTTACTATGACCTGTTTACTATTATTTATATTAAGCTTTTATGAGGTGACCTCAATTACCTACTTCGAGATTAAAGAAAGTGAAATGAAGAAAAAAGGCTACTGCCCACCAACATCATCATCTTCCTGCCCTTATCCCATTTTACATAAAGTCGGCGCAACACGTTTCTTTTTCTTTCATTCTACCCTATCACACGTGTAATTAGTAAGACAGTAAAAATATGGATTTTATGAAATAACTAATGTCTTTGCTAATGTAATGTAATGCCTTTGCTTCGTACGGGTGCAGCATGTGCAGATATATACATATACGCCTTCTCTTGAAACTTTCTATCTATTAAAAAACCTATCAAAATCCATTGCGTAGGTTTAAAGTTCCAAACATCCATAGGGATACAAGGACAGACAGGCAGCGAAAAGCGACTTTGTTTTAGACTATGTAGAGATAAACTTATTTATGGTGCTCTTATATTTTAACTTTATATTTTCTAATAAGGTCTCAAGATAAACTCCAAAACCTTACTTGTTAAATAACTTTATCCATAAAATGGACGGTGAAGCGAACTTTTTATAGTTATTAAAATAATTAAGACCAAGTTGGCTAATCGTGCAGCATCAACATAAATATACATATAGAGACTGCTTTCGCAAAACCTACGTGGAAGACTGCAACCGATGTTGCCAGATAGAAAAAAGTTAATTATCAAGAAATCGCGGTAAATTGAGTTCTAGCAGATAGATAACTATTAATAGCGCAAGACTTGGTACCAAGTATTTACTTCCGCGTCAGTGATATTAAAAAAAAATAAAGTTGAATTAATCGAAGAGTTTTCTAATAAGATTATTTTCTTTCTGTGGCACCTTTTCTTTAGTTTTTAGTTAATTAACTTTATTTTCTTTCTGTGATACGTTTATTGTTAGTTTTCAGTAAATCTTGATCATTAAATATTGTATTATATTACGAAATATGATGCATTATATTTCGTAACATAATATTTAAGTTGCTATTTTCTGATCTACGGGACATTTTTACAACGTTTGCCGGACAGCTAGGTAAAAGGGTTTTAATCACATCACAAATTGTAATAACACTACTATTAAAGAGGATCCAACAACGTTTTTAATTAATTTTACTCCAAGCATTTTTCCGCAATTTAAAGTTTCCGTTTCAATTATTGAGTCATTCCACACAGTGACTTTATTAAGTAACAAGAACACCATAATACAAATAATATAAATATTATGAATCCTCGTCAATTGACATCATAAAACCAATGGACACCATTAATAACAAGGAAAACTGTTAACTGTATTATAACACGCAATCATAATTAAAGGGAATGTTTTAAATCTAACAATTAAGGTTATATTGCACGATAAAAATGTTAACTAATCAACTAACCTTTAATTCATGTTACAACATAGTAATATTAGCAAAACAACATGGTAATATTACTAATATTAGCAAAATAATACTCATTGCGCTGCGTAAGTAAATAAAAATAACCAATAAAATAAATGAACTCTATGGTTCTTTCATGATTGGAACGGAAAAAACCATAGACAATTAAAAGTGTAAAGGTGGCAAAACAAATATTTAAATTTTAATGTAAGTTTTAGAAAATGGAAAGCAACATACAGCCACAACGATTGTGTTAAGAAAACTTAAAGCTGCATCTTAAAGCTTGACCCACTAGAAATCTATCCACATAGAGGCAGGTAATTATCAGATTATTAACAAGAATGTACTTAATAAGTAGGCAGAATACAACCTGTCCGTTGCCTGATACATTGTAAAGGCAGTGAAAACATCGACATTAGAACCTAGCATTCAATCTTAGTGAAATTACTGTAGTTGTGAAAGAGAGACGCCACTCTACGTCGTGTATTGCGCTGTCTCGCTTCCACAACTGCAGTAATATAACTTTAGGACGTGCTGGCAGGCCGTCAATGTGCGATCGTACGCGAGACAACTAAATACCGCAGTCCCGCGTACATTAACGGTCAATGTTACCAGCTATAAATATTTAAACCCTAAACATGTTAGCAACACTAGTTTTAGTGAGAAAACTTTTAAATAGTTTAAATTATTTAAGTTTATGTAGGTTAAAAATACAGCAATAAAAATAATAATTTATGTATAAAACGTGACCTAGCAACATTCACACGAATTAATGAGATTTTGTTGGCGCCATGTTACCTATGCCCGCCAAAACACTTGTGTGACACATAGAGGCATGGCATTCCGGAAATACCACTTTTTTAGGTTGAAATATAAAACTACCAACGGACTTAATATACTTTTTTAGCTTTTTAGTCAGATAAATGAAGCATCAGCATTATTCACAATAGAGACTATGCATATGATAGACTTCAAATATCCATTTGACTCTAAACTCTACCTTTCAATGTTAGAAACTTGAGGGAAACTAACAACTGAGTAATGTTCATGAAAACAATGATTGTAGTCATATACCGAACTCCTTAGAAATTAGAACTTAATTCTAAGTTTAATAGCTTCAAACATTAATAGCACAATACTAATGTCATAATACAGTTCCCTCCAATCCAAATTCCATTTTCAAAATAATGTCATTAAGTCAAGACTTTTCCGTTAATTTGTTCTCGATTTCACGTCGCGTCGCTTATTAGTAAGGCTCATAAAGCGCCCACTGAGAACAGTTATATCTTAAACTGTTGCGATGCACTCTCAAATAAAAATATACGGTATACGGTAAATGTCTCGAAAGACCAATACTGTAGAGTAAATATTTACATACAGAATATTAGCTTGACTAATAAAAATGAGAATAAAATGAACTTTGAGAACGAGAGATTTTGAGGTGAGCGGTGAATTAAGTTTTGTGAATAATTATTATGATGGGATTCCAGGGAAAATAAAAGTAGGCAAACAAAAAAGAAGATGGGCTTGCGACTCAAAAGATAATGAAGAAGTAGGAGTAGATGGATGCAAAAGGCAAGAGACAGAGGAGAATGGCATAAAGAACGGGGTATTAAAAAAAATGTTTACCCGCAATGGTTTGTTCAGGGTTAATAATGATTGAGTTTAAAAAACCAAGCGTTTGAAAGCATTGTATTCGTGGTTTTCTTTTAATTTTTTTAAGCGAAGTTTTTCGCCCTTTTGGCATCTGGCGTTGGCTCGATTAAAAAAGGCATTAGAAAAGTTTTTATTCCGATGTACATTCGCAGGCAGAAATAATAATGTCATATTTGGCTTGTCTATTTTAATTTAAGTTTTGATTTTTTGTATGAACTTTCATAAGATTCTGACACAGCTATGTTTGAAGCTAAGACAGCAATATTATAAACTAGCTGTTGCCCGCGACTTCGCTCGCGCAAATATCAGATTTAGTGGCAAAAGCATAACCCCTCTCTGACGCAGTCGGTTAAAAAGTAGCCTATGTGTTATTCCACGGCGCCAGTTAACTTCATACCAAATTTCATCAAAATTGATTTAGCCGTTTGAGCGTGAAAGAGTAACAAACATCCATACATACAAACTTTCACGTTTATAATATAAGTATAGATGTTTATAGTTGTGTGAATTGTGCCATGAATACAGGCGAATAGAACATACAGAGAGTTGGAAGACACAAGACAACATTTCTAAAGAAAATTAGTGATTTACATACCACAACATACAAAAAAAATATTAATAAATAGTCAATGTAATAGCACGAAAGTACCGTAATGAACTAAAGAGATTGAGAAGTGTGTTTTTAATAGCAAAATGTTGCCAGGCGATAAAAACACTTTATTCAGTCAAAAGTAATTCTGATTTATGATGACATAAGCATAATTTTATGTTAATTAGGAAGCTAAGTGCAGAGTGCCGTTTTAGCCACAAAAGACGATTTTTTACGGATAATTTGAATAATGTATGATACTTAACACCGTTTCCGAACGTTCTTGACATTAAAAAAGCTGAACCGGTCAAGAGATGGTTTGACTGGGTTCCGTACTATGAATTTAAAAAAAGTTTGTAATGTCACTTACATACTTGATGATTATTTTTTGTTTTAAATATTTTGATACTTTTTTCATTGACTAATCATAGCAGAAGCTTATAAGCTGGGTTTTTGTATACCTAAGAATAATAAAAACAGTACTTAAATCGTCAGAACATCTAATGACAATATTATGCCGAAGGATTTAATAATAGTAGACATATAATAACCGGACCGATTTCGACCACGGCGGCTAGTGTTACTATGATACTATCCAGCTACGCGGGATATAAAGTGCGCAAACACGGGTGCACTCTCTATTCCTTTACTCTCATAGCCCGATGGGACGGCAATCCATCACGACCGGAGAGAGATCAGGCGCAAGACCTACATTTTTACGTGCTTTCCGAAAAACGGAAACTGTGATATTTATTTCTGTAAAAATAATGGTAGCAAATGTAGTTGTGAAGAAAAATATAAATTACTAGCTGTTACCCGCGACTCCGTCCGCACAAATTTTGGTTATAGCTGCGAAAACTTGACTCCCCTCTGGCGCAGTCGATTAAAAAGTAGCCTATATATTAATCCAGGGTATCAGTTAACTCTATACCAAATTGCATCAAAATTGGTCTTGTCGTTTAAGCGTGAAAGAGTAACAAACATTCATACATCCTTACAAACTTTCGCGTTTATAATATTAGGTAGGATAAACTCTTTAATTGCCGTTAAAGTTTAAAGTTTAGATGTACAAGTTATCATGTACGGAATCCCAAAATCAATTAATTAATCATTGACATTAGTGTTACTCGTTAACGATTATTTTTTATCGACAAGTAATTACAGATTTTTTTCATAGTTATGAGTAAAAACTGTTTCATACTTTTAAACCTGTTTATAGTAGTACCAATCTATTTGAGTCAATGTCGTAGTGGCTTAGAAGTTCAATGAACGGGTATGTGGGTACGAGGTCGCAGGTTCGAACAGAGGCAAGAAGGTACTTAACATAGATGAGTAAATCTACTAATGACTTTTTAACTTTTCTAACAATTTTTCAATATTATTCTTGTGTACCTAACACCTTTATCGAAAGGACCACCATAACTTAAGTGATTATGCATGACGATCAACGGCAGTTCCTTCATTCCTTGTATATAAATTAATCCTTTGCCTAATAGTCAGGCAGTTACAGTCACGAGCAAAAATCTAATGTCACCGGACAATAACAAGATCCGTACGTTTATCAATTTATTAGGAAATGTTGTATATGCCTGCGGTCTGAGAATCGACTAACTTCTATTTTTCATCCCTAACCTCCACATCACACATGACTCTAATATTCTCTGACAGTTTGTGTGTTCGTCTTACCTCTTCACGTTCGAAACGGCTGAATCAATCTTCAATAAATTTGGTGAAGAAGTAGCTGATACTCTAGATTAGCGCATAGCTATAACCGAGCTCGCGGGTAAAAACTAGTAGATTAAATGTCAGGTGTTTTGACAGATATCATAGAGATCGATTAGTATACAAGGCACGTCAATTAGTATCGGCATGTAAATTTGTTATTCGCTGACGAATAAGTATTGTGTACAAATTATAATCGATAAAATTATCGTCAATGATGACGACTCATATCGATTACTCATCTTACTACTTCTAAACAGGGAAGTACGCGTCAAACCCAGAAAATCGTGTCATGATTGTCTTAAATTACAAATTCAGTACATTCACGAGCAAAAATATGTATATTCGATTAAACAATTGAAGTTTAAGTTCTATTCAAATGATTTATGTAAACGTAAAATTTGCTTTCAAATTAAATAATTATTTTATGTTTTGGCCTCCTAGCACAAGCATATCTTTTATTTAAAAGGTCTCTACGTAAACTAAACTGTTGTACAAGTTTCAGCAATAAACCCTTTTTATATTTAGCTTACTATAACAGAAAATTTTTGTATAAAAAATCTACTGAAACTGTTTGGTCGTGTAAGTATACATGTTTTTGGTCGTGACTGCATGCATGGCATCAATCAAAACGTTAGCGCGTATCACAAAGCGCAGTGTGTCACTCGTATCGTAAAACAAGTAATAATTACTATCGTACGATGACCTTAAAACCTCGGAACTGACTGCCATATGTTATATGACATCCTGCTTAATAACCAGGCCATTTTAAACCTTATTGTCTTACAATACAGTAGAGATTTGAAGTACTTGTTGTAATGAGTCACATTTGTGTCCAAACAATCGTTTAAGACTAGACATACAGACGCATTTTAATGTGAAGCGGTTTTAAACTATCTTCTGAAGTAATATCATTGCAGTTGTGGAAGAGAGACGCCGCTCTACGTCGTGTAGTGCGCTGTCACGCTTCCACAAAAACACTTTAAAAGGTGATGGTACTGTCTTGTCCGTCCGATGTCTGACACATTGCCTAATCGTATAGTTTTTGCTGTATTAATATTACTCTAATACACATGAAAAGGTCAAACACCTTTGCAAAAAAACATTTAAACTTTACACAAGTTTTAATAGAAGCCGATGGCCTTTAAAAATAAATCTAGCTTCTATCTTTAACTTGGATTGCCAGCATGACAGTTTGACATGTTTAGACAGGATACAAAAGTTACCAACTTTCAATAAAATATCAGATGTGACCTTTAAAACGCGTTTCTAAAGCTTCCTAAATAAATATCGATTACGTAATAATCGTGTAAACGATTACGATTGACTAAAGTAAGTCGAGTGGCACATCTATTTTTTTAATAACGGCTCTCGGACTTTTAATAATTTAATCCTTGTATCGCTTGGGGTTACATAGACATTTCATTCACGTGCGCAAAGACACCCAGACTCAGAACATCCATTTGTAGATCGCACTAATTCTTGTCCTACACGGGGATCGAACCCGCGACGTTTATCACTAGTTTATCAGATAACTATGTTACTGGTAGAGTGAACTAGTTTAGCAATAATTCTTACTTGAAAAGGATTTCCTTTTGACAATGTTTATGACGGCAAAGCTAGGAAATTCATTATGAGATCTTTGATGATAATCGAATAATTATAAATGTAGGAATTACTTTCCATTTGCGTAACTTTTAAGTGCTGTTATGGTACTTATTATAATTATGTAGTTGAAGCTGCGTTAGTTGGAGCGCTAGCTGCGACAGATGTGGAAAAAGGTACCATCCTGCTAATATTACAAATGCGAAAGTTTTTAGGATAGATATACAGATGGATGTTCTTTACTCTTTCACGCTTAAACGGCCCAACTAGTTTGGAGTTAAGCGACACCCTGGATTAAAATATACTACTTTTTATCCAACTGTGAAACAGAAGCTTAAAGTATTACAGTTATAACCGGTCATTAACAAAAATGTAGGCTTAAAATAAAACAATTCACCTCCCGTTTAGAATCTTACGAAAGTATCAATTTACTAGGAAGAGATTCGGTCCAGCCGTTTCGGAGGAGTACTGTAACTCTGTAACTAACATTGTGACACGGGAATTTTATATATAAGATATATCTTGGGAGTATCAAAGCCCACCCAGTGTGTTACCAGGTCTCCACAGCCTGACTCCCCGAGGGCAGCTTGCATCAGACGTCAGACAATGGAGCTGCAATAAGGAAACAGGCTTCCTGGTCGTGGCTCTCTTATGTAAAGCTTAGCTAAACATCTTATAGTTATAGTTATAAATGGTTAGCTTTGGATGAGTTTGAATTATACAGGGTGTATTTTTGAAACAGGGCCTTAAGGGCAAGAACTTTACTCGTTTGACACAAAAAAAAAATATCTTTGTTATTTTTTCACTTCTCTAACGACGGTAGCAATTTTAGACGGAGTTAGTTGACACCCTAGATTAAGGGACCCCCCACACTAGCGTCTTTCGAGCGTCGTCGTCGTGCCAGCGTCCGCGCGGCGTCGACGCCGCGGCGACGCGACGTCGACGCGGCGTCAGTTCAACGTTTTTTTGTGAACGCCGAGCGTGCGCGGCGCTGGCAACGCGTCGCCGTTGTTAAGGGCCCCTTATTCGAAATTTACGTTTCTAGATCGAGTTTTTTTCAGAGAAATCATCATATTTAAATTCTTAAAAAAATATATAGTACAGATGCATGCTTTATCTAGTGACTTTTTTGGATAGAAACGAATTATTTAACATTTTGCTCGATAAAAAAAAATTCAGAAGTAAGGTCGATTTTAAAAGCATTTTTAGTTTTATAAGACTTGGACTGAACGTAATTTTATATAAATTTAACATTTCATTTACTAATCGGATTTGTCAGGGATATTATTGGATAGAATTTTAATATGGCGCTTATTTTTTTTTTAAATAAAATAAATACGTGAAAAGTGCTCGCGCGCACCGCGCGCTCCGTGCCAGTGTCCGGCCGGACGCCATCGAGGTAGGACCTATGCAACTTTTGCTCGCGATCACAAATTTACGTAAGTGATTGAAATGGTAAATAAAAAAAACAAAATTAAGAAAAGAAGGGTGTCTGAAGTGAAGATAATCCGAAAGTGTATTGCGTAAGTACTTATTCTATAAATACGTCACAATATGATTACTTCTATACACAGAGCAACGAGAAGTCAGTATGTATAGAATTTAAAATCTATAATGGGAATATTCACCTTTATAAGGTGCAGATTTTCATCCTGGTCAAATTCAAGGAGATGTACTTACTAATATTGTGTTTTGATTGTATTATTACATTATTTTATTACGTATAAGATTTGAAAGAAATTGAACATGGCTATCGATCACAACTCACCAATACCACTCTCAGGTAGGTACAACATCACGGTTTATGGTCGCGATGTGTTTAGTAGGTAGAAATAAGCCGGCCGCGCGGCGCGGCGGTCTTTCCTTAGTCACACATTCATAACATATTAGCACAATATTAGTGTTGACAATCAATAGTTTAGTGGATAGCACATCAAGCTAAGTATATTATTATGTTTTTGTTGCAAACTACTACTTATTACTAGCACAATATATATATTATTATGAACTACTGATTTATTTATTTATACTGTGGCGTGCCCGCCCGCCGCCATAGGTCACCGGAGTTCAAATCGCGACGGCTCCTGGGCCAACGCGGGCGCAAGCCGTTTCGGTGCGTTAAATGCCTAAACTTTCGGAATAAGGGGCCCTTAACAAAAAACGTTGAACTGACGCCGCGTCGACGTCGCGTCGCCGCGGCGTCGACGTCGCGTCGACGCCGCGCGGACGCTGGCACGACGACGACGCTCGAAAGACGCTAGTGTGGGGGGTCCCTAAGCAGCTACTTTTTAACCAACAGCGTCAGACGGGAGAAATGTTTTTACAGCAATAACCGACATTCGCACGAACGAAGTCGCAACATTCAGTTGTCTATAAGACAAGTACTGAACAGAAAAGACAGATACTAACATTATTAGCTTCCTTATTAATGCTATAATACTTTGAATAATAAGCTACAGGCGTTTTTACTAGGACTACTCTACAATGTAAGATGCAAAACACCTATTAATTAGCCTATTTATTAATCTACATGAAAGTCTGATTGTTAAAGCAAAAAATCATAAGACACAAATAGATCTAATAACATTTAATACTATATGTGAGTAATAAATTAAACCATAGAGCACAATGGTCACACATACATTCATACACACATTTTCTTATAAGATCTTACATTTTCTTAGTCATAACTACGAGATTTCTTTGTATATTTTATAGTTTCTCAATAAACAAAACAAGTATCACTGACATTTCAAGTATGTATATTAGATTCCAAAGAATACAATCTTCCACATAACTTTATCCACTATAACATAATATAAGCTTTATAACAAGGGAATAAGGTTCATTATTGTAAATCTTTATTAAATTTACGCAGGGTACACTTTACCATATAGCTTTGTCAACTCCAACATTAATATAACCCATAAGTATAGGACCTTAGAGTCTATTATTGAATGTCATTGCTAACAACACGAGGATTACCATCTACGATTAACATACCTCTTATAACAAAGCCATTAAGGTCCATTCTTGTAAATCTCAGTCCATAACAGGAGGTTTAAGACTATACAATTAACGTAGCTCTTATGTCAATGGCATAAAGTCGATTTTTGCATAAAATAAACGTTTTACGGTAAAGATGATGTCATGTGGGAATCTTGTATAGTATTTCACGTTTTACCTTAGAAGTGGTGACGTCATACTATAGTAACCGACGACCTTCCGGATTTCAATTACTAAATAAATAATGAATATTTTAGAAGCAGTTATTTCGTAGTTGGTGTTAGATTTAACCGCAGTATGGAATAACCCGTAATTGGGTTATAAATGTAAATATCTTGTTTCTGTCGGTTTGTCGTAGTTTGTGATTTAAATACACTCTGTATTAGAAGGATATAGGAAGGTTACAGTAGTTGCAAAATCAAGTAGTTTGTATTTTTCCCAATTTAATAAATGTAATTTTAAAAAAATTAGGTCATGAAATAGGTGCCTATTTGTACCTAATTATTTTCTACTCGCTTTTAATTTTGTCACAATAAATAAATGGTCAGTGGGTCGTCTTAGGGGATATTAAATATCGTTCTGTTACATGTATTTATTTTTCAGTAAGTAAGAGTTAGTACAAAATCTCGATAATCATTTTCAATAATATTTTGACCGACTGTCATTTACAGCAATTACTACCAGTATAGTGATATTATTTTTTCATTTAAAATACAACTCCTACTAAGTTCATACACTATACTACGTACCTATTACATACATTCGAAAGCTCAAGTTTGACATACCTGTCAACTGCATACATTTACATGACATCTCTGAGTGCCATTTGGAAGTACAACGGTACTTATATTGGCACTCAGCACATGATAACAATCCTTGGAATTACCATCTGTATGTGAAATACCAACGCGATAGTATATTCAAGCTTTTGTTGGATATTGGCTGGGACTGGCTAAGTTTTATAGTAATTTTAAATTAAATTGTTAGTTTTTATTTGCTTCAAATTGATAAAAGAATACAATTTATCTTACAAGACTAATAATTGTCATAAATATTTATTGGAGGTTTTAAAAGTTCGGGAAAAAAATATATTTAGATATTTTACTATTATATTATAAAAGAGATTTAATACATTGATTACACAAGCTGGCATTAATATTAGAATAAGCAAAGGTCGTTTAAAGTTCAGTCATAACTTTAAAACGATCATAAAACAACTTAAAATAATAAACAAAAATACCTTTGAAATATCACAACTGCATCAAATCCATTCACAATTAAAACACTCACTTTTAATTAAATACTTAACAGAATACACTAAAGTCCACCACTAAATTCAAATATAGACTGAACGATAAATGCACATGTCAACACACGCGAAGTTTAAAAAAAATATAAACAAAAATGGCGGCGAGCGTTACCCATCCTCGTTGCGTTAGACGAGCGACTGACGATGAATCACGAACAAGGCAAAATAGTACCAATTAAATGCTGCCATACTTACTTACGTAATAACAACAAAATCGCATGCGAAAACAGACTCTATGACCATAGCAATAAGAACAAAGGCGGTGTCTTGTACGGTGAACTGTGTACGATTCTAAAAAATCGTGACGCGTTTTTATGTGACGTGCTAACGAGTTTTATGAATGAAATACAGCGGGGAACGGCTATTTCCATGACTTATAAGTTAAGTTGGAACTTATAATAGTAAGTTTAACTGAAATAAGGTTAGAATAAACCTAGATAGTTAAACTTGGCATGATTGTGAGAACGTACGGTATGCCGTGCGATTTTAAACTTTAAATCAACATTTTTGCATGTTTACGCCCCACTACTGCAAAGACTGGAATGTAAGCTTGCTTCTTACTTGTTAATCTGTACTTGTTTACAAAAACGGCAAAAAAGTGAATTTGCACGAGAAAAGAGGTTATACTCGTAACTGTAAATATGCAGGACGAAGTGTTACGGATATCAAATAACAAATGTCGTAAAATGCGAAGACGAGACGTTTTTTATCAGATAAGTGGTTTGCATACTAAACTGATAGTGAGATCAGCGGGGCTACCAAGCCTTAAAGTTAGATTGTTGCAGTTGTAGGAGCGAGATATAGCACTACACGATGTAGAGCGGCGTCTCTCTTCCACAATTACAACATTAGTTGAAGGTAAGGTTACAGAAACTGGCTTCACTTGTCTTGAGCTAACAAGGATAAAGAAACGTGAATAGCAATACAATTCTAGATCGAAATAAGGCTGGAAATGTCTGACACTGTTTTTTTTGCTCTCCTTATAGTTCTATTTATTAAAACGACTTAAAAAAGAGGGGGAGGTTCACAATTTGATTGTATTTACTCGAGTTAAACAAGGTTCTCGATTCGACTGTATTTTTTATCATTTTTAGCTCATAGTTTTGCGGGGTGTCCCGATTCAGATGATTCTATTTTTTGATTGACTATATTTAAAAGCAATTCAAAAAGCAGAGAGCAGTTTTTAAGTTATCCCAGAAAATGCCTATTTCATAGAGTACAAGCGGGCAAACCGAGTCTAAATTTATATTATTTTTTATAATATTTTAGCCTTAACTGACTTACTGTAAGGCAAAAACATCCCTGTTTTTCCTTACTTCCCGGTATACAACTATTCTTTACTTATCGCCTTCAAATACCGCGATTTTTATTAGCGATAAGGCAGACAAAAGCCAGTGATTCACGCGGCGACACGTCACAAGGTATTTTAATTACAATTCCTAATTAAAAGCTTCCTGTTAGCAACATTTGTGAGTCTAAGATGTAACTGTTCAGGACGAGGCGGGCATAGCAAGCGGTGTCCCATCGGGGTGCCATCTTGGATCTATAAGGTATTTGTGAGATAAGCCTTTACTTAACAAGGCTTTTTGTGTAATGGAAATAGGAATGTCCTTTTTGTAGACATTTTTCTATTTAAGCCATGTTTAATACAAACGAAAGCTGTTTTTTTTATGTACTTTTGCATAGTTTGCCTCTTTGTGCATGGATATGAACTAAAGAAAAAGACAAAACTTTGTCTAAAAGAGCAATAGTGAAAATAAATTAAATATCCATACAAAGTTTTGATCAGCGATTGATGACGTTTTCTACGATAAGCGTAAGGTTTAAGGTTTTTATGGTAAGCTTAAGGTTTTTTGAAGAAGATTTATTTTTATTTTCAAACTAGGAAGCATTTATGTGCACACGTATACCTATAAACAGAATTACAGAATGTTCTCTATATTATAGTACCTACACCAATAAATAAATCGTGAGTTCGTGACACCATAATTAAATTATCATCTCAAAGTCAATCAAAATTAAGATTGCAACTAAATGATATCTAATGTCAATTTAAATACATTTCAAAATGTAACCTTCAGTCTACACTATGTAAGTTTAGTTTTGAATGTAGATATTTAATGTTTAGTATGTATGTTACAGTCATAGTGATTAATAAGCTATTATACATAATGACTAGTCATTATGGATAATAGCTAAATTCACTAGACAGTGTAATAAATTAATCACATTATCTAGTTATTATTCATAATATCGTGTCAAAGTTAGCCAAAGTAATAATACGGTCTTTATCTTAGGTTCACCCATGTTTGATCGAACAACGTTTGATATACTTAATATTACTCAATCGAACATCGTTTAAGAAAATCATCACTTTGTATAATGTCGTTTGACATAATTTTCAGTTCGTCGAATATTTATTTGCTATATCAACATTTGCGCTAATGATCAAAAGGTATTATGTTCATTTGATATCCACACTCCTGCCTAAAAAAAACCTTTAGGTGAGGTTAGGTTTTTTTTTTTTTTATAATGTCTATGTTTATTGAGGTGAAAATATTATCTTATGTTATTTTAATTGTTAAAATAATCTTTCTGATATGTATGCTTAAGGAAAATTGAAATACAAATTTATTCCTAAACGAATATCTACTTGTTTTATCACTTTATCTAATTCTTTGAAGATATTATGTATAATAGCTAGTTAATGTGATTAATTTTGTGTGAATTATCACTTTATCTAAATTGAGTAGATATTATTCATAATGACTAGTCATTATGTATAATATCTAGATTAATTACTTTGGCTGTAACATGTAGGTATATTGTTTATTTCTGTCACTCATTGTAATAATTTTATTTAATTAAACCTTCACAATGATAATGACATATTAATACTAGTAGGTATACAGTCCACCAAGTTAGAAAAAGTCCTAAAAAAATGGGTAAGAAAATAAACCTAATCTCTCTTGTGTAAAATAAATATCTGAAATCGCCAATCGCAGTGAGCTAGCGTGGTGATCAATGCTCAAATCTTCCCTATATGGGAAAAGGCCTGTGCCCAGCATTGGGGGGACGTATACAGGCTTATATAATTTTATCTAAAGTTGTTTAAAAATCTGTTGAACTGAACTCGCAGGTTCGAATCCTGTCTGAGTACATATTATTTTTAAATAACCAACTTATATTCCTTACTATAACTTAAAGAGGTCGTTCTGAAGGTCTTTCTTTCGTTCTGAAGCCTCAATCCCACGGCGACTCATTAATTACATTGATTGATTAGTTCAATGCCAAATCTCATTATTTTTCCAATTAATGGTTGATGCTATAATCTTAGCCTTGATTAAAAGTACTTAGAATGATGGTTAAGGAATAATTGAGTTGGAAAAATGAATTACAAGTAATAAAATCAATGTATTACAAGTAATAAGTAATTATTGCCCGCAACTTTGTTCCAATTTATTGGTTTATTAAATCGCGAAATAATTCTATCATCATCAGCGTTTAACAAACAATGCTTTTTGATTTGATAGCTAATTAATCCATAATTAATTTAACTTTGCTTCTACCTTTCTCTAAAAGCGGTGGTTCTTTTAAGTAAAGTAACAAAGTTGCAGCTGTGGAAGAGAGACACCGCTATACTGTGTAAAGCGCTATCTCGCTTCAACATCAGTAGCGGTTAGTCTAAAGTCTAAGCGATGGAGTTGGCTCTCCGTTACCTTGATCAACTCAACAACTCTACCTTAATTTATGTACAATTATTTTTATAAAATAATATACCGCTGTAATTTAAATGCCTTTAAGTATTTCAAATTATCATTAATGCCACTGACTGCTGTATATTTTTTTATCCTTATCAACTCTTTAATATCTTACTTAGCTATTAAAATCTTATTGCAACTGCAAACAATGGTCCATCAAGGATTTAATACATTGCCGTTGCTCTTCCTGAAATATTTACATAACAATAAATAATATTATTCATGTCTATTATACAAGCTTCATCTCGCAGTGTTTCTTGCTTAAATCCTCGGGATTACATCATTTTCCTAAACAAAAAGTAGGTACCCTAAATACGTGGCAAGATATCAACTATATCTGCACCAAATTTTATTAAAAACTGTGCAGCCAGTTGACTATAAGTAAGTAATAAACTTACAATCACACAAACCTTTACAATATTAATAGTGGGATTGTAATAAAAACACAAAGCTTCTACTAGCACAGTCAAACTAGTAATTGTAACACAAAACTCGAAATTCGATCTTCTAATAACTTTTTTTTAAAGAAAATAAATCGTATGCGCAAGCCACACTTAGCGAGCGGCGGAGTGCATCGACCTCTTGTCATATCGCACCGGCGGGCTGGGAACTACTCGATAAATCGCACAGATTTATCGATACTCGATACTTGACTTTTGTAGGGCGATAACTGTTCCTCTACCTGACTTTTATACTTGAAGAATAGCTACATGTTAAGCTTCATTTTGTAACGTGTACTACGAATAATGTTAGGTGCTGTGTATTATGAGACTTTGCGCCCGGCGTTGTCGCTCCCGTATAGGCCTTGTTGGCCACCAGCGCAAGTGCCAAAAAAAAAAAAAATTAACACGGCTGCTGTTTCAATCATCTGTCATAGATGTTAGAGGCCAGGCCACTGATGATGTGTATTATAATGTCAAGGCGAAATAAGCAGATAACTTTATTCGACATTTAATGTTAAAAGTATTGCGATTTTCTGATCCCAATTCTAATACCCGTCCTTCTTTCTTTCATCTCTAGTCTAAATGAAGTTTGTTGGTAGTTACAAATAAACAAAAATGAAACTTTAACTGACCCCTTTTAAAATTTTGTAAACTCGGACCCTTAGTAAGCCTAAACAAATTTGATCTAAAGCTCGCTGGAGACCCCTCAGATCATGTCATATGTCTGATTACACAATTACACATCAAAGGATATGAAAAACAGACAAGGGAATAAAGAAACATACCTACTAGTTAAGAAAAACATTCTATTTGCTGGCAAACTGTAGCTTTTAAGGGGTAAACACTGTATTGCGACACTAGATGTTTTACCTTTTAATATTGATTGACTAATAGGTACATAAAAAAAAACTTTTCGATAACATTTCATTTGATTCTAAATAAACCAAAAAAAAACAATATCAGTAAATATTAACGTAATTGTACATTTCATTAGAGCATATAGAGCACATTCTATCGACTCACCCACATCTCTTAACACAAGGAGTACATAAAATAAAAGCCGAAGTCATAATATCCTGCGCCGGCGCACACGTGTTCACGATAATCTCGCTCCCCTACCACCTCCTCTCAAAGTGATATCACTGCAGTTGTGGAAGAGAGACGCCGCTCTACGCCGTGTAGAG
The DNA here is from genome assembly GCA_941860345.1 of Chrysodeixis includens. Taxonomy (NCBI): domain Eukaryota; kingdom Metazoa; phylum Arthropoda; class Insecta; order Lepidoptera; family Noctuidae; genus Chrysodeixis; species Chrysodeixis includens. The sequence continues at coordinate 905,768 of OW796116.1, forward strand.
CGCTGTCACGCTTACACAACTGCAGCGATATTAATAAGAGGTGGTAGGTGTCGCGCATTACAATGCCGCGATTATATTTAGAACACTTTCAGGATCAACTCATACAGTTTTTAAACACTTGACTTGTGTCTACTGGAGATTAATTATAATATAATATCTATACTATTACTTAACTATATGGAGTATAAGTAGTATTTGTTTCAGTTTCTATTTGTATCTTACACGTTAAAGTCTACAGCCAAAAAAAGGTGGAACGGAAATGTACAGCAATATTTAATATCTTCAGCCTGACAAATTTATTTCGAAAAGTGTGGGGATATTGTTAATCAAATGATCAGTCTATGATACCTACGTGTGTTCTTTTTCGGGAATTTACTTTAACCTTCCTAAAGAAGCCGTATTTAAATATCATTAGGCATTATTCTCCAACTTGTAGAATAATTACAATATTGTTTCTAATAATGTGTCACGATGTAATAATAACAAATATGTAATGATTGAATTAAAAACGTCGTTTAGAATCAAAGTGTACATACCAACCTACACAAAAAACGTTAAACCGATAATAAATAAAAAAACACAAGGTAAATCTTCCTGTCATACAATTTTACTGCAATAGCCATTCGAATCGAATCATAAAGCATAGAGCGTTTCGCCATAAACACGAACGAATGTCGTGGTTCATCATTTGACCTAGATAAGGGCCCGCCCTTTCCAAGTAATATCAAAATGTCTATAATTTTCTGTTAACACTTTACACTGAGAAACTGTACACCATACCTTCTTTGTAACACATCAAGTGTAAAAAATGAACAATGTTTTCGACGTCAAAATAAAGAAGAGAAGAAAATTGTACTGCGGAGTTTAGGACATTGCTTGGTTAAAAAATGTCTCATTGAAATATATTTACTTTCGTAAAGACACTAATTGCCTAGTTGCCAAATTATAGGTTTATTAGTTTCGAACTCAACCGGAATCTTTAATCATGAGCTGACACGCTACCAAATCATCGTAATTCCTAATTTAACAATTATGAATCCGCTTTATACTTAGTATGCTTAGGTCAAAACTACACATTGGATTTTGATGCGGTATATTAAATATATGAAATGTTTCAAGAGGTAGGTTTAATGTATAACGCATCAGTATTGCATCCTTGCGAAGCTGTGTTAGTAACAAAATAAAAAGAAACGTATCACAATGAAACGAGTCAAAAAGACATTCTACATCTGTACGTCTGTACCACAATACGCCGCGCTTGCTACGTGTAGTATGAACGGTATTCAGCTTAATCCAATGAGATTTTTAGTATTTTGCTTGACGAAAGGTTAAACAGTGTACCACGTTTTTTTTTTTGTAGCCTAATCAAGATCCCTCTGCTGGGCAAAGGCCTCCTCTTTCTCCTTCCAAACCTCCCTGTTTAGTTATTTGACCATGTTTTAGTTAAGAATAATGTCAGAAACGCGCCTTAACAGTGGGTCATCAAGATAAGGCTTAACCACAGGCCACAGTAACTGGTCAGGAATGTGTATTTAACTGCGATTAACTTCTGTATAGTTAAGAGAACCATGACTAATCAGGGTGTTAATGATACTGTTCTTTTCTATTTTCTACAATTTATAAAATCGAAAAGTTTCTTTTAGCATTACTTGATATTATTGTTGTGATTTTCTCACGTAATAAACGTGAAAAACTTAAAGTTTCTGGCCTGTAAATGTTGGTCTAGTGGTTGGTGGGCCTGACTGCTATACCAAAGGTCGTGTGTTCGATTCTCACCCAGCGCAAATGTATGTGTGACGGGGAAGATCATTTGTTCTGTATGTGGTGAATTTACCTATAATAATAATATGTTTGTATTTAGAATCTTAGCATGTATATCATTCAGCTGTCTAGTACTCATAACACAAACTACTTTAATATACTTGATTAGAGACTAGATGTCTTTGCATGAATGTTGAGAAATATTTATTTATTTATGACGATATCCCATCATTCACGATTAACGTTGACAAATACGAAATATTCTGTGTTCTGTGTACTTAAAAGCCTTTAAATTAATGTCAATAAATTCCCTTAGTTCATAAGCTTGGCCTTAATAGTAAGAAAAGCTGTGAATAATAAAGAATGTCACTTGTACTGTTTTAATCACAAGAATTATTGAGATTTTTACCGTCGTTTCCAAACTATACGAAATTCTTTACATTTTTGTGACAATACATATATTAGCATGTGATATATTAGCAAAGTCCCAATATTTATTTACATTTAAATAGTTATTTTGATAAGAATAAACAATATAACATTTGCAGCAGAATCCAAAATTATAATAAAAAATGATCTTGCTTGATTTATTAAAGACGAAATTAACTCGTATTTTCACTGAACAAAAAAAAATTGACACTTTAAATCAATTAACCCCTAATTCATATCTTCATTTAAATTACAACAAAACAAAAAATTATAGATACAGAATCTATCGATAACAACCTAAAAGATTTACTCAACGTCACATCACTATTTAATAATCCAAAAAGTCTGTAAACATGCAGTCCAAATCCGTAGCGTTATCCAAACAATAACAGAGTTAACTTTCTTTAGAAGGCTCGCGTTGCTATGGCAACGGCTAGCGATGACACTGTTTATACATATAATAAACGCGTGTTATGTCAACAAAGTATGAGAATAGACGTTAATGGAATATACGAGTAGAGTTTTGAGCAAGGCCTTCATTAAAAACAAGAACAATATTTACTGGTACAGACAAATCAGTCAAAATTTAAAGCCATCTAAAAAAGTTCGAATAACACTTAATAAAATTTCAATATTGTTCAAGTTCTTTTTAACCTTGTAATTACTAAAATGGCTTAAAATAGGGCCTGTTTTTGAATATAAAAAAAACAATGATCTACACTTTTCCTCATTAGCCATTAAAAATAAAAAACATTGTAAAAGTGACAACTATTTACTTATAGGAAATTTCCTTCCATCATATCGACATATACAAACTCTATAACGTAACCACTGTATCCAAACATCTATGACATCTGTCAATCGGCATGGATTCTAAATTCAAAACGGGAATTCTTCAGATATAGATAGAACATGGCTGCCACTGCGCGCCCAAATAACACAGGATCCGTTGGTCGCGACAGAGTATTTTCGGTAATCACCATCAATTACCGTCTGTACAGCGTTAAACTGTTCACATTTCCACCGAAACGTGTTAAGAATATGTGCCTCATTAAAATAACAAATTAACGGCACATAAAAACAAAATATAACCTAAAAATATTCAAGTAAATTAGACGTTTTAATTGCAGTGTTAGATACGACTTGACGATTGACTGTCATTTGTTTTGAACGGATCTATGTAAAGCAGAACTATTAATGAAATTAAACTGCATGCCGATTGATTTACGATAATTTGAGTAAGCAATAATCATTAATCAAATAAAAGTATGAAACGTAAATTATTATCTATGCGCAACACAATGGCGTGTAAATGACATTACGTGGGCATAGACTAGAATACACGATTTTCCATACCTCAGGGCGACTGTAAATAGCTTTTGGTTATTGTAGAAAGTTTTTGAGTTCATGTCTTGTAATATTATTAAGGTACATTTGTACACCTCATTCCTAATTAAGTGTCTCTGTATATATACATATTTGTGTACATAAATTGTTAAATAAATAAATACAAATCCGATTTGAAATACGCGTAATAAATTTCATTAAATATAGATGAAAACAACAGTTAGATAATAAAACGATTAATAAATGCTTTTTCACGTCATAATAAGAAACATCGTGAAGTATGTTTGACATAATATGCAAATAATTAAATAAACATTTTTAATACTTTAAAATAGCGTTTGAAACGAAATTAATGACTTAATCCAATGGTTCAATCGTCCGATGAGCTGCATAGAACAACCATTTCGCAATACCAAAAATTGTTGATATCTACTAGTCAAAGTAGTATGTTTTAATTAGTAGATATGTATAAGAATTACATGTAAAACCACAATACAGTAGAAGTAATAATAATGTCTACGGACTGATTTCGGCCACGGAGGCTAGTGTTACTATGACACCAGCCAGCTACACAGAACATTATAGTGCACAAGCGTGTGCTGACACAGGTACCTACACTCTCTGTTCCTTTACTCTTATAGCCCGATGGGACGGCAATCCGACACGACCGGAGAGAGATCAGGCGCAGGTCCCTCATTTTTTCGTGCCTTCCGAATCACGGAAGCTGTGATATTTATTTCTAAACCGCACACAACATTCGAAAAGTCGGTACTCAAGACCTTTGACTTGGCAGTCCTATAGTCTTACCACTAGGCTATCACAGCTTCTAAAGAAATATAATTATAATGTTCTCCATATAAGCTTTCTTAAAATAAACAGCTTAAGACCACGTATGAATGGTAATGAGCACTCGTCTGACACTTGGCGCCAAAACTGAACGCACCAATTAACGTTTTGTAAGCGTTAATACGTCTAATAGGAACGCGTTACTAAACTCTGAACGCATCCATTGTGTGACGTAATTTGCTATGATTACAAAAATTGTTAGTTTTTTTGAGCCTAATAGGGCCCCAGTAAAATGGAATAAAAAATGTAGTAAATTGAACGACTAATATTATATAAATTAATTAAGAAAAAAAATTGCATTTCATTGGTTTTGAATAATTTATAGGGTCAATTTACTTTTTCAATAAGTTCGTTAGATATTACAAATATTACCATGTGTGATAGAAACTATATTACTAAACAAAAGATATTCAAAACTGTATTAAAATTTGGTTTATAAGTTCGATAAATTTCCAATAAATAAATTTATAAAGTTTTCTCGAACATCATAAACGATTTTATTGCTATTTTAGTACCTTTTCTCTCGGATCTGAATTAATAATCACAGAACAAAAAAGAAATCTATAATTATTATCTTAATTCCAAGGCTAATGAATAGAATTCCTTACTGAAGTGTAGCTCTACTTTTAGTTTTAATTAATTAATGGTTTAGCTTCGTACAGGAATGTCGATTAAAGAAGTTGAAACTTAAAACTGAACAAAAATTAAATAACAATTGCTTTAAGCGAGGCTCGGATTTTATTATTTAGTGTTCAAGCGTTATCTTCCGTGTTTTATTTTTACTCCCGCACCAAGAAACTTAATTATGTAATTTTTTTTTTACTTTTTTATTAATACTCATCCTACGCATACGCCTGTATCCTGCTCATACAAATCAGAAATCGGCATTACCTGTGAACAAATAAAGAAAACATTAGTAAAGAATAAGTTCTATTGATGAATTTTAACGAAATTTGGTATGGAGTTTGCTGACACCCTGGATTAATAAATAAGCTACTTTTTTTTAACCAATTGCGACATTTTTGCAGGTAAAACCGACGAAGTCGCGGGCAACAATTAGTCGTTTATATACAAGTATCAAAAGCCTTACAAAACCTACAATTCTAACATTTTTAACGCAAAGCAAGTGTCCATCTAACCAACATTAATGAGTAATTAATTCTTAAACCAGTAACGAGTAAGTAATGCAATACATTACAACAAGGAATGTTGTTTTTGTGCCTTTGTGAAGGCATCTTCCGCGGTCTTTGTTATCCCGACGATGTAATTAATCTGCTAGCTTGTTGCTTAGAGGTAAATGTTGATTCTAAACTGGATTGTATTAGAATAGAAAAGACATAACGACTTTGTAGTAAACAGAAATAACCGTATTTAAATTGCCTGTATAAGTGTAAAGAAATAATACTATTAGTAAGATGAAATGTTAAATAAAAGTTTGTTAATGATATGGTAGTTAAACTTTATGTTAAATTTGACTAACATCTCGGGCTAAATGATATTAAGAAGATGCAAGATACTGCTCTACACTTTGTAATGCAATATCTCTTTTCCGCATCTGCAGCAACTTTATATGTATATTAATAATAATAATAATAATGTTTATTTCACCAAAAATACAATTTGTGTTAAGAATACCTTACAGGCTAATATTACAAAAGATACAACGTGGGAGCCTCTGCAGCCAAACTAGGACAGGTCCTGTATCTCAGCGTGCAGCGCCTTACCCCTTTAGATACTAGCTTAGACATAAAAAGCCTTAACTTACAAGTTTAATAAAATGTGAATTTAATACAAAGGCAGTTTAATCAAAATATAAAAATGTGGAGAGTAAAGAGTAGTGTAATGTGATTTTGAAAATTGTGAATGTGTTGTGTATGTGATGTGTATGTGTTGTGAATGTGTTGTGAATGTGTTGTGTTTGTGTTGTGAATGTGTTGTGAATGTGTTGTGTATGTGTTGTGTAATGTGGTGCATGGTGGTTATAAAAGTTGTAATGAGTGTTATGTAAATGTGAAGATGTGTGTAAAGTACCAACGTACCAATTTTTTTTTTTTTTGTTTTTTTTTTTTTTGTTTTTTAACTTTTGTGATTTAACTTTGGATGCCCAACAGCGTCTCCGTTTCATCATATGTTAAACTAATTAGATAACTGTGGAGCGTTTTCTTGCATAAGTTAATATTAAGAGGGTATATGTTTAGGCACTTGTTTATCTTATTATATAAATATGGTGCAATAAATGTAAAAAACCTTCTTATAAAAGAAGTGATGGGCTTAGGTCGAGTGCACACATCGTGTGCTCTTCGTCTGTTGGATAAATTAGGATCATAGGGAAGGTTACTGTGCTGTTTTAGAACAATTATTTTAATGAACAGTTGTCTTACGGTAGCCACTTGACAAAATTGGTAAAGCTCCGTTGTTGGAAATAAAATTGGCTTAAAAGTACAAACTTTTAGAATTGCACGTTGAGCGATTTCTACTCTTTTTAGTGTAGTTTTAGAAGCTCCCCCCCAAGATGAAATGCAGTATGTTATAATTGATTGACATAATGCCAGGTAAATTTGTTTGAGCAGGGAACTATCTGAGACGTGGCGCAGGTTTTTGAAGACGTAAATAAGTTTGCGAATTCTACTGGAGAGCAGTTTTATGTGATCTTTAAAATTTAGATGAGTATCCAAGGTAACACCGAGGTACTTGATCAACTCTACGCGCTCCAAAGCTTTGCAGTTACATTTTAATTTATTTGTACAAGTACTATTGTGAGGGACTATGCAGTTATGGGCATTAGCTTGAGACTTCTTATTTATAGAGAAAGCCATATACTTGGTCTTATCAAGATTCAGAGTTAAGATATTATTCTTTAGCCACTTCTGAACTGTATCAAAACCTGTTTGGGCAGCGTCAAAGGCCTCATTCCAATGATCGGCGGTGAAGACGAGTGCTGTATCATCCGCATAAGAGATGATTTCGCCCCTAAAAAGATTTAAGTTTGTGAGGTCATTGATGTAAGTGAGAAATAATGTCGGGCCTAAGATGCTTCCCTGTGGCACGCCATAGGATATAGGAAGCTCATCACTGCAATGTCTATCCAGACAAACAATCTGAGAACGGTCAGAGAGGTAACTCTCAAAAAGCTTGAGCGGTGTACCTCTTATACCACAATGTTCGAGTTTGTGTAAAAGAACTGGTACAGAAATTGTGTCAAAGGCTTTTGACAAATCAAGGAAGATTGATATGCATTTCTTGCCCTTATCTAGGTTAGAGCTTATAAGGTTGGTAAGTTTGAGTACTGCATCATCAGTTGATCTTCCGGAACGGAAACCGAATTGGTGATCTGAGATAATCTTTTTATGACTCAAGTATCTAGTGAGCCTTACATTAATCAGTTTCTCTAAGACTTTGGACAAAGAGGGGAGTATCGAAATTGGTCTGTAATTGGTAAAGACCTTTTTGTCACCTCCTTTATGTATAGGACAAACTACTGACTTTTTAAATGTTTGAGGAAAGATTCCTGTCTCAAAGCATAAATTAAAGATGTATGTAAGTGGGGGAGCGAGAAATATTTTACATTGCTTCAAAAGTTTATTTGAAATTTTGTCCCATCCTATTGAGCAATCTGTTTTTAAACCCATTATAATCTTATCAATCTCATCTTCAGTGGTTTCTTGCAAAAAGAAGGAGTCAAGAAGGGGGTTAGAGTTTAATTTAAATGACATATTCTTATTCGTTATTTTCTCAGCTAATGATTTACCTATATTAATAAAGTATTTGTTTATTTCGTTTACTGTTATTTTTGGAGTTGGGTATAATTTAAATAAATCTGTCGGGGAACTGTTGTCCTTTTTTGTGTTGGTAATTGTTTTGACAATATTCCATAACTTTTTTGGATTTGATTTAGCCAACTCAACCTGATTCTTATCATGTGCTCTCTTTAATTTTTTCAATAGGTCGTTGCAAAAATTTCTATACCTTATGTACGTTGTTTTAAGTATTAAATTTTCAGGAGATTTTTTACAGTTTAAGTGTAATGTATCTCTATTCTTTATACATCTTAGTAAGCCAGACGTAATCCAAGGTTTGATTATCTTTTTACGTCTAGACAGTGTTATTTGTTGTGAGTTTTTTACCAAAGAAAGTTGTATGTTATCTATTATGTAATTTATAGCGACATTAGGTTCTTTTGCTTGATATACGGGAATTAAATCAATATTGTTTATATCATTCTTTAGGCATTCATAATCAATTTTCGTAAAAGTAGTAGCAGTGAAGTGACGAATAGGCTTAAGATCCATACATAATATTACCGAATAGTGATCCGTTAAAGTAGTCTGTGGAACAATAGTTATACATTTCTTTTGAGTTTTGAGCAACACGTGATCTAAGCAAGTTCCACTTTCATCCCTAGTCACCTCGGTATGCGCTGGTAAGAACCCATACGAAGCAACCAGCGTGAGGTATTTTTCTCCAGGTAACTCTAGTTTGTTAGAATTAATTGGTATATTTATATCGCCTATTACTATTACATTATTGCAGTGCTGTAACGTAGACAAAGTACTACTAAGGGATAGTAAAAATGGATCTATGTTTTTGTAAGATGGGGACCGGTATATGCCGACAATTGTAGTGATATCATTGCTAAGTACTATGCAATTACCTTCTTGGAAATCCGGCTCTAAAACAGTAAAATCCAGATGGTTCTTAAAATAAACAACTACACCATCGTTTTGTTTATCGTTTTTCGTGGTCGCGCAATAACGATATCCCGGTAGTACAGGTATATTACTTGCATTTGGTAGCCAGCATTCAGTTAGGACAAGCACATCACTATCAAATTTAAGTCTGCATAATAAAGCTTCAAACCCAGATATATTACAGTTTATGCTACGTATATTTTGAGTCATAACCGTGAACTTGTTTTCGGTACAGGTAAGAAATTCTTTGCATGAGTCTAAATTACAAGAAAATGACTGGGAGACGGATACATTATCTATATTGTTATTTAGTTCTATTAAATTATCGAATTTTAGTGTTAGGTAAAAATAGGTAAAATATATTATGACTTTTGTTAATAAAATAGGTAAATATTAAATAAAAATATATTAAATAGTTGTTTGATCTTAAAACTTTGTGGTACTTTTTATGTGTGTATAGTGTAGTGTAGAATTTTGTGTATAGTGTAAATTATATGTATAGTGTGTAAATGTAAAGTGTGTATTTAAAAAATCATGAACTACAAATTCAATGTAAATAAAATCAAAAATAGTGAACAAATAAGAAAATACGTTTGACATAATTCTATAGCGATATTGAAGACATGAAAGCGCTAGTCAATTTAAGTTGTTTCTAAGTGTTTCTATGTCCGTCTCAGAGTTGATACGTATTTGTTGATCGTCGACAGTTTTACGGAGGTAAACTATACCGTGTGAAGTCCAACAGAAGTTAAATCCATGGCTTTTCTGGAATTGTCTGGCTAAGTAATATAACCGTTGCGTTTTATATGTCAACACTTCAGAAACATAGACTGATTGCAGCGGTGTTTTCAGCCCGATGTGTGATGTATTTAGCTTCTCTTTGTTGCTCTTCGACTTATTGAAGGCCTTTACACTCTTAATCATTTTATCCTTGAGAATAACTGTATTTAATTCTAAAATAATAGGACTGGTATTTTCTTTCGAGTTTGCTCTGTAAATATCTCGGATATCGGAATGTTGGAGTTTAACGTTTAGAGAATCGCCCATTGAAACTACCATGTCGCAGAGTTGGTCTTTGGTTTCTTTATTTGCCTTTGGTATATTACGTAATTCTAATCCTGCTGCACGGGACTTGCGTTCCAAGAACTCAATTTTGTCCTCCAGTTGTTGCATAGTTTTCTTATCTTCTTTTCTTTCTGATTCAAGACAAGAAATCCGAGCGAGAAACTCGTCGTACTTGCTTGACATCACTTCTACACTTTTCTTAAGCTCAGTGTTTTGAGCGATGATACTGTCCATCTTACACAGCAAGTCTTCGAAACGATTCTCTTGCTGCTTAGAGAAGATTGAGAATGCACTCAACGATATCGTACCCTCCATTAGTTGATCGGTGCAACCAAACTTACGCTTCTTGCGCTCAGTAACATTGCTTGCAATAGTCGATAGGTCAGGTGTCGAGACACATTGATGGATTAGCTGCAAATCATCCGAACATGCAGGGTTTGATGACGTCATAAGCGGAGAGGCGGGGGGCGTGCGGTTAATAGGCATCTTAAGCAGTTTCGGCAAAAAGTACTAGGGCAGCAGAAATGCACAGAAGCGTCGCGCTTAGCAAATATGCTCGGGTATTGCAGAGGTCAGTTTATAATGGTCGGTATCGACGAACGTGAACACTTTCTTGTTCCGTCCACTATAAGTAGACACCTCGTTTGTTAGTTTGCGTGCGTTTTAAGTGTAAATGCGTCGTTATAGGTGCGCATGTATTGCGTGTACTCACAAGCACGTTGGCCGTCGTTCCGCGCTCGGTGCACTGTTATGCGTTCAACTCTTCTTTATTCTGCGCTCCTAATATTTTGTACGGAATTAATATTTTAAAAAGTTTTAAAATTGGTTAAATTTTTAACTAAAAACACGTCTGCACTGTACAGGTATCCGGGGGGAAGAGGGATTACTAAGCATAAAAGGAGAGGATATTACTAAGCATAAAACAACAACTTTTATTTTACACCTCTTCTGAAAGTAAGACTGTTGCAGTTGGTGCAATTGTGCAAGCGAGACGCCATTACACGGTTTAGAGCATCGTCTCTCTTCCACAACCCACCAGTCTTATTTTAAGAGGTGGTAGTTCACCCCCCTGCTTATATTAGACGCACAGATTTCTCGCCCTTTTTAATATTAGATGTTGACTATCCATCTTGTAAGCTAATGAAAGTTACTTTTACGACGCCCAGGGGACGCCGGGTCGTGGGGTAGTATTTTTATTTCAGAATCACGCGCTTTTGTATTTCAGGTAAGTACGGTCAGCATTAAAGGTCGATTTACACATTTCGATTTTTAAACGAACTGTACACAATCGTATTCCATGAATTACTTTAGTGCTATTAGGTAGCAAAATATGCTCGACACTTGATATAGTTAAGACATATTAAGCACCAATACCTGAGCGACATAGAAAAATAATGAATTAATGACACTTTATAAATCGGTTTGTGTTGTCTAGTACTCATAATACAAGCTCTGCTTTGTTTGAGACTAGATGGTGTTGTGTGAAAGTCGTAGAATATAATAAAGTAACCTTCAAACTCATACAGGGGTCACCAACCATTGGACAGTGTTACAAATACTATCATACTACAATGGGCAGTAAACGCCATAACATCGTGTAAACAAAAACATCGACTGTTGTCACTTGAGCAATCCTGTGTAAAAACCTTAGCGTCATGTTGCTTCTATACTTCCGCCTATAAACGTATGTTTACTATTTTTTTATTACAACAAGCAACTTGTTACTCATTCATGTCCATCTCATATAACTAGCGAAGAAAAATTGATAAATGAAGTACCTAGTTAGCAAATTATAAATAATTAAAAAAATGATAGTTTTGTCAATTCTGAATCTATGTTTAAAAGGGATTGAAAGAAAGTTATTCGTTGTATGTACAAAATCAGCATGTTAAATATAACCGAATTTTGTTATTATAAGCTTATATTGTTCCACTGCTGGGCAAAGGTTTCCCTCTTATCTTTCCATTCCTCTCTGTCGAGGGCAAGAGTGTACCTCCATTCTCCATTCTGTCATGTGACTATCACAGTCTTCACGCCATCTCCGCCTGGGCCTACCACGTGGTCTCCTGTGGTGTTGAGGAATCCATTTGGATGTTATCTTGGCCCACCTATCTGTTGCTATTCGGCAGACATGGCTTGGCAGTCCTACTTCAATTTCCCCGCTGTTTTTTGGGAATTATTAAGAAAAAGTAATCAAAACACTTTGTATAGTAGAGTAGGAAAGTAATTATTTATCTTATCCAAAAATCGCTTTGCCAAAACTAGCCAAAGTAATCAAGTATAATTCGTATTTTTATCAGATAGAGTGGAAATCTTCAACAATAATTTAACTAATCAGGCAATTTCAATTCTTCTCGTATACAGGATCATTATTGTAATGTACATATTTATTAGCCTGCGTACACACAACCAAACGTCATTACAAACAAATGTACGCGATATTCAACCTTATTCCCTTGTAATAAGGCATTTTTATAAGTGTTAAAGTTGTTCTGGACTGTACAAAGTGGACTTCCCACGCCTAACTTATTTAGCGAATGACTTCACTGTATTTATTTATGTTAATTAATCGCAAGATGCACAAACAGACGCATTCTTTTTATAAAACACTTTGAACCAACCTACACACCAAATACATGTATGTAACCTATAATATATTTGAATTGAAGTTAAAAAAACATTACTGCCATACTTTGTGGACGATGCCATAGAGTAGACAAGAAACATTACTATATGCCAGTAAGTTTATCATATGACAGATAATACGCCTATCAGAAAAACGGTGCAAAATTAGCTTATAGTTTACAACTTAAATTGCCACGCAGGCTTTCGCATGTTTCTGCTATTTTTCAGTGTCCTAAACATTGTCTAATATTAAAACAATTTATCATTTCTTTATCAAAACGAAACGAGATTTCGATAGGTTTACAAACAAATGAATTTAATATAAGGAGAACAGAAACTTTCGTCCCTTCTTATACAACTCGTAAATATTTCAGAATGTCCACCATATTATGTAGAACTTCTTTAAACAAATTAGAATCCAGTTGATTCATTAGGAAATAGCATGCTACGTCACATCCGTTATTAATGTGCTCGCTCCGTGACCCGGTTTCTGCAGATATACATTCTAAAGAAAATTCCTTAAACTACGGAATGATCCGTATTAATGACCGTAGTGTAACAGTTGAGTGGTTTAACTTTACGACAAACGAAGTTTTTAATAACTTTATTTTTGTAGCCTAGTTGTCCCACTTATGGGCAAATACAGTCCCTAAATTTTGTACCCCTGGACCACCTCAAATCTAGAACTTTTCAACCCACTGCGTTGGAGGGATGCAATGTTTTTGCAGCGATTACCTACAGTCGCGCGGCCGAAGTCGCGGGCAACCGCTAATATTGTATACTTCAAAATTGAAATGCCAAACAATACCCAATTTGTACAGAACTAGTTTCAAACTAAATATACCTTAAACATCGTAGGCGGAACAAATATCGTGTCTAACTAAAAACAAGACTTACCCCCTGACTTTCGTTTGTCATCTACCCACAGGGGAATCGCGTAACATGACTGACATAACCTCACTTTCGAACTGCAAACAAAAGTGAGATCGATTCCTAAGGGTACGCTGTCGCCTCTACCCTAAGGGACTAACACCACCGCTCAAAGAATACTCGTTCGCTCATCTTACTGCAGTTGTGAAAAAGAGAGACGTGGCTATACGCCGTGTAGTGCGCTGTCACGCTCACTTAACTGCGTTTGATTACATTTTAGAGAAGCAAACAAGAGTGAAATCAATTCCCCTGCTCACCCTGTCGCCTTTACACAGAGGGACTACCACCATCCTAAAATGATATTACTGTAGTTGTGGAAGAGAGACGCCGCTCTACGTCCTGTAGTTCGCTGTCTCTTTTTCACAACTGCAACACTTATACGTTAAGAGCTGATGGTAGAGGTCCTGGGTTGTATAGTTTAGTATTAGAATTTAAACCGCTATGGCACGCAATGGTTAAAGAATACAAAGTCATAATTATTATTAACGTGCCTTTTATATATTTTAATTATAATCTTGTACATATATTTTTTACGCAAAAACTTTTGTTAAAATTTTTATTTCAAGAATTCTTGTCCAATTCTTGTAGACTTTCTTGTGGTCTGTACCTTTAGTCCCAAAATGCTGTCGAAATTACCAGTATTTTGGCTAACGCCAACGGGAAAATACTGGGCAATGAGCTATTGTATAATCCATTCTTTCAATGACAATTCAACAAGCTCTCTTATTGCCTACCTTTACTCGCCACAAAAGTCAAACCTCTCACTTTAAAACCCAAATACAACGTCACAAATACCGTGACTATAGGTCAGACAAGACATCACAGGCCAAGAATTCTTACTACATTACTGTGTGAGAGAAACAAGCCTGATCAACAATTAACCACCCGTTAACGCCTGTAATTATACAATCAACGTTTATTTTTTCATGTCAACTACAAACTTGTTTAACAAACTCCGTTTAATTTTTGTTTAGTAAAATTAAAAGTTCTTTTTTCTGTTGCAAATGGTGATGTTGTCTGAATTTCGGCAGAGGCGGCTAGTGTTACTATGACACCAACCAGCTTAAGAAAGTACATAATATAACTTTAGAAAATTACATTGGTACGTACTTGCCTGCGCTTGGGATCGAACCTGCACCTCGTACATACAAATCCATACATAACCGCAAGGCCAGCACGACATTTTAAAAGTTAAATCATACTTATCACCAATTCCTACAAGACGCTGAAAAATACTTATCACTAAAAAATACTGGCACTTCGTCCGATTATTTTAACCGACTCCTGTACAAAGAACAAATAATTTAAATAAAACCCAGGGAAAACCCTTTAGCCCTTTTCAAAACACGCAATACCGTGCCTAAATTATTTGCAATATTTCCGTAAGCGAAAAACTTGTACAACAATGTCTGAAAACAACGCTGCCAGTGACACATTGGCACGAGATTCAACCCTAATGGTTTGAGGACACGACAGGTGTGCTGCGGCCTGTGTGTGAATAACTGTATATGTATGTTTAAAAGTTCAAAAAATCTAACATTGTGTCGATATTAAAGGCCTATCATATTTGTTTTACGCATGCTAATAAATTTCAGGCTATTGCTCCTCTAACGTTATAAAGGCGAATGTAGGTATGTTTGTTAACTCTCCACACTAAACTGCTAAATCAATTTTAATGATATTTGATATGGAGTTTGCTGACACCTTAGAATCCCTAGATAAAGACAGACTAGTTTTTACCCCATTGTGTCAGAACGAGGTTCATATACCTAATTGAAGAATTATCCAAAAAAAGATTATCTATCTCAATATTTTAACATAACAGACGATTTTAGCTTCCTTACTAATAAACTAGGCATGCTAAATAATACACATTCCTTCTTAAACAGCATACCAATACAATTCCGTGAATAATATTAGGAGAAACGGAAACACAACATCACACTCAAAACTATTCCATGAACGACTCGAAATAAACATCGGAATTTCAAACTTGTTTGCATTTGTACTATTGTAGTACATTTGTAGATTCATTTTGTATAGATTTTTCATGAAAAACAATGTCAAGAATGACATTTCGTCTCGCGACCCCACCACGTCAGCTCATGAAGGACTCCGGTTGTATCCAAAATTAGTCGGGCTATCACAATAATTAAGCGTGAGTAAACTGTAGGTATTTAACAACAATTAAATCTACGGCTTCGGTATTAATTTATAATTTGTCGAGACTTAGACTGGCCTCTTGGTCGAGTGGTTAGTGGACCCGACTGCTAGACCAGAGGTCGTGGGTTCGATTCCCATCCATAAAAAATGTTTGTGTGATAAGCAAAATCATTTGTTCTGTGTCTGGGTGTAATTTGTTTATAATATGTATGTATTTAGAATTATATAAGTAGTTCAGTAATCATACTACAAGCTCTGCTTAGTTTGAGACTAGATGGAGCTGTGTGAAAGTCATGGAATATGTTTTATTCTTAGAGCATTAATGCTCTAAGGTTTTAGTATATTATTTGTTAAAGTAACATCTCTTTTTGAAATGTCTCGTGAAATAAACCTCGTTACATTTGAGCTAATCGATCAGCATCAACGTTTGCAGAAATATAATTAGCCTAGGCCCTTGATAGACTAGGTTAGTCCTCTAGAGTCTAAAGATTCCTCAAATTACTAAAACAGATAAATGAGTACAGTTATCTTTTAATTTAAAAGACCTACCGACACGTTTTCAGTCTAAAACCGAGTAAGATGTATAATAAACAGCGTACAGTGCAACTATACTCTGTTTCTAACATTTGTTGATATTAATAACATAATGTAATAATGATTACAACATTTGTTTTTAAACATTTCTCTCATTTACAAACTCTATGTAAACTTCCTCCTTTTCATTTCCCCTCTAACATTTACATTACGTCATTGTAAAGAAAACTCGAGCTAATCTAAAAGCAAATAATTCAGTTATAACAAAACTATTTACGAAACTTATTGCTCTAAACATATTTAAACCATTTCACATTCATCAAGGCATTTAAATCAAACCAATTGGCAATTATTACCCTGGAAACTAAAAAATAGTTTTATCCAGGATGAGTTGTTAATAATTGTTGTCTCAATCCATCTTATAGAGATTAAGCTTTTAACTATTCTGCTTTTACCTACCAAAATACCTGTAATATCTAACTAAGTCTTAAGGTAAGTATCTACTTTAGCATATTTTTTTTAGCATAACCAGTCACAATACTACCGACCTAAATCTTACAATCTGACACTCAACTTAGATCAGCATAAAATGAGGTTTTATGCAAATCACGCGGCGCGTCAAAGTGTTGCCACTCGTAAAAATCAAGGACCGCAGTGTTGCCAGTTATTGCCGCGTTCTGGGCGGTCCGTGAATTATTATGGGCTTTATGATTTATAGGACGATGGTATCGCTTTTAAGAGTGATGTGACATTCACAGGCCTGAATATTTTATTTCGCTTTGTGTTTTAGATGTTCTTCATTGAGTTTTATGCTCGAGAATTTCATACCTAATAAGAACTGTATCGTGCAGTGTGACTCATATTATATTCAATGCTTCCAATGTGATTTTTGGTGCTTGGCCGAGACCTCTCCACTCTCCTACCATATATCTCTGTTTAAAACCATACTGTTCCAGGTTTTACTAAAGGAGTCAAGCTCATCCCAGCATCTACACCTAAGCTTTCCGCCACATGCTTTGAAAAATAAGAGGGTCAATAAACAGAGCAAGATCTAGAAGCAAAGAGCCTAAATAGCTTCGAACAACATTTTCTATATCACCATTTGCAGATAACAATATAGCAAGTTACCATTGTACCCCATATTCTAGTTTAAAGAAACAATTGAAACAGTTAACAAAGTGTAATTAGACTATAGAAGCTGGTCCATAATATCTGGACCAATAGCAGCACGTGTTTAGTCTCCGATGACCCAGTTCAGCTTATATAGAGTTAGGAGTCTAGGACAAAAGGGTTTAGTCAAATCAAATTTGGTATGTAGGTACAGGCAGCAAGAAAAGCCCATAGTAATAAGTAAAAAGTGATAAGTGTTAGAATTTGAAAACCAGTAATTTTATGACTTAATAAACTTGACTAAATACTTCATCATCTTCATCATTAGCCGTTAGTGGCCCACTGCAGGGCAAAAGCCTCCCTTCCCTCCTTCCATCTATCCCGGTCTATGGCTAACTGGGGTATTTGGTCTATGGTTAAATACTTAAGAAATAAAATTGATCCGGGGACCATACCATACCATATCTTGCAATTATATCTTGCATAACAAATGCAATAATCGAAGCGAGATAGTGGATACGCAGGATAGAGCGGGGCGTCTCGCTACCACAACTTCAAATTATGGTGATGGGTCAGATTTAGTTCACCAACTTTCGCTGCTGACGGTACATCTACTTATTAAGGCGATATCAAACGGACTATCTGTAATGGGAAGCCATATTGTCATTGTACACTTTATTATCGGATTAAGGACAAAATCCTAAAAACTGATTTAGTGCTTTGATAGCTGTTCCTATATTTGTAAAAGTAGGCTGATCTTTGCTTTTTTTTTAAATAGGGCAGGAACGGGCATTACCATTGCATATTAATAGCTTTACTATGGAATATGGATATTTTTTCAGGCTAACTTTATCACACAGATTTACAAAATGATTTAAATGTTTGTAAATCTACGGAAGAAGTCCGTTTGTTTCTGAAGAAAAGGAAATTTAAAACTGCAGAGTGCAGTTGAAAAGATCGTCTAAGGAATGATATAAAACAAAAGGAGTAAGCAATATTGTAATGTCTGGTGAGAATGGACGAAAAAAACGCGTTGCGCCGACCCCAAGTAAAGCGGGATAAGGGCAGGAAGATGTTGATGATTAGGAGTGCAGTTGCATCAACACTGACTTAGTCACAGCACCATATAAGAAAACAACAATAAGTACATACACCACCTATATATTCTCATTGCATGCAAATACTAGAGACGTAAATATTGCCGCCACATAATGTGATGATTAATTTATGATAATCACACAGTTAGCAGTATAATTTTACCTACAGTCAAGCGTGGGCTGTTGGTTTTGTTTACCAATCTTTTGTTTTAAAGAATTGAAAGACAAAAGCATAATGAGTTGAGTTAGAGTTTACCGAACGACAGAAAATTAAACTCAAGTTTAATTTCATAAGCTTTAATTTGAATGTTACACCTTTTACATTGTGAAACTAGTTGTAGAAGAAAGTACGCCTAGTGAGGCTAAACATTATGAGATTATATTTATTTATTAAGAACTGCATTGTACTACATCTATGTTTAAGCAAATAAATTATTTTTATTTCAAGAAAACTTACAGCTAGATGAAACAATAAAAGATAAATAATGACACTTAAGGGCCATTTAAAAGTTTTCAAATAGGGTTTACATCATGTTTAACAAGAAAATGTCGATTGGTGGAAAAATATTTAAGTATTGCATGTGACTACAAAAAAAAGAACTAATTAAAAAAAATACTAACCATACAATGCTTAAGACAAAAACGCGAAATTACATTGAAAGATTTGCTTGCTCTTAACATAAAAGAATTTTGCCTGTATGTTGTTCTAGCTCGTCCGACATGAATAAGGCGCGGGTTCCTTAACAGTGTATGTGTTATTAGTCCTATTCTATTCTATTATCTTAGATAAAATCGAAGGCTAAAAGCATAAGGTTTTAAATTGTCTGAAGGCTGATATTAAAACTTCAGTTTAAATGAACAATTATACAATGTATTGATGTATTATACAAATAAGTAAACTTTTCTCTACCTCTACATTACTATTAAAAAAGCGCATACAATCCATTGTGTCGTTTTAAAGTTGTAAGCATACACAGGGACTTTGTATTATACTATGTTGTGACATCTATAACAACCTCCGTATATTGTTTAGAGTCCAAGATTCCAGCATCATTTTACAACTTTATCATCAAATTCTTGAACATCATTAAGGCTAGCCTCATACACTCTAAAATTCAGAATCTAGAAGTCTGTTCTTAATTTCAATCCAAACTACTTTTGAGTTACAGGTAAGCAATACTAACCTACTTTATTGATATTTGCAATAAAGAACAGACTATCAGATTCTGAATTCCAGAGTGTGTGAGGACGGCCTAAAATTGTCTGATTGTGAAGTAGCTCCTCAGCTTTATGCTGTCCCATTACAATATAATATAGCAAGAAATAGACGCTTTAATACTAGCAAAATAACTTGTTTCAATATTCAAGCTAGTATAATCTTTAAAAATACCTTCAGCAAAACTTATTTACTACTTTCCCTCTATATAAATCGCATCTAAAGAAGATAAATCCTCATTCTTACAAGGTTTTAGAGCAGAACCACTTGCCAACGTATCGGTCTCGTTTTCATTGCTATTGACAGAAGAATTGTAGTTCAATCTATTTGTCCTGGCTAGGAACATGACGTCAGAGATTAACTTCTGCGCGATATATTTCTGGTCTTCATTTAAATCCCTCATTTGTACCTCTAGGTTGGCGGCAAAGGTGGAACAATCGTCTTTTTCGGATTTTCGCTGAGGAAAGGTTTGTGTGAAGATTTTTGGTAGCTGTTGTTTTGTCATTTGTTTGCGCTTCTTTGCAGGTACTGGTGGTGCTTCGTAGTCATAATCACTGTCATCCGAGGAGTCGATAGGTTGCTGAAATAATTATAAATTGTGTTTTATATTTTTTGGAAATATTTTAATTATTTTTACGTATCAATGGACCATGTTAAATAGTGATGTTATTTCTTCCTTTGGCATTATTACAATACTTTGACCCGGTCTGTGTGTCTCAAAGATGGGTAGAGACCTTGCTATTATTTTGAGAAGAAACGAGCAATATCCAGTATTCTTTAACAGTATGGTGTTATACAGATACGGAAAAGTTATATTTCTTCAAAGACCTTTTTTCATAAAATTTACCAAAACCATAACGACTTCACATGATCTACATTAATACATAGCAAATCAAGCAAACCCGCTCAAAGAATATTGTTTTGTCAATCAAAGTGCAAGAGAAAAGTTCACTTGAAAATATTAATAACGAGACACACCCTCTATCGCATGATTCAAATTAGTCAGTATCGATCGATAGCAAATCGGGGTCAGAACTGCAATTTATTTACCACATATCTGTATTTAATGCACTTCAATATCAAATAACACACATAATCGCTTATATAATCAGATTACTCGACCCAATTCTGATAAGTATAAACGTTTGAAACATAATACTTACAACTAGCACCATATCGTCTTCACTATAAAACGACTCGTTTGACGCCGACTGTTTTTTCCCATCTTCCACATTGTGACCCAGGATTTCCTCCAAATCTCGATAGTACCACAACTTCGGGATATAAACTGGTTCTCCATCTCTAGACTGCATGCTCATTAGTACTTTTTTCTCCTCCCGACGAAATGTTGAACGAAAGCAATCGATCTTTTTTTTGATAGTATCCAAAGTCGCTGTTGAATCGATTTCTCGGACTTTAGCTAGCAATACGTCGTAAGCCTCTTTCCTAATCTCTCTTTGTACGTATAAAGGATTCTTCACATCCCAAAGGCAAGGGTAACTCTTGTACAGTTGTATGAAATCGTACCAAAACTCACGGGACATTTTTCATAGTAATATATTGACGTAAAGTGTAAGCGTGGCCGCGCAAATCGGGCGTCCGATCACAACTGTTTCACAAAATGTCGGCCGATTCAGCCAACACGGGTGTGACGGGGAAACTCGACAAGAACCGATCCTATTGGTGGAAATATGGCGCGTTAGAAAGAGACGGCAGATCGGACGGTCGACTCGCGCAACCGACTCACTGGATCGGATAAGGACACGATTAAATGGTTAAACAGTGTACTGTGTACTGTCGCCATATGGTATGATTTATTTTGTAGATAGCGTTTGTTTGATTGGCTTAGATTACGTCACAAATATTTTGAACAAAGAACATGTGGTTTTTTGCAAAGAGTTTCTACTAATGAGTTCTAAACACAAAGTTTTATAGCGTCAAACTTAGCGAAATAAAGTCATTTTATTAACACTACAATGCAAGTTACTTATCACTCACGAGTCACGCGATTTAGAAATTGATTTCATCTAGATAGACGCTACATAATATACTAAGTAAGTATGAGAAAAAAGAAAATTTCTCATAGTAAATGTATTTTCACCCGGCCGCACTAATTAGCCATGCAATAACACCAAATGTTCCACAGATGTTTAGATGTTAATGAGAGTAGACCAAGATAGCATTAACCTTAATTAACTGACACATTCATTCAAATTTGGCTATCATACAAGTTTGCGAAACTAGTACGCTTTAGTCAAGACCTTTATTTATATTATGTTGTGACGTTTAATATGTTAACAAGATAATTTAGGTTTAAGGTGATGAATAACCTAAATGTGGTCGCATATTGGTGTATTTGTTACAGCCAAAGTGATTAATCTAGATATTATGTATACTGTCTAGCTATTATGAATAATATCTACTCAATTTGGATAAAGTGATAATTCACACAAAATTAATCACATTAACTAGCTATTATACATAATATCTTCAAAGAATTGGATAAAGTGATAAAACAAGTGGATAATCGTTTAAGAATAAATTTGTATTTCAATTTTCCTTAAGCATACATATCAGAAAGATTATTTTAACAATTAAAATAACATAAGATAATATTTTCACCTCAATAAACATAGATTTTAACAAATAAAAAAAAAACCTAACCTCACCTAATTTAGGTTAGGTTAGGTTTTTTTTAGGCAGGAGTGTGGATATCAAATGAACATTATACCTTTTGATCATTAGCGCAAATGTTGATATAGCAAATAAATATTTGACGAACTGAAAATTATGTCAAACGACATTATACAAAGTGATGATTTTCTTAAACGTTGTTCGATTGAGTAATATTATATCAAACGTTGTTCGATCAAACAAGGGTGAACCTAAGATAAAGACCATATTATTACTTTGGCTAACTTTTACACGATATTATGAATAATAACTAGATAATGTGATTAATTTATTACACTGTCTAGTGAATTTAGCTATTATCCATAATGACTAGTCATTATGTATAATCGCTCATTAATCACTATGACTGTAACATATTTATCGGATTTGTATGTATGAAGTTATACATTCGAATTATTAGGACTTTTTTATAGGTACGTTACCATGGTAGACCATGGCATTCGTGGAAAAGACGCCTGTGCCTAACAGTTAGGAAAAATCAATAATTTACGTAAAAAATATTGGAAAGCATTACTTTTATCATTTCTAAAATGATATCAATAGGAATATTTAAAATCTACTACATTTTAGTAGTATTAAATTAAATGCAAACAACTACTAATTACACCTTAAAAGTGGTTCACTTTGGCGCCAACCGCGAACTGTGACAGTTTATTATCTGTGCATACGAGATCTCCCGCCAACGTGATAACGATAAAAAATGAGGTCGCAGTAATCCTTATACAGCCTACTGGTGCACGACCTATATGATATTAATCACAGTAATTTAACTTTGTAATGTGCTTTATGATATGTATTCTACTAGCTTAAATTCTTGTTGATAATATATTTTATAAAAAAATGAATTTACCCCTTTATTTATGAAACCCTGGACAACACAAAAATTGTTAATCGTCAGTAAAATCTTATGTTGAGCCCTGTGATTGGTTGTAAGTTTTGTGGTTAACCTATCACAGTCGTGATCAGTTGATTTGACAGCAGATTCCTATTATCTGCCTTCCTGAAACATGGTGCAAGTGTAACAGTAAGCCGTGTTACGAAGTTTTGACAAAGTTTTTGGCTTTCGATTTTTTATAGAATGTCTAAGTATGCGCACAGACGAGCATACATAATAATACACAAATGCAGCATTTTCTTTAGCAGGTCCACAAAAAAAATCCTGGTCGCTGGCTTTGACTGTATCACTAGACCGTTTGGTGAGATTAGCTTGTTGGTTGACTTAATTTTGTAATTAAAATGAACATTTTAAGCGTTCTTCTGATTCCGTTTAATAATAATTTAATCGGTATACATTTCTGAAATACCTGACCTAATTTCAGTTCATGGAAACAGCTATTTTTATTTTAATAGTCAACCATCATTTCTTTTGAAGTACCATTAAAATTTCTCTCATAAAAGAGCTTTCGTAGAATCTTTATTAATACGATTGTTAAACACTATTTCATAAAATATAAACTGTTTCGGAGTTTTCAAGAAAATATTTGGAAACTCCAAGAGCATAAAAAAAGAACAGAAATTAACGACTTTTGGAAAAGGCAACATTTATTTTGGTATATAACTTACAACCGTACAGTTAAAATTTCAAGACAATCAAAAGCACAAAATTACCCTGAATTCAGACTAATTTATAAAATGGCAACACTGTTCAATTAGCGGCCATTACAACCGCCACAAATATTTTAATGACCCGCAATTTATTCGCGCTCTTATTCGACGCCATTAGCAAACTAAACGTGACCCTTTATGTTTATAATTATAAGATAAATATCGCAAATTGTGTTCAATTTATGGTGGTTTGCCTAATAGAGGTGTCAACTGGTGCTAATAGCCATTCAACGTTGAGTGTTGCCAACCTCAAGGGCTTATTACCCTATCAATCATTTAAGCTTAGCATTAGTAGTTAGTACCCAGTTAACTGCTTGAGTTAAACCCCTGAGTATTATAATATACTAGATTTATGCGCAAATAACAAATCTAACATGTAAAATAATGATATCAATAGCCGACTAATTGCGTTGTAAATGTTCAAGCCTTTATAGTAAAGGTTTATAATTATAATTATTTGCTCCTATTCGTGAATAGATACCGCGAGCGCTGGTTCTTGGTGGAAAAAGGTTTTTTGAAAGCACTTGGAGGTGTCTTGAACTTTAACTGTAAAAAAGCATATATACGGTCGAATTGAGAAACCTCCTCCTTTTTAAAGTCGGCTAAAAAACAGATAATAAAGTCACGTCGCATAAGACTAAAAATACTGAATACTTTTACTTTTCAAGTTTTCAATCTCCTTAAATACAAGCTTCTACGTTTCGTATTATCATTTCGCATTCTCATTAACTCAAACAAATAACAGTCTAGAATCAACGGAAAATACCTATCAATCTTACATTACATACACATAGTAAACTAAATCATTAATAGCTCATTGCACAGTTTCTCCACACCTAGACTACAGACGATTGAACTGACAGCACAGATAACATATACATAGAGACCTACCACGACCTCTCAAAGTAATATCACAGCAGTTGTGGAAAAGAGACAGCGCTATACGTCGTGTAGTACTTTCTCGCTTCCACAACTGCAGTAATATTTCTTTGAGATACAGTGGTAGGTGGTGAAAGGTAAGCTGCCAATATTGTCAATTCATATCTTAATGATTTGGGATTTAGAAAATGGTTTGTATAATCTGTGGTTAAGTTACATATTAAATACTGAATAGAAAATCTGGATAAATATTAAAATGAATTAAAAAGTTGATTAAATATTATTAGTTGAAAGACCTTCCTAGAAAATTTTGTCGAGATTATTTGTTTTTCTTCGCGTAAAAAAGAAGGAACAAACATAATCACATTTGTTTTTTTTTTCTGTATAATATTAGTATGAAGTTAAGTCTAAACAGTATTTAGAATGTTTTCTAGTTAATTAGCTGTATCTAGTTATTAGGGATATATTCTTTTTAATATACCACAACATTTTAGTACTTACGCGCGACGTCTCAATATTTACATACATTAAAACTTCATAATTGTAATAAAGGGAACAATGTCTCAGGCCCTTACGAATTGACAATGTCACACAGAAGTACAAAGATAAACTTAATTTTATTCATATTTAAATAAGTCATTTAAATTCAATGTCACAGATGTTCTCAGTAGGGCGCATAAATTAAACGCTCATTACAAATAAGGTACGTTTAAAAACCCTTATTACGTTTCAATTTTAGCTTTACTTACATATTAAGACTACTTTTATTTATTAAAATTTGAAATAAACGGGCGTTGACGTTCTTTCTAACGCAAATTGATAAAACAACTTTAAAATGACAACTAGAAAGGTTGTCTATCACGCCTTAAAGAAGGCGGGAAAACTGCAGAGCAAAACTTGTAGTTGTTATAATTTACATAAATATAAAAATGATACAGATTACCACCAGCTTACCAGCTTATAAACTGTAACTACTTGTTAAACCAGCTAAAAGTTTGTAAAACTAATAAAAAACAAGCGTGAACCGCCAATAAATAGCCGCCATGTTGACCACAGATAACATATAGCGCTAGTGAAAGGCGTAATAACACGTTGATAGTAACGTTAATCGTATGCTACTTGCATGACACCATCCATCAAGCAGACTGTAATTATATGTATGATTTATGCTAATCAGCTGATCGATAGTTCTAGAATAGTCAATATTTAAAGATGGCGGATTAGAGATCTGTTATTTGGGTGAAGGAAGAAGGTATTTAAGAGAATATTATTATAAAATTAAGCCACACTCAATCATAACTGTTAATTAATAAAAAAATAAATGCCATTAAAGGATAGAAATGTAATAGAATATTAGAGTCCTTTTTAGGAATCCGAATTCGAAAAAAATAAAATCTAAAATTGAACCAATCATACATTTTAACAAGTTAGAAAATTATACCTGTTTGTGTTGTTCATTAGTAAATGTCAATAATATCATTTTTATATAACTCTAAGGCGTAGCTACTAATTAAACTGCCAAGTTACAACTTGTACTGAGGAGGACAGACAATAGTCCCATAAATTTTCTTAAACCTTTTAATTAATGGCTTTTTAAAACACGACTACCCACATAAAACAAGATACAAAACTCCATCGTTGTTCACACACACGAACACAATTACTGGCTGTCTGTTCACTGATACTAAAACGATAACAATTAAGACAAAGCTTAGCAATTATCGCACAATACTATAAGTACGTAATCGGGGTATTCATCAGTAGCTTGCGTCATATATTTTGTCATTGAACTTGAGTGAAAGTTACCCATCTTATATGGTGCCTTTTGCCCAATGAAAGTACTTTACCAAAATTGTTCGTTCCAACCGCCATATTGAAAATGTAGCTGTCAACCAATATGGAGTATAGAGTTGGCTGCATGGAGTTTCGTTACGTCATCTGTCATTGATCTTGAATTTGGAATGCGTTCTATATTAAAGTGTCGTCGTGTCATGTTGGATTACATTCTTAATCCGCTCGAGTGCAGTCGCAGAGACGATTTGTGCTTTCGAAAGTTTTAATACTTATTAGAAGATTTCGTTATGATACTGGCAATGTTTAATGATTTTATTTATTTGTTTGAGAAATCAAAATAAGGTCCATTAGATGATTTTGTGGGTAACCATACTTTAGATTTTTAACATTTTTATAGGCGATCATAAGTAAAACGTGGGTGTGCTTTTCGTGCCCAACGCCTGGGGCATAAAAAAATGAAGTGCATACAGAATTGATTTCTTTTGTATGATAAAAACATAAAGTAGTGAACCAACCTCTTTACAAAACGTAAATTTACCGAGACGCATTTAACATTAAAAAAAGGCCTAAAAAAATAAAAGCTCAAATCATAGACGTCAAAATCAGATTTTCAAATATGGCGCGTTCGAAAATGGCGGGAGTGTTACATAACAGAGAAAGTGAGAAGTTCAAAACGAAATTAAGTTGGATTGATGCGTCGTATATGGGCTCATTGTGGACGACAAGCCGCGATTAGACCTTTGTATATCTAATGACTGTGAGTGATCCGACCACATGATTAAATAAATGTTAAACATTGATAAAACTTTCGACACGAATGTCAAACATCAAACATTTTGTTACTTACAAGCTTTTGTTTAACTTAACGGGAATGTCATTGACTTGTCGCAGTTAAAAGTGAGAATATATTTGAGGTTTTCATTTTAACATTTACGATTGAAAAGTTCGTTTAGCTTTCAAAATCTATTGAACGATAATGACTATTAAAATGTTGTTACGAGACTCACAAAATACGGTACTCGTTTGTTTTTAGAAAACTATAAAATGTAAGAAATGTTTTTCATGCCTAGGTTTCTAAAGGCTTTTCTTTTAATAGGAAAACACGTTATTTCCGTCATTATAGATGCCTGCGGTTCTGTGTATAGTTTGTTTGCACGATGCACAGGTTCGATCTTACGGCATGCAATTACCAATGTTTATGCAATGTTAAGTGTACGTTCTCAATTGTTTTAAGACACCACCGAAACTCACGTAAAGAAAATCGTGAGTAAACCAAAAGTGAGGTTTCAAAATATTTGAATCTGTAATCGTCAAATCACAGTGAGAAAGCGCAGTGATCAATGCTCAAACCTTTCCTTTATGGAAAAAAGGCTGGTATTATAATACATGCAGCAAAAAGTCTTGATAACGTCCCTATTTATCGATATCTGAGAAAGTCTTAATGAACCCAAATGGATGATCCAGTAAAGCATAGAATATAAACGCAATAGCAACGAAAACCCGTTGTGTAAGTATCGATCATTGCAAGAGAAACGCTACTGCGAATGTTTGCAAATCACAAACTTGCAATGTCACAATGACAGTCGCACAAAAACAAAACGAAATTTCGACAGTGGTGGTGCAAAGATCTCACTGTCTCTTGTCTCTCGCGAGTTGGGTAAGCCTATTGCATGTTCATCAAAGACTTTCATGTGCATTCAGTAAACAGAGGAACATATTACAAGAGTTTTTCATGTAATATGTTCCTGTGTGTTTGTTCACAGGGTACATACATATTATAGATAAATTACACCCAGACACAGAACAAATAATCTTGCTCATCACACAAACACTAGTCCTGGGTAGGAATCGAACCCACGACCGACTGTATAGCAGTCAGCGCCACTAACCACTAGACCAACAGGCCCTTCAAGTAAAGGAAATCTCCTCGCAGCTTAGCAGGCTAACCCGCTATCTGTGAAGAGGCTGGAGACCCGTCGGACGGGATGCCACGCGGAAACAGGTACGGAACAGTTTCCCGCAACCTTGAGACCACTACTAAAGGACGGCTGGTACACAGAATCTACTTGGAGTTTCAACTGTCCTTGATTTTTTAACCTGTATGAACTTAAAATTAACGATATATAGTATATGTTTATTTCGATTAATCGTCAAAACTTAGAAATAGACAAAAAACCTAAGGCTTCTAAATAAATGACAATAAGTAACATCGTGTATACATACATAAGTAACATAGGTCAAGAGAAGTTTTAAGAAAGCAGTCCATCTACTATTTAGGGGGCAAAAGAATTGAAAATGGACTGTTTAAGAAGACTAAATAGTTTGTTTTATACGTTGATTCGAAATGGTTTGTTGAAAAAGTATTCTTCAAAAAGTTTTAACGTTTGATTATTTTTAGTTCTGGCACGTAAGAAACATTTGTGACAACATTTTTTTTTTTTTTTTCATTTAAAAAGTTCAGCTGTCAAAAAGTTCGAATACGCTGTCGGTTACCAGGTACAACAGATTTTCTCTTCTTCAATCCCACGCTCGTTTCTCATATCCGAAACTTGTTTGAGCTTAATGAAGTCTTAAAGGTCGTTTAATAAGAATCTCACTAGATAATCACTTCTTTCCAACAATCGACGACATAACCTGCTTAATTGCAGAGTTACAGTTTCCCGATACCTTGTAAGGGAAGACGAGATTAATGGCCTACCACCACCGCCTTTTATATTACTTAAGTTGTGGAAGAGAGACGCCGCTCTACGCCGTGTAGTGCGCTGTCTCGCTTCCACAACTGGAGTTATATCACTTAAAGAGGTGGTAGGCACTCAGACTAGTTATTATTTTGTTTCTTCTGGTGTCGAGATATCGTGCAGTATTAATTGGAGTAATGCCCTATATTTAGTGAAGAATGCGGCATTGGTGATGTGCAATTGTCTTGACACTGCAGAAATTATAAGTATGAGTAAGTGTCAGCTGTTTTTTAAATGATGGTGAACTTGAGAAACGAGTATTGTTGTTGTATAATGCTTACCTTATTTAATAATTTAGGTATGAAGTATTTTTGGGACGTATCTAGATTAACGGCTTTTATTTTAGTAATCCTAAAATATTAAGACGCATTTGTCAATGATCAAGTGTTGTGAATAAACTTTTGGTTTAGACATTAACTTTACCAATAGATTGCAGTACAAAACAAACTCTTACAAAACCCGGGTGCTATCACATATTTTAATTCGCCATCAGATTGTACGCACTTAAAAAGTTTTTCAATTTACAGTCAAGAAACAAATTCAAAGCAATTTAAAATGTATCTCTTACCACAAACCCCGGTTTTAAGTTCCATCTTAAAACCAGTAAATCCAGGCTGTCTAGACAATGTCGTTGACAAACCACAAAATAATAGAAAGCAGCATACCTGCGTTATCAGTGTTACGCCGATGCGTGAACATTCGCGGGAGCAGACAGTCATTCAAGTTCCACAGACGTGGGCGGACTTGCTCCGCCAGTCCCAGGGACACGACAGGCATAGCACAGTAATGTCACTCTATCCTATAAGTTGTAGTTTCATTGGGAAATCATAAAGGATAAGTAGAAGCAGTGATAGCCTAGTGGTAAAACCGCAGGACTGCTAAGTGCTTTGAGAAACCCTACACTACACCCTACTGAGTAGGAGTAAAGAGAGAAGGGCCTACCCTCTTTTGCATTTGATTTAATTGTAACTGTGATATTGTTTTCATTTTATTAACAGTTTATAGCTTATAATATTTTACTCAAATATTTGTTCGCTGGAAACGACAGAATATTATGGAACAAAATTTTCTTTAACAACTTTACTGTACCACATACCTACAAATATATTCTATTCTACACGGCGTCGTTGAGCGGCGTCTCTCTGCCACTGCCACACAACTGCAAAAATCTTTTTCCAAAATGTGGTGATGTTTTACGGTACGAGATTCTTTTATTTCACCTTTGGCTGCCATTTTATTGCACAGTAAATTACTTGAGGCTTAATGACACATTAGCCATTTCTTCTCGCATTAAAGTACATAAATGGACAGTCTTTTACACTTAAACCAAGTCTAGGAAAGAAAATCCAAAATACAAAGAATTCGTTTTACGAGGCAACGCGGATTTTGTCTCTGAAATGTACGGAAATTAAAACCCCCATACTTTAACGGAACGAATGCTACATCATCGTTAATTCTTGTGGCGATGACAATAGCATATATTACTAGCTCTTGCCTGCGACTTCGTTCGCGAAAAACTAATAAAAAAAGTTAGCTGATACCCTGGCTAACCCGTAGGTTATATTCTACCCAACTGAGTATAAGAAAGACAATGTTTTTGCAGCTATATCCAAGTTCCACGAAGGCGAATCCGCAGGAAAAAGCTAGTAACATAACAAATACTTACAAAACTAACATTTGAACACGCACATTGAATAGTTTAGTCAATAATGTATGTATTTACAACGATATCTTTGATAATACACCTGTACATGTGATGGTACGTGACTAAACCAATATTTGTATTGATTGAAGTAATTGTGAGCGACTGGGAATCACGTGTTGATATTAAGTGATTTTTAGTTTGAAATCTATACTAGCTGTTGCCCGCGACATCGTAGGCAAAAAAAAAATAAGGAGTAGATAGTAGCCGATTCTCAGACCTACCGAAGGCATACACAAAATTTCAAGAGAATCGGTCCAGCCGTTTCGGAGGAGTACGGTAACTAACATTGTGGCACGGAATCTAATATATAAAATTCTCGTGTCACAGTTTTCGTGGCCATATTCCTCCGAAACGGTTTGACCGATTCTCTTGAAATTTTGTAAGTCTGAGAATCGGCCAACATCTATTTTTCATTCCACTTTTTTTTGTTTTCGCGAACGAAGTCGCGGGCAACAGCTAGTTTTATTTATGTATAAGAGATTTCTCGAGCTACACGGATTTGTTTTGGGCCTTCTGCCACCGGCCTGTGTGACGGCATCCACGCTACATTTTTCATCGACACCAACCCGCCGTAATACCTACTTGTGACAGAGCATTTCTACACCAGAGCAAAGCAGGCAGGCGGCGCTCTCAATATAAATCTGTACTGGTTCCGTATAAATCGCGGCCGGGATCAACTCTGATAGACAGAGGTTTCTAGAACTACTCGGCGCCGTTATTTTTGTTGAAAAGTAGTAAGATGTTGAGGAAATAATGTGTTTATCTATAAATTGATCATTGTGTACGTGTATTGCGAACCATCAGCAGTAAAAAGGTGTGCTTTATAGGTAATCCATTTAGAAGTAACATGCACCACCCAAATCACGGGACATTTTCTTATACAATTTAAAGAGTTCCCTCGATTACGCCAAGATTCCATCATCAGATTGCAACTAGCAAAATTATATTTTTTTATTTCGAGTAGGCCTTTTCAGGCACTTTCAAAACGTTACTGACTCTAGTTGCGTGTAATACTGTACTTGGTGACTATACAACCATTGCGAAAGTATACCCCTTCCAACAAAAAAATGATTTTTTCAAGTCAGTTAGCAAGCGACTAATTTATGCTTAAAAAAAACAAGCAAACAAAACAAAAAAATACTCAAATCATTGAGAACCTCCTCTTTTCTTAGAAATTAGGAACCTATCATCATCATCATCATCAAGTAATAGTGTAAGATTTTTGCAGATGTAGCGATGGCTCGCGTCGCTCTCCCCTGTGTAGAGCTGCGTCTCTTCCGTGATTTCGAGATGGTGGTTGATAAAATAAAGTCACCAAGCGAAACTTCACCTCAATGGTACTTTACATTACTTATCTATTAATATTATTAAAGGAAAAGTATTTGAGAGTATGTGATTATGTCTTTTCCCTCTTCACGCTCAAACTGTTGGATATTTTTTATTAAATTTTGTAGGGAGTTAGATGACAACCTGTAACAAAGACTACTATTTACCCGACTACATGAAAAAAGAGGGTAAGTTTCAGGTTTCTGCAGATACAACTACTATTTATACATATCACCTGGAGAACAATGTCTTCCTGAAGCATTTCCTGTTATTAATTACTACTTTTAAACAGGCATATTGATTAAACACTATCACGGACAAATATAAACAAGACAAACAATTGATTGTATATCCGCAGTGCTTTTGTTGTTGTAGAAAAGAGATGCTGTATAATAAACTAAATATCTTGGGACAATATCCACTCACGGCCATCTGATCCCAAGCTAAGCAGAGCTTGTGTTATGGTAATCAGACAGCTGATAAACGTACTAATATATTTTTAAATATATACATATTATAGATAAATTACTCCCAGACACAGAACAAATGATCGTGCTCATCACACAAACATTTGTTCTAGGTGGGAATCGAACCCGGAGGTCGTCTCCGGCTTAGCAGTCAGGGCAACTAACCACTAGACCAACAGGCCCGTTATGCCCATAGCCGCGCAGTACATACTTAACAGCAATGGTGTCTGGGTGTAATTTATCTTAATATATATTTTTTTTAAATATATAAGTATGTTTATCAGTTGTCTAGTACTCATAACACAAGTTACTATCGTATACTTAATTTGAGACTAGATGGCATTGAGTAAATGTTAGGAATATTGAAAAAAACTATATTTTTTAGAAACAGCTGAGTTTAAGTAATATATCTACCTATTTATACTATAGTAGTACCCTCTCTTTCTTCCACAACTACAATATTACATTAAGAGGTGGCGGTAGGCCTCCGTGCTCGAAAGCCGAATTTCACCTGACATTTAAACGACGGTAAGAGTTTATAAAAAGTTAGCCAAACTTGTTTGTCGATAAAGCGGACTGATAAAACGATTACATGATTACGATTTGTTGTATGACGATGATATTTCGAAATATAAAAGTTACTTATATTGAAAAAATTATTTGATCACGTGATCTTATTGTTGTGTGCGTCATTTTGTTTAAACAAAAGACGATTTTAGCTGAATGTCAAGATTTCTTCTAAAGGCCAGTCCAGAAAAGACACTGCATTTGTTTACTCGATATGAAAACACTTCATTGTCTGGACTTTAAAAGAGGAAAAGAAACGTCGAAACAAACTCAGGGGTCATCGCCTTGAGTTTGTTTCGACGTTTCTTCTCAGGGTAACCAACAAGAATATGTCGATTCCAGCGAGCTTATATTTTTAAAGAATGACATGTAAAAGCATGTAAAAACCATTACCAATGTTTTATTAGGTAGGTACCTACTTAAAATACAGAAAACCTTTTAAATGTAGAATTAGGTCATGAACACGATCGAAATAATATTCATAATGTAGGTAAACTTTACAATTAGTCTGAAGCTTTAGAAGTACCACTCTAAATAATTATAAATGAGTAAATTAAGAAAAGCCTCTGGTTTTATCCGCTTTCATCTCGATCTTATTAGTTAAATCGTGTTGTCAGTTAACAAACAGCTTTGTCCAATTAATAGACTATGGTACGCAAAAGTATGTTTTTAAAACGGTCGTGTAGTTTCCAAGTTTAGCACGTTCAACTAAACAAACTCTTCAGTTTTATAATATTAGCAACACTGTGAATAAATTTGTGGTAGAGTCATCTTGACTCTACCACAAATTTCAATGTTTTTTTCAGTGTCCATAGGTCTCTGCTAGAGCGTTGTGCGTGATGCATTACAACGCATTGCCAAGCACCAACCAAATGTGAGAGATGTTGCATGACACTTCAACTACTTCAAGTTTAGTCTCGCTACTCGCTTCTTCCCCCAAGAAGGTGGAACCAATCCACAAGATTCCCCCCAACTTACCAAAAAAAAAAGTGCTAAGGGCTTCGTTCTTTCATAAATACCTACTAGCTGCTGCCCGCGAATTTGGTCGCCAAAAAACAAATAGGGATGAAAAATAGATAGTAGCCGATACTCACACCAACTGAATACGCTAAATCGGTAAAGCCGTTGGTAACTAACATTGTGACACGGAAATGTTATACATAAGATAATTTAATAAAACCTTCATCTAAGGACAGTACACATGTGCAAACATGTAAGATCCCGCAGCCCAACTCGGGCCCTCATAAAGCCGTGTACACGCTACACAACAAACATCAATATTTGCGGACCGACTCACAGTTGCGTCACTCACACACCATAACACACCGCTAGTTTGTACTAGGTTTTACCACAGTATAGTAACATATACAGAATAACTTCGTGGTAACCGGCTGTCATGGTATGGACATATCACGCAGAGGAATATTATGGGATCACGTGGTAAGGAAGGATACAGGGGATGATAGATAGGAACATGTGGAAGAAGAAGACGTGCTGCGCCGACCCCAAATAATAATTGGGATAAGGGCAGAAGAATGATGAATAATATATACAGAGTGAAGTTTTCACAAAAACGGGCGCAATGCGATTTATGCCTACGGTGTCAGATCGTGGCATGATACAGGCGCGTGTGTCGCAGTGACAAACAGCCGGTGTGTTGTTGACGTAAACAAACATATCGGGGATCGAACCCACAACCTTTGGTATAGCAGTCAGGGCCACTAACCACTAGACCAACAGGCCTGTCAATAACTTACAAATGTTGATGAAGTCCAGAACCTACCTAGTTCAAAACAGCAAATAATTCCAAATATGTCACGAGAACAGTATAAATACTTAGTCCAAGTCACAAATAACACTAATGCACAATATATTTCGATATAGAAATACAGAGAGCGCAATTTGCACGTTATTCGTAGTGGATACGGAACATAAGAAAATTGAAGGAAGTGACACTTAATTCACGCGTGTGTGACTATTAGGAGATGACGATCAGCCTTAACATATATTTTTTTCCTAGCCTCTAGTGCTGGGCAAAGGCCTCCCCTAAGTCCTTCTACGATTCTCTATTTGACGCCGCTTCGAACCAGTCCTACGATATACATTTAATTTGTATAAAGCGGCGTGGCGGGATGAATTAACATATTAAATTTGTAAAATTTTAAGCGTATTCTACAACTTACTCCAAGGACTATTATAGATATAATTACACCCAGACACAGAACAAATGTTCATGATCATTACACAAACATTTGTCCTAGGAATCGAACCCACGACCTCTGGTATAGCAGTCAGGGCCACTAACCACTAGACCAACAGGCCCGTCTAGTATAGTAAGAGCATAATACCGCTCCCTCTACTCTTATGTTCAATGGTTGTGAACGTGCGTACCACCGTTATTGCCATGATTGTGCACTTTTGTCCTTGACACAATAAACCTTACATTGTATAACAAATAATTCACAAGAATTCGAATCTAAATCGATATTGTTAGTTGCATTTGTTTTGCTCACGTGCGAGTTGGATAACAGTTTGTCTTGTAAAGGAATTTGCTAAAAAAAACTTTTTTTGTAACTAAGGTATGCAATTTTATTTGGCACTGTTTGCTGTAATAAAATACTGGCTAGTCAATGCCCCACTGCTGGGTAAAAGGTTCATTTTAAGTAGAGAAGGAGTAAAAACAAAAGTATAATATAGAACCGCGGTTTCACTCGCTCCTTTTGTTCATAGTTTGATGTTACATCAACTATTACCTACCTCGATATAAAGACTATTTAATGCAATAAGATTTTTTCAATGAAAACCTTTCCTCATATTTTAAATGAACACTAACTCATCAGCTACTTTACTAGAGGTAATTTTAATTTATTGAAGCAGATACACTTATGAACAGTAATAAAACACCATTCATTAATACATAATCATTTAAAAGTGCGTGCGGTTAATTTTCATACATTGCGTGTACTCCGTGCGTCGCTCATACATACAAATCATACAAAGTAGCCTTGTTGTAAGGGCTAGTTCACATACATATTGTCTGTCGGACATATTAGATCAAAGCTAAGTTTTTTAAGGAAAAGGATTAGATTTTAAATTTCACTGTCTTAAAAGCTTCATTTTTCAATGGGCCGTGCTTTTCAAGGGGAAATAATTTTCTCCATCCATGAGAATGCAAAGGACTGTGCCGGGTAAAACATCTTAACTAAGTAGCTAACAGATAGACGATAAATAAAGTGAGTCTATAGTAGGGTTATTCAACAAATTGTAACCTTCTAGACTTTAATACTTAAAATATAAGTTATTTTTAATACTCATTTCTAATCTATCTATATAAATAAAAATCAATTCCTGTTCGTAAATCTCTATAAAACTCGAGAACGACTGGACGGATTTGTCTTATCTTGGTCTTGAAATGTTTGTGGAGGTCTAGGGAAGGTTTAAAAGGTGAGAAAAAATCGAATAATTGCTGGGCAAACCCTAAAAACAGCCCTTTTCTTCGTCCCATATAAATGTTTTCTAAACAAAATTTAGAAACAATTTTTGGTCTTTTTTATCGATTGGGGTAGTACAAAGTCTGCCGGGTCAGCTTGTCTAAAAAAAAAGTCATCAAAGCTAAAAAACAAAAGAAGTAGGTATTCGATCTCGATCCATGCTTCAATGCAGCCCAGACCTAATGTCACGTCGTCACGTGACCAACATGGCGGATTGTTTTCATCCGACCGCTGTTATGCATATCTCGGCCACGTGGTGTCATCTTATAGATTAAACACGAACCAACTGACTAACAGTCTGTCTCATCCTAACTAATAATTGCGGTAGTGCATTGTCATGATATGTTTCATTAAAATGTAGCTTAACTTCCACCCATAAGAGAAATTGCGAAAATTCGCCCTTTAATTATGTGATAAGCTTAGCCGTTTTCTCGTAGGCGGCAACCTATTTTGAAAAAGCTACAGGCAAAAATTGTACAGTTAATTCCGACAAATTCCCGATTGCAAAATAATCACATTATTATCAAGGTACATCTAAGAATATCAGGTTCTTTATTCCGCCATAACTTCTAAATAAAATCGCACGGGGTATCGATAGAATTACCATTATTCTTAATGGCATTGGCTGGATTTATTTATATAAAAGTAAGTAGCTCCATACTATAGAAGGCGTATTCCAATATTTAAAAAAGTATGTATCTAATACAAATCGTTCTTCTTTATTTCTTTTAAAAACGACTTCCGCACTAAGGAATTTAATCTTTGTATCGCGGGGGGTTTCACAGACAATAAATTAACCATGTATCAAATTTTTCACGACCTGTTTTTCGTAGTTCAATTGTTTTTATTGTTAGATAAATTCGAATGTAATATAAACAATATATCTTGTATTCAAATAGACTTCAAAACCAGCTGACATGTTGATAGGGCATTTGTCTTGAACTAATTTTAGGTGACACAATAACTGAACGCATTTTACGAGATACTGAATCACTACTAGGACTTTTGTTAACAATATACCATATTACATATTATTTTAACCTTTCGCAACTTCTTATTGTTTAGCCTTTCGGTTATAATGTAAGTTTTATAGAAAACCAAAAGACTTCAAAAACGTACTATTTTGAATTTCAATTCTATCATCGTACAACCTTTTCGTATAACCTAACCCCGTTCGATTCTGGCTTTTCTCAGAAGATTGACCCACATACTCATCTATCAAACGCTAAAGCTAGTCTAGTAGTCCAGTAACCGTGAGAGTACAGCCACCACACACCTCGTCAGTCTTCCATTATTCAGGACCTACCTTCCTTCACTTGTTATTCCACGATTCCTACTTCCCTAGACACTTCGGGCCAAGAAACTGAACACCCTATTAAATTTTATATCTATTTAACGCAAGTTTTTGATTACACCATCATTTTGTTATAAAGATACGAATATTTGATAATGATCGTATGTGTTGGCAACCCTGCGTTCAACTCGCGACGAATGAACGAGGGATTGAAGAACTGTCATCGATGCGGCTGGCAACACCGACGGTCGAGGATATAAAAAGGCGGTGCACGCGCGGGGCGCCCTCTTTTCTCGTCGTTAGAATTCGCATAAGATATTTGCTGTGATTTATTGTGATAATATAGTAATTAAAGTAGTTTAATAAACTTGGTTGGCTTCATTTTATTCAGGGTAGAATCTTACATATCTAATATCAGAAGTGACAAGTAAATTCCACGCGATGGGTAAACGCAGTAATAGTATTAGGCACTCAAAGAGGAAACGCGCTCGCTCCAAGCCTTCTTCAAGCTCAAGCTCCAGCAGCACAAGAACACCTTCACCGCCATCAAGACGGAAAAATAAGGTATCTCGTGACCACAAAGAAACTGTGAGTAATACCAATTCCATTACGTTGAACAATTTCATACCTGATTTCGATCCGATAGAAGATGATGTAGACTCGTGGCTTAATATTATTCGATCCTACGCAAATACTTTTTCATGGTCTGATAAAATGATTCGTTATCAAGCTTTAAATAAATTAAAGGGGTCGGCTAAAGTATGGTACGATTCTTTGTTACGAACAGAAAAACAATGGCCCACGTGGAAATGGGACCAGTGGCGGTTGAAATTATCCGGTAGTTTTCAAATACGTAGAAATATGTTTGATCTTTTGAAAGAGATAGTAAACAAAAAACCTGTCGATAATCAGTCTTTGTATGAGTTTTATTTTGAGCAGAAATGTAAAATTGATAGGTTATGTTTAAATTTTTCCGAACAAGATATTATTTCAATAATAGTAGGAAATATTGGCGATAGTAACGTTGGGGCATCTATAGAAGCTAGTAATTTTAGATCAACTGATGATTTGGCTAGTTATTTACATAGTCGTGTTTATAAGAAAAACTCAAAACAGGAAGGTGGTTTACGTGACCCACATTCTAATAAAACGACAACACATAATCAACCTGCAGGCATAAATCGTACTCCAGTACCCACAAGTTCGGTCACTACAAATCAACCTTCTAACGTTGTTACAGAGTCTAGTCGTAAAATAATTAAATGTTACAATTGTGGAGGTAACCATAAAAGAAACCAATGTGAGGTAAACAAATGTGAATATTGTGGAAAAAGGGGGCACACAGAGTCTGTTTGTTTCCATAAGAAAAATTCTTCTAATAAACCTGTAATAAAACCTGATCAGGAAATTAAATTTCTCTCCACTAATCCACGTAACAAGTTTGTTAAAAGCGTTTGTTTATTTAATCATTACTGTGAGGCGTTTATTGACACCGGTAGCAGTTGCTCATTAATATCAGAGTCCTTGGCAAATAAAATTTCTTTGACATATATTAAACTACTCTCACCCGTAGCTTTGCAAGGGTTTTCTACAGAGATTTGTAAACATGTCACTAAAAAGGTTACGGTTACCATTTCTTTAGATTCTATCTGTTTGAAGGATATTGATATGTATGTTTTAGATGATTTGGTAGGGTGCGATATATTGATCGGAAGAAATGTGACCGAACGATCTGATTTAGTGTACTCGCGTATAGGCAACGAACTGAAATTCGAATACGCGAGTAAACTAACAGAATTTTGTAATAATATAGCTGCAATAGATTTAGATGCTAACACACATCAAAGTAAATTATTGGCTTTATTCAACCAATATAGTGATTGTGTAGCTTCCAATATAAAAGAACTGGGAATAGTAAGTAACTACGAAATGACAATTAAGTTATCAAGCTCACAGCCAGTTCAATTTAGACCTTTTAGAACCTCTTATTCGGACAGACAGAAAATCAGAGAAAT
Organism: Chrysodeixis includens; assembly: GCA_941860345.1. Lineage (NCBI taxonomy): Eukaryota > Metazoa > Arthropoda > Insecta > Lepidoptera > Noctuidae > Chrysodeixis > Chrysodeixis includens. Next base: position 946,154 of record OW796116.1, read on the forward strand.
GGTAAACGAGTTGCTCGAAAATAAAATTGTGCGAAATAGTAATTCCCCTTACGCCAGCCCAGTTCTCCTAGTAGACAAGAAAAACGGAGAAAAGAGGCTGTGCGTCGATTATAGGGCATTAAATAAAATTACTATAAAAGATAAATATCCTATGCCACGAATTGAGGATTTGCTAGATCGGCTCCAAGGGCATAAGTGTTTTACATCTTTAGATCTTAAAAGTGGGTATTATCAGATTGTTTTGCATAAAGACGCGATAGAAAAGACCGCGTTTATTACAGAAGATGGACACTACGAGTTTTTAAGACTACCGTTCGGTCTGGCAAATGCTCCATCGTGTTTCCAGCAAATGATGCACAAAGTAGTGGGTAATCTGAGATTTGGCAATGTTATTATTTACTTGGATGACGTTTATTTAGTTACAGAAACTGTAGAGGAAAATATTAAATTATTGGAACAAATATTACAAATATTTAGAACGAATGGTTTAACGTTAAATCTTAAAAAGTGCCATTTCTTCAAACATGAAATAGAATTTTTGGGGTATAAAATAAAACCAGGTTATATTATGCCAAATAATTCAAAATTAGAAGCTGTAGAAAAATTTCCGATACCCAAAACCGTTCATCAGCTTAGACAATTCTTAGGGTTAATTAGTTACTTTCGAAAATTCATACGAAATTGCGCTGTTTTGTCAGCCCCTCTTACTAAACTGCTAAAAAAGGACGCCGTTTGGGTATGGGACGATATTCAAAACCGAGCATTTCATGTCTTAAGAGATAAGTTAACTTCTGAAAGCATTCTCGCCATTTTTGATCCAAGCAAAGAAAAGGTTTTATATACAGACGCAAGTAGGGACGGTATAGCGGGTATACTTACACAGATCGATGACGGAACCGAAAAGGTCGTATATTACTATAGCAGGCAAACTAAAGAAGATGAAAAGAAATACCACTCATTCGAATTAGAACTTCTAGCTATCGTGTGTTCCCTTCAAAAAATTCGATTGTATTTGTTAGATAAACCATTTAGAATAATTACTGATTGTAGTGCTGTTAGATACGCTTTAAATAAGAAGGACATTATTCCGCGAATAGCCCGCTGGGTTTTGTCAACGCAAGAATTTTCTTTCGATATAATTCATAGGGAAGGGTCCCGGATGCAGCACGTGGACGCTTTGAGCCGCAATCCCGTGTTATCTGGTGAAAAGTCTGAATCGGAAATCATAATGTCAATCACAGAGGCAGACTGGTTGTTAACAGTTCAGGTTCAGGACCCTGAGATAGTTAAAATAAAAGATATTTTATTATCAGGAGAGGCCGATGAAAATAAAGATGTGTTTACCAATTACGAACTTTTAGGAGGGAAAGTCTATAGGAGAACTAGTCAGGGTCGTAGATGGGTTGTTCCAAAGAAATGTATTTGGCAGATTCTAAGATGTAATCATGACGATTTAGGTCACTTTTCAGTTGACAAATGTCTTGAGCGTATACGTACAAGATATTGGTTTCCACGAATGCGTAATACTGTTAAAAAGTACGTTAAAAATTGTCTTAATTGTATATATTTTAAAAATAAAGGGGGTCCGAAGCAGGGACATCTGTATCCTCTGCCTAAGTATGCACAACCATTCCATACCATTCATCTCGACCATTTAGGCCCTTTTGTAACTACGAGAAATAAAAACAAATATTTATTAGTAATTGTGGATTCGTTTACTAAATTCGTGTTTATATCGGCTGTACGCAAAACAAACGCGATGGGCGTAATAAAAGAGCTAGAACGTATATCTGCAATATTTGGAAACCCTCGTAGGATAATAAGCGATGCAGGTTCTTGTTTTACTTCAAGTCAATTTACTCAGTATTGTACAAGTAGAAACATTAGATTACATGTAGTAGCAACAGGCGTACCGCGTGCTAACGGTCAAGCGGAACGATTTAATAAAACCATTTTAGAAGCTTTGAAAACTATGGGGGCTAGTACCGATGACGACAGGTGGGATCAGTGTATTAAGGTATTACAACAGGGGCTTAATAGCACTATACATAAAACAACGCAGGCCGTCCCTAGCGACGTAATGTTTGGCTATAGAATACGTATGGATACTGATAGTCTTGCCCCAGATCTTGATAGCGAAGCATTGGTAGACGTGTCAAAGTTACGCGAAAGAGTGGACGAAAACATTAAAGCTAGTGCCGAGGATCAAAAACGAAGGTTTGACAAAACACGAATCAAAGCCACAAGGTATAAAGAAGGAGACTTAGTATTAATTAAAATACAAAGTCAAAATAATGATGGTCAGAGTCGTAAATTATTGCCAGCATTCAAAGGCCCATTTCAAATTAAAAAAATCCTGGATAACGATAGATATGAGATATCAGATCTAAGAGGGAGTCAAAGGAGCTCTAAAATTTATAACGGAGTAGCTGCGGCGGAAAATATGAAGCCGTGGATCAATATTGATGAACTGGATATTTAATCAAAACCGTGTTGGCAAGGTATTTATGACTGTTTTATTTAGATATCTATGTGATCATTAAAAGCGAATAATCACAATCTTATTTATAGTTATGATTCCCTAAATAACCTAATTATTATTTTAAGCGTACGCATAAAGTTCAAACGCAATATTATCTCTTAACAAATTTATTTAACAGGTTCAAACTTATTGAATATCTATTATCAATGTTACAATGATAATAATTATAATCATGGATATCTTCGTTAGAAACAATTACAATCCTTCTATCGCTTTGTAACAAACAATACTTCTTCTGTTATTTTCACATTCCCCGCCATCTTGTTAAACGGAAGTCAAGATGTCCAGGAAACGTATTAAATGTAAATTTATTATTATAAAATAAGTTTCTTAAAATAATTATTACAATTTATTAAAAATAATAATTATTATTATTATTTATACTTATGCTACTTAAATCTATAATAATTTATTAATCTATCAATAATATCGCCATTGTGTAAGGAGGATTAACCGAAAGTAGGTTACTAACATTACAATATCATAATCATAGTTTAATAATACTATTGAAATTAGAATACACCTTACAGCTCGGCCTTCCTGCACAACGCGAGTCCTCGCGCGAGAAAAAGAAAAAAATAATAATAATTAATTAACATTCACATGTTTTCACAAAAGTACACTACACAAATATTCATTAACGACAGCTACAACACAAATAGTCATTAAATGCAGACATCTGAGGACGAAGATATCTGGGACGGCACTCGCTGCCGACTCCGTCTTCCTTCCTGTTCATAAGAGTCTCAATCTAACGACGGGCCTTCTTGACCAGCCATTGGGTCTACTTCACCAAGAGTATTGAGCTGCCCTTGACCTCGAGCTCGCCCATCACCAAACCCTTCACCTCGGTTTGTGACATAATTTTGCCCTTTACCTCGGGCTTCACCATCACCAAACCCTTCACCTCGGTTTGTGACATAATTTTGCCCTTTACCTCGGGCTTCACCATCATCAAACCCTTCACCTCGGTTTGTGACGTAATTTTGACCTTGACCTCGGGCTGACCCATCAGCAGCCCCTTCACCTCGGGTTATGCTGTGACTCAGTCCTTGATCTCGGCCATGATATTTTCCTAACCCTTAACCTCGGGTTTCATTAGTACCTGGTCCTTGACCCCGGACTGACCCATCAGCAGCCCCTTCACCTCGGGTTATGCTGTGACTCAGTCCTTGATCTCGGCCATGATATTTTCCTAACCCTTAACCTCGGGTTTCATTAGTTCCTGGTCCTTGACCCCGGACTGACCCATCAGCAGCCCCTTCACCTCGGGTTATGCTGTGACTCAGTCCTTGATCTCGGCCATGATATTTTCCTAACCCTTAACCTCGGGTTTCATTAGTTCCTGATCCTTGACCCCGGACTGACCCATCAGCAGCCCCTTCACCTCGGGTTATGCTGTGACTCAGTCCTTGATCTCGGCCATGATCTTTTCTTAACCCTTGACCTCGGGTTTCATTAGCTCCTTGTCCTTGACCCCGGACTGACCCATCAGCAGCCCCTTCACCTCGGGTTATGCTGTGACTCAGTCCTTGGTCTCGGCCATGATCTTTTCTTAACCCTTGACCTCGGGTTTCATTAGCTCCTTGTCCTTGACCCCGGACATTCGCTTCCTCTAGTCCTTCACCTCGGACCTCTCCCTCCACAGACCCTTGACTTCGGGTATCCATATTCCTGAAACTCGAAAAAAAACATAGCTTAGTGCCTTGCGTGGTGCTGCTAGTATTTATATTGTGTTCAGTAAACGTCGCTAATTTTATTGGCTATACGCCGAATTTCCACAGTAAAGTTATTCCATTTTTTCCAAATCATTTGATGTCTATTTCGCACGTAAACTTTTCGTACTTTAATTATAAAATAAATTAAAAATAAAACAAATGTCAACATAAACATAAGCTGAATGCAACGTACAATGTTCTAAAGCAATGCAATTAAAAAAAAAAAAACAAAGAAAAAGAAAAAAAAACAAATGATTTTTTTCTTGGCATAAATGCTTACGTAGAATACATTGGTAGGATGTTAGAAAAAAAAATAGACCATAACAATCTAAGTATTTATCAAATTCTAGGTTATGACAAAATATAATAATTAGAGTGTAACCCTATTGATTCACACAATTACACATAATTATTGACCAATGTTACTCACTTAAAGTTGCATTATCAGACACAACTTCATTAGAACTCAATCATAATTCTATCATATATAAAAGACATATCATATACTGATAATAGATTTACAGTTTTATTCTACGAGTCTATATTAGTTACGTATTAATATAGATTGTACTTACGTCTTAGGCGTGGAAGGAAATTTTATTTATCCTTTTCGATCCCGCTTCTGAACTTTAAGCGTACGCATAAAGTTCAAACGCAATATTATCTCTTAACAAATTTATTTAACAGGTTCAAACTTATTGAATATCTATTATCAATGTTACAATGATAATAATTATAATCATGGATATCTTCGTTAGAAACAATTACAATCCTTCTATCGCTTTGTAACAAACAATACTTCTTCTGTTATTTTCACATTCCCCGCCATCTTGTTAAACGGAAGTCAAGATGTCCAGGAAACGTATTAAATGTAAATTTATTATTATAAAATAAGTTTCTTAAAATAATTATTACAATTTATTAAAAATAATAATTATTATTATTATTTATACTTATGCTACTTAAATCTATAATAATTTATTAATCTATCAATAATATCGCCATTGTGTAAGGAGGATTAACCGAAAGTAGGTTACTAACATTACAATATCATAATCATAGTTTAATAATACTATTGAAATTAGAATACACCTTACATTATAAATTTTATAACGTAATAATTAATTATTTAATTTGAGAATTTAATAATAAGTATCATAATTATAATAATAACTTTCAACTGTCTCATTCAGCATAACGAGTTATTTAGTTATCCTTAACGAGTCTAGATAGGATACCACCAACAGAATGTGTTAGTCATTGTGGTATTGCACTTTATAAAGGTAACCATGATTTCTTTGCCTTGCTTTGAAGGTAAAAGATTAACTTGGAACGCTTGAGTGAATGAAAGGTTCTTCAAGTGCAAGTGATCTTTTGACTATGCTATAAAAACCTGGTCTCCTAAGTGTGGCATAGTCCCTTTAGGTGCGGGATGAGGTTTAGCAAGGCATGGGTTGTAGAAAGAGTGCGATGCTTCTGTGAGAGTGCCGCCTTAGGGATGATTTATTAGACTGTGTACCAACATTATGTTCTTTCTAATTTCAGTATCCTACCCAGACTCGTGAGGCACCTGAGGCAGGCGCCGTGCAGCATGGCCGTGTTGGCAACCCTGCGTTCAACTCGCGACGAATGAACGAGGGATTGAAGAACTGTCATCGATGCGGCTGGCAACACCGACGGTCGAGGATATAAAAAGGCGGTGCACGCGCGGGGCGCCCTCTTTTCTCGTCGTTAGAATTCGCATAAGATATTTGCTGTGATTTATTGTGATAATATAGTAATTAAAGTAGTTTAATAAACTTGGTTGGCTTCATTTTATTCAGGGTAGAATCTTACATATCTAATATATGTAATTTGATTTTTTAGATTGTGTTGACGTATAAATTTAAACAAATAGCTGAAGTAATCAATACTCATATTACAAATGTGAATAATTAAATTTGTATGTATTTCTGTCTGTTATTCTTTAACCGATACACCGTTGAATTGATTGCGATAAAAAATTTGGATAGGGGTGGCTCGTTTCTCAAAAAAAGGATTTTGGCTACTTTAGGGCCTGGCCACAGCTTCTAGCGGTGCGGGGCGAGGTGCGGTGTGAGGCGCGGCGGGCGGCGCGGATTGCTGTGGTATGCCACAGCTCGACCAGTTGCGACCGCGGCGGCGTTAGCAGTAAACGTATTTAGAACAGCAACATTAAATAAAATGACCCTTCCAAAAGTGGCACGGTATTGCCTAGAATCAAGTGCGTTTTTAGCACAAGATATTATTCAGTCTAGAATTGGAGCGCACCCAGTTAACCAAAAAAGAAGAGAACTTGGCTAATTTCACACCCTTTATTACGAATACTACAGTACTACCCGGGAATTGTTCTTTTATTTCGTCCCACATTTTCTTTATAATGTTCCTATATTTATGGTGTGGATGTTTTGACATCCATATTGCTGGTCTACTCAGAACTTCGCTTATTAATCGTTCTGTATCCATTATTATAAACGGTCAACGCGCGTTAAAAACAAAAGTATTTGTTTTGGTCGCGCGTTGGCTAGTCCGTCCACTTGATGCCGCCGCGCGCGCCGCTTTGAGCTGTGGCCGCCTCGATACTCTCTAGTACATTTGTTTCGTTCGCACACCGCGCCGCCCGCCGCCGCCGCGCACCGCGCGACTCAACCCGCGCCGCTAGCCGCGCCGCAGATCGCGCCGCCGCTAGCTGTGGCATACTTCGTACGTTGTCTAGCGTTTGTTTTCGCCGCTCACCGCTAGCCGCGCCTCTCGCCGCGCCGCAATAGTGGCTGTGGCCACGGGGTTACTACGTTTTAGTATTAAAATTGTCTGGACTTTAAAAGAGGCGATAACCCCTGAGTTTGTACGAAGTGTATCTCAGTTTAGGTAGTTAGGAAACGTTGACTCATCACTCAAGCAAGCTTAAATCATGTGACATGTAAAGGTCATAATTTTCATCCTATTTGCAGAAATAAACTATTTCATTTTAACATAATTATGGTTTAATTATGATAAGTTACTTTACAACAATTTTAATACAAATAGAGTTATGTGAAAATATGTTTCGTAAATTAAGATCAGGTATTAATTACGCCTTAATATTTTTGTAGCATCGGCTCTTAATATCAAAAGATTACATCGAAGACAACTAATATTCCAGGAAATCTTGCGTAGTACAGTATGTACGTTGCGTTGCATAGTATGTTGCGTTTTACTGTACAAATATGATGGACTAAATTTTGAATATTAATCAAAAGGTATTTTTATTAACTAGACGATGGATATTTAATAGTAAAGTATAACCTATAAAACATTTCTCCATTCCAATTAGCGCGGTGTAGGCGGTGCTGTGTGACGGGCGATCAATAACAATTTCTTTAATATGACGGTGTCGGGTCGGAATCGGAATAATTAATTAGAGATCGATCTATGACATCACTTATTTTTGTATAGGTAACGTTGGACAGTTTTAACCTTCATTTTGAACCAACTTCTCAAAAGGAGTTCCTAATTCGGATGATTGTGTATTTTTTTTTATGTAAGTTCGCGAATAAATTCGTCGCTTGCCAACCGATTTGTTTTTTTTTTTCTATGGAAACGGTAAGTATACTTCCCAAGTGATTCCATAGTCACAAAACTCGGGATCTGATGATGGAACCTTGGTGAAGTCAAGAGAACTTTTCAAATTTGAAAGTAATAATAATAATTACAGCGGTTTTGTTATTTTACATAATTTACATCACATGGAAGATTTGCGTTTAATAGAAATCATTCTACCATTTCTACTATTCGAGATCTTTTGCTCGTGACTGTACATATAACATCGGTGGGTGTATTACATTGGCCGGCAGTACACATAATGATTATTTCATAAGCGCGTGTTATGAATGGGAATGGTCCACATTAAAGTTTTCACGACCTCCTTGCTATTCCTGTGGTTATTATAGAATCTATTACAGCTCGCTCTGGCCGTTATTTTTAGATATGATCCTTAGCTAGAGGAAATAGTCGATTACCCTCGTTCCTATGTGCGGATTTCTGAATGGCGTAGCTTTTGAAACAAAACTCTAGAACGACTTTGGGTATGTTATGGACACCAAATATTGGTATAGCCAATGACAAATAAAACGAAAGTCATTTTTAATCTCTACAATCTGAGTCGGAATCGGTACAATATTCAATGATCGCGGTAACTTGCCTTGCGTTCCCGTGATCCCTAGTTCAAAGGAAGAGCAAAGCACAAGGGAAGGGCGAAGTACGCCTCTCCGGCCTCTCTAAAGTCCGAATTTTCCCGGATAAAGAAAGTGGTAAAATATTCAATCGCAATGATTGCGATAGTTTTCCCGCCTTGCCCCTGGCTATACAGAAAGGAGAAGCACTGACTTGGCAGTCCTACGGTCTTAGCACTTGACTATGACAGCTTCAACACAACTATAATGTTAAGATAGACAGACACTGGTGAAATCACATCTTATGTGTGTTGGTATTCGCGGAAGCAAGACAGTTTCCTTCCTCTCTATATTAATGTCTGTGGCATCTGGACCGCGCTCATCCTAGCATTATTTATTCAAAAGCTCTTATATACATGCCAATACAAGACATAGTATCCAGAACCGGTGAGAGTAAGGCGACAAGTAATGAATGAAAAGTGTTCAGAATTTGCTTAAAATGGTTTAATTTTAAAATCTTGTAAGTATCTCAAAGTAAACCGCGTTGCTTAGTAACACTAACGAAACATAATAACTAAGGTCTAAAATATGAAATCGCTATGCTTATTAAAATTTAGAATGGTTAATAAGTAGTCTTTGTAAATATTTTTTTAACTAAAGCATCTAAGAATATCCATCAAAAACTCATTCGTGGTGTAACATGCAACATAATCACATTAATTACAACGACAATAATATCTAATAATACCAATTTAACAACCTTACTGATCTCAATAAAACAAAAGAATAAACTAATGTCATGCTAACTATATGACGATGACAGGACAATCGAGTTACTCTTGCTAATACACAGAGGGCGCGGCTGTCACTGAACTTGAACCTCACAATTAGGGTGGCGCTCCATCGATACTCGACACAATTGATGTCACGCTTCAATGAAAGCGCCTCTCTAGATGCGATCGATAATTGTTACAGTTGTAGTTGTTAATTTAGATTAGCTTTGAGGATGTTTGAAGAAGCATCTAAGTGGTGATAAAATTAAAAGACTTTTAACGTTAAACATGGTTATCTATAAGTCTTTTCAGTTAATTTAACGTTAAAAATAATACTTTGTAATATGTCACACGATAACAACTATTTTATCTCTGTCTGACTAAATTGAAACCATGCAACTAGAGTCAGTAACGTTTTAAGAGTGCCTGAAAACGCCTACTCGAAATACAACCTTTTTATTTTATTTTACAGTTGAGTAAAAAGTAACCTATATGTTAATCCAGGTTATCAGAATACTCCATACCAAATAACACTATAATTTATCCAACCGTTTACGGATGAAAGAGTGACAAACATCTATCAACCTACACTTACAAACTGTCGTGTTTCTAATATTAGTAGGATCATAATTTCTATCTTAATTTTTGTTTTTGATTGGGTTTTGTTTAAGTTATTTACCGATATAATAGAAGTAAGCAACGCGGCAATATTACAAAGCTAGAGAAAGCAATACATAATTGAGTTATGTGTACAATAATTGCTTTTATTAAGTAACTAACCTGTAATAGCTACGAGCAAGCGTAATTCTAAGTTATGTTTTTATTGATACTGTGCAATACAAATCTCTAATTCATTAGATCTAATTAATCTAGTTTCGCTAAAGCGAAATAATATTTATTACTCAAAGCACATTTTTCTAATGTTTTCGTAACTTTTTCAGCCAACCACTCAGGGTACACAGCTAAAAAAAAGTAAATATAGCTACGAAAAAGTCACTATGATACTTTGCCTGGAGATCGAACCTGAACCTCGTGCAACCAAATCCACACGTACAACCGCTAGACCACCACGACCTTAATTAAACTAGTGACGAAACATCAACAATTCTATAAAAACACCGTCACAAATCAATCCCCAATTTCTTCCCTAGCCTACAAAGTAAATTATAAACACAAGTTAACTGAATCATTTGATTACAGTTCACTAGGTTATTGACCTTTCATTCACAACTCGTTCGATCATCAAACAGTTTGGCGCGAATCAGTGTTTAGTTTTCCAAGGATGTTATGATGCCCCGAAATATCCGATAGTTTCGGATTTGTTACCGAAACTTTTCAATATTCGGAATAAAAAATATTCGTAGCTGAAATAGATGTTAAAGTTTCGGATAATTTCGGATCTGAGCGAAGTTTCAAATTAGACACGTTTCAATTTTTTTACGGCCAAGACGTGGCACAAGCTCACGCACGTATTATTTTAGAAATTCTGTTCTTTAGAAATTAGACATCCTCAACCAAAACTATCCGAAACATCCGATAATCCGTAATAACTTTACATCCGTAACGTAATCATAACTGAAATCCGTACAGTAAATTTCATTTATGCATATCCGAAACATATCCATAACATCCCTGGTTTATACCACGAATAGCGGCTACTGTCTTCGACACCGAGGGCTTTGGCCGCGGAATAAATAGACCTGTGTTATTCCACCTTGTTTGGACACAAATACTCTACGCTAAGCCACAAACTGCAGCCACAGTACGTCTGACTGTTTGTCTCCTGGACTATGCGCAACGGTTGTACGTGATGCAATTGTTTTTATAAAGTTTTAATGCTGATTTTAGAATAATCGGCATTAAACTAGTAAACAAATGCCAAAACCAGCAAATCAAGTGAAAATGTTGACTAACTTGTGTCACGAAAACATACAACATCATCAATAAAATTTATATACATGTGTGCTTGTTTTATTTGTAAACGTATTCTGTTCTTTATAGACTCTTAATATATAAATTACAGGAAATATAGCGAAACACGCGCTACCTAAAGAATTCGTATTTCGCGTCAGTCATAAAAATGAAATGGTTTTGAGCAAACATACGTTGCAATAAAACAAAAATCGATCCGTCTTTTCCCACGAACGAACTGAGCACATGCTAGAGGAAAATCAACCTTATATCAATCGCAGAAATGTTAATTTACAATACCACGTGTAAAATAGCGTAAATCCGAAACAATGCACGCTTAGTACGAAACCTATTTTGAAACTACCATACATGTAGACCTCTTGCAGGGTTATAATACAATTTACCACAGTTTCAAAATAAACTGGCCACTTTAAGAGTCAAAACCTTTTTGCATAATCTGTTCTTTTTTTAAGCTTTAAGCCTTGGTAAGAGAGCTTAATTCTGCAATGCGTTGGACACCGGACCCTGTGTTTTGTTTTCAACAAATGGCGTTTGGTTTCCCTTGGGTAATACGCCATTCTGCCAGCAAAATTAGGGTGGGAATACATAAATCAATCGTACGCGGTAAACTAATGCATTTGGCGTACGTTTCGTTTGTCCAGGGTATTTTAATCAAGTTTTGAGAGGGTCTGTAGTGGGAACCGTTATGTTTTTTTGCTCTCGGGATACATTATGACTTTTTACTCTTTAATTTACGTTCATATTTTCTCTTTTTATTTTCTTGCTTACAAAACGTCCGCAAACAGAAAATGTAGCGAAAAATATCGCTTGAATTAATGCATCTGCAATCAGGCTAGTAGTAACATAATAATATACAGTTTTTATTTGGCACTGCTAGCTAGAACACTTCTCCTATTGATTAAGTAAGAGGGACGAGTTTTCCCACTTATATTTTAGGGCTGTTCCCCTGCCCATCCCCTGTTTGTTAATAGGGTTACGCCTAACTTCGGCGTTAGGATTACAAGGATTAATACATTTAAGTCAAATATAAACACAGCTTTTGAATACTCAAGATAGCTTTAAATGTTTTTAAATATTGTCTACAAATGTCCCGGTGTTTATCAAAAGAGGTTTTAAAGAGTTTGGACTATAAAACTTTCAAAAATCCAATAAAATACGTTATAAAAAGGATTCTATAAAATAAGCATTCTTTAGAAAACAAACCTAGGTCCAAAGTCTTGAGGTTTACTTTCCCGGTAGTGCAAGTCACCAATAAAAATGAAATAAAAACAAATATACGATGTTAAGGTTTAATTTTCTATCCACTTCCTTACTATACAAAATAGCCTTATCTACAATTGGCAAGCAAGCAATGTCACACACGCCAAGACATCGTCTCGACGTGTACACCCCGCCACACAGCAAGTCAAACACAACAACCAAAATGACCCTTATGCAGTTGTAATAAAGAACATTGTCTATTCAGTTAATGTCAAACTATTGAGGTAGATTGTAGAATGTAATCTTCGAAAATGGACTTTACTGTGTTGTGATAAGGCATATTTACTGTTCAGTTGCTTCTAACTTTTGAGGTAGATTGTACAATGAAATCTTCAAAAATAGACCTTACTATGTTGAGATAAGGCATATAATACTGTTCAGTTGCTTCTAACTTTTAAGGTAGTTTGGTAGAATGTAATCTTAGGTACGTGTGAAGCAGACATTAGGGCCCGTGAAATCGTAGCATTACGCTTACAAAGTGAGGGGCTATCGACCCGACCTATCCCAATGTCGACATGGCTGCCGCGACAAGGGTGACAGATAAAAGAAAAACGAATATATAGAAAACAGCGAAGCATTTTGCGAGATTTTTAATATAAATTGTTTGACAACTATAAAGTGTTTTTTTTTGTATGTGTGTATATGTGAACAATAAGATAATAATTGTTGTTTAATTCAAAGATTAAAAGTTGCTAATTGCCCTAGAATCTATTATTATCATATTCATCATTTCAGCCCGGAATAGGCGTCTCCATTTCCGCCCACTAAATCATTAAAATCTATTGAAATTTAGAAAATCAGGATCAGAAGGAGTATTCCTTGATCAATAATAATAAATTAGTCTTGACGCACATGTAGTAAAAGTTAAAATAGAAGAGTTTAAAACTACTCTTTCATTTTAACTTAAATCCAGTCAGCATTAACAAGCTATGAAAACATAGGAACAACTTTCAAAGACTCGCAGTCGTAAGCTCTAGAAAACTTAATAAAGATTTTCCGCTAAACTATTCAAATTAATTCAGAGATGTAAAGTATCTTAAGCCCGTCTCGACTAACTGTACACTTGTATACAGTTAGTAAAGCTGTTGAACTTTGCAAAAATCAAAAGGAACTCGAAAATAGCACTAACACATCTCATTCATTTTCCAAAGACAAATTAATCTATCTTTTGTACTAAGCTTATTTTTAAAAGAATATGTATGATCGTGGTTGACACCATGTATTAACACAGATTCTTAGTTTAAGATTACGCTCAGACTAACTGCATAGTTGAGCTAAAAAAAAAACAGTTTTTTATCCCGGAAAAATGTTGCTCCCGTGGGATGAGCAAGCAACACCGCGGGGCGCAGTTAGTCTCCTCTAAATGGATATCACAATGCAGTTTTAATCAAAAACGTCTCGGTCGTAATAAACGCGTATTTTATTCGCCGAGACGTCGTCGCATAATTCAAATTTAGAGGCGGCGAGATAATAACTCAAATTAAAAAACGTTGCAGTCAAGTACAATGACATCTTTTTCACGGAATTCTTTGAATAGTCTTCGTGTGTCGGATTGAGTGCATATTTCTTTTACTTTCGACTTAATATGAATTCCATCCTGTTTAAACGATTAAGAAATAACCTTTTATGGTTTTTGCGAAAGTCTACAAAAGTATAAACCCGCTTACGCTAAGAACTCACGGAGCGATTTCTTACCGCGCCCGCAGCGGTTGCGGAACCGCGAATTTATTTCCAAACTCACGAGACCGCTTATTCGCGCGGTCCCGCAGCCGCTGCGGGCGCGATCATCGCCCGCCACGTTTGCGGGCGACTATCGTAACCGCAGCGGCAGACGCAAGACCGGCCTCTGCGCCACTGCGATCGCCCGCCAATCGACCGCAGAGCGCGCGGGCGCAAACCGCAGAGCTTGCGGGCGACCGCGGCCCGCGCGATTCTACAAGTTGCCCGCCGGTGCCGCGGGAGCCGCAAACAATCGCACAGTCTGCGGGCGTAAACCGCGTCGTGAGTTGTGCTTTTGTTTTTTACATGTAAATCTGCATTCTACAGAGTCTGCGGGCCCGCCACCGCGGCGGGCGCGGGAAAAAATCGCTCCGTGAGTTCTTAGCGTTAGACGCCGGCAAAAACAAATGAAGGAGTACCTACTCTGGAGGCTTTAGCCGGTAATAAACCATTCTAGGACGGTATAGGTCCATTTACGATTGCAAATTAAACGAGGTAAAATAAAGAACGTAATTGATATTTTGGTGACAACAATAAAAACACGATTATTTTTGTGAAAACTTAGATCCTAGGTTCATGCAGTATGTACTGCTTAGTGCTTACACAACCGATTATTTCGGACAAAAAAAGCCCTAAATAATCGGTTGTGTAAACCAGGATTAATAAATACATAACCAACAGGCCAATTACAGCTCGCTATGGCTATATTAACTGGCATAAATATAAAATTACTGACAGCGATTGAATCATGGCCACGCTCAAAACCACCGCCATGTTTTGGCGGGATTATATATTTCAATTTGGAATTTGACGTTAACGTTTGCGGCCTGCAATGAAGTTATTGTGATTGTAAATTAATTTTCGAACTACGAAGCACAGAGGTATACCAACATCATTGGGTTAACCAACTGTAGTTTCATTAAAGGTAATTTATGCGCAACGTAAATAAACATTGAGTTTACGAAAATTAAGCCTGTTGAAATTTGAGCTACATATTTTTGTCTTGTAAACAATTTCGGCAAGCATGTGCCAGCCCTGGTTCTTATCTTTCCGCACCCTAGATAATAAAACGCGCCCTTCTTCCACTGCAGCCCGTTTTCCTGTCCTGTTTCGTTTCCGAGTTATCTACAACCCGCATTTGAAGACCTTTACTATCGGCAGCTAGTGGGAACATCAATTATGTCAGATAAAGGTTGGGTCAAACAAAAAATACATTTTAATGGCTTTATTACTGGTCACACCGATAATGTGTTGTTTTATTTATTGCTAGTTTGTTCGTGTGTGTGAGATCCGCTTATTGTTTTACGTATACTTCCTTTATGAATGTTAAATTATGTGCAGATGAGGTAGACATCACGAACGTGACTATTTTTAGACATAACTTACAAGAGTTATTGCGTCTACGGGTAAATGAAAAGCAAACGCATTACAGGGCCAGTAAAAACTTTTATTATAGAACCTTGGCCTTACGCCAAGGTTAGCAAAATCTTTACTTTCGACACAAGCAATTTTAAATTGACCCTTGAATTGCCCTCGGTTCCCTATTCATAGACTGAGAGGAGTCTGTGGGGAGGTCATTTTACGTTGGTGCGTTAAAATATAAAACGTATGTAACCGCCTCCCTGTCTAGACGACGTCTGCGTCCCGCGCATGCGCCCTGCGACTCGCCATTTTGTTTACATTCCGAATTTTGGTGCATAGCTAATAGGCAATAAAGATCAATATGACTGGCTGCTTAGCCTAATCAAAATGCTATCGTGTTTGAGAACAATGAACATTTCGCTGGGTGCTATGAAGTACCGTATTCATTTGCAATAAGGTCTTAATTTAGACAGACAATTTATTGCTAAGCGTATAAGTGTATATTATTTTCTCACCGCAAGACAAAGGGTAATATTTTTAAAACCTAAACCAAAACGCTCTATAATTTAGAGGTGCGGACATTATCAAGGTAGGCGCCATATTGGATCCTATAACTGATTTCATATCGTCAGTGGTTATCTATACGTCGGATAGTTTAGGGCTAAAATAATAATGTATTATCGTCATCCCAAAGGTCAAAATATAAAATTTTATATTGTGAATCACAATTCATCAAAATTAGGGAACACCTCTTGCAGTCCTTAAAAATAAAAAATAGGAACAAATGCCCATCACTTTAAATTAAGTATTAATATCGGCCGTTCTCATATAAAAACCGATTAAAATCACACTAACAAACTGTGCGTGGTGATAGTAATTACTTACTCGAATACTAATTTGACGTCATAGCGTGCGTATGAGAAATTGTGCCTGTCATCAATTAAAAAACAACACCCGATCATGTGTGGCCAAGAGAGGGTATTTATGTATGGTAAGTTGTCTCACTTTGAACCAGGTAAATTTCAAAGTCCCATATTGGGCTGGATTTTCAATCAATGCCTTCAATTTTTTGTGTATAGTTAGCATATTTATTTAGCTTCAATTTTGTAAAACATTAATTTCTCATATTCTTTTTAGTTTCGGCGTAAAACAGGTTTTTCTGAAAAAATATTTTTGGTTCAATGAGTACTACCGGTGGTACACATTTAACCAGGGTATGGTGGTCCATACCCTGGTTAAATGTGTTGAGCATGGCATTGAGCCACCTTATTAACTATGTCTTATAGATCAATTTATAAGGCAAATACTTTGTAATAATAAAAATCAGTCTTACATTTATTAAAATCACTTAAAATCGTATGATCCTTTAATTTGATAATTAGCCAAATCGGGTTCCAAAGGCATCCGGAGTTTCATGGCACCCGATCTGTGCAAATTAACACTTAGGCTTGGCCTCAAGCATGTTGGCAGTCGAATGCCCCCTCTTTTTCTTATCGTCACTTTGTTTCGCACTATTCTATAACAAATTAAAACAATTGTAGAAAAAAAACTCATTAAACGACTTGGATGTACACAATAAACCATGGTTCAATGTGTAACACCCTCAGGTGGTTCACTGTGAGACACACCACGTTTGATAGCTAATCTCAAAAATTTACCGGCATACTAATTACTTAAAAACTGGAATTGTAGCGCTTTTAATTGCTAAATAACCGTAGAATACAGTGTACATAAAATAAATTGATATTATTTAAATGAAAAAAGCTAAAAAAGAATAAAATTGAAAAAAAGAACTTACTTTTTGAGTCAATTTCCTTTCAAATGCTCCTCACACAACCACTTGGCACACGATATCCACGCAAACTAGTGGGCAGTAATGGATCGTAAATACCTCTCTTTCACTCATATTAGCGCGGTTTAGCAACGTGGCGTTTTCGAGATTCGGTGGTGGTTCAATGTAGCTGCCTGGTTCACTGTGGGACACCCGACCCTATATATTTAACAGCAAAGCCGGTCTATAGACTGCGGTCTATAGCCTGCATTAAAGCGTAGACGGTGTGTTCTAAGTTCAATCCTCAGAGAAACATAATTCTCTTTTTTTGCATGAAGTATTGCTATGAAATAAATAAATGATCTATCTATCTATGCGTTGCTATGCACCGACACCAAAACGCGGATGACGTAGCACAGTGGTTCAGGTTTACTCAGTAAGAGTCTGACACTACCCGCCGCTCCCTCGGGGGTCACGGGTATCTATGAGGATTCCCCCGCTTAACAAAAAAAAAGGCTTTTGACATTTAAGCGATGATTGTTGGAAAAGTGGAAACGAATGACGATCAAAACGCAAATTTCGTATCGCCGTCTTTTGTGACCATAGTGAACGCGGCTAACGTAGCTCGTTTGCTCTGGCTGGGGGATCTTAAAATAAGTAAAGAAGTTGTCAAAATCTATGCTTAGGTTAGTGTATAGAACTGTTTCAATATAGGCTAAAGTCTATGAAGCAATATAGCGAATTGAGTCTAGTTGTTTACCAAAAAAATATTTGAATGTTATGCAAGCAAGAACAAAACATATAAAAAACAAGTCACTATTAAAGACGGTTTTTGAATAATATGTTCTCCAATTTAGATAATTTAATTCATAAACAAATTGTTACTCTATTTAAATTTTATTGTAAACCGACGTCTACCAGCAACTACGACCACAAACTTCTTCGTTCAATCTGTAAGTACTGAGGCCGGTATGTAATCCAATTTGCGCTCAGTTTCAACTGCAAAGCTGTGGAACGGAGAACGCTAACCTCATAAAATGTTCGTCGGATACTTACACCTGTAATATCCGTCTGTAAGGAATCTGTTGAAACGCGGAAGAAGGGTGTTTTAATAACCAGACACTGCCAGACAGGCAACTTCTGCCTACCAAGACATCTTAAACTAATATTGCAGTTTTGAAAGAGACAACTCTCTACGCAGTGTGGAGCGTTGTCTTTCTTCCAAAAAAAGTAATATTGTTTAAAAGATGTGGAGGAAGACACCAATTTTTATCGATTCTAATAATTGCCATGAAAATTCTACCTATCTACATTATAATTGAACTTTTTCTAGCTAATAGTGCAATATCTGTTGGTACTGCCTTTTTTATTTTAAACCTCAACAATGCAGCAATTTCTGTAAAGTGCAAAATACAATAGTGCCAACAAAATAACGACAAAAAAAACTTCGTTGATTACACCACAGATACAATACCAAACTTCAGACAGACATTCTGGTATAGCCCGCTGATTTAATATCCCCACACAGCCATCACGGTACAATGCACTGCAGAGATAAATATCAAGGGAAAAGCACCCTAAACACTATGTTTTACGGTTTAAAATTGATTAAATAGTGTTTTACAGTAGGATCGTTGTCCAGTACTGCGGCTGATCGGCGTTGCACACCACTGCGATTACACACTCAGTTAGGCGCGTAAAATAAAGCTTAGATAGCCCGTAACTGTAGACGAATGTTCAAAATAAGCTTAGGTAGACCGCCACTGCAGTTTTGCACGTTAAAAAAGCAACAAGATTTTGTGTACTGGCTTTTATATTTCTAAAATGGGTGTTGGACAGAAACTGTGTTGTTACGATTTTTATCACAGATAAATACGCCAAGTATAATCACACGGTCAACATTCTTAAAAAGTAACAAATCAAAAAGTAGTCTCGCCAAATTTAAAACATGTCTTAATTTTAATTAAGTACTTAAAACCGAGATAAATTAAATAGAGTTATTAAAGTACAGTAAAAAGTATGAACGCTGTTAACAAGGAGTACGGTAATCTTATTGCGGCCATTAAAGTTCGTGTTAATTAGCTACGATTTATCTGAGACCTGCATCCCCGTCATGTAAGACTGCGAATAACACCGTTGAAGCAATCTCTTGCAATTATTACCTAACATTGCACCGACACCGCCCGGTTTGAAATCGCTGCAATTTATTTAAACGAGTATTTTTGAACGAAAGTGAATACCAGAAGGAATACCTAAGTAAAAATAATTTCCTTTGCCCGGTATCTATGGCGTGCAGCTTTTTCTTTTATCGATGTTTAAATTTAGAACCCCAGAAAATGGAAGACGGATTACAGAATCATGCTAGTCTATGCTAAAAAAAAAAATAACAAATAAAAAATTACGGGCATTTTTTATTTTCCATCCATTTTAAAAATATACCTTTTTTTTTTGTTACCCGGTGGAAATCCTCATGGACTTCCATCGCCCTGGGGAAGGCGATAGGGTGTGCCGGACTCTTACCAGCTAAAATCACCGGAGTGCTTCTCCGTTCCCTATTGTCGGGGGCCACGGGAACGCTTTCGGAAACTACCGCGAAGAGAATTAAACATATACCTAATTAAACACTAATCACTTGTTAGTCTATTACTCACACTATAATTTCGTAATAAACTATTGATTCGCGTGTTCCTAATAAACTCGGTACAAGTCGCGTAAGATCATAAATCAAGATTTCCGCCATATTGTCGCAACATGTCAAAATGGCGACTGTGTTGTCTTGTCACAGACACGAGTCTTATGATTTACGGTGTAATTATTGACCCTATTATTGAACATAATTAGACAAATTTAAATTAAATAATTTGTGTTATATATACGACGTCACATTATAGATATTGTTTGCGGAAGGGCCATAGAGTCGCGTTACTTGATAGAGAAATAAATATTATATTGAAATATGCATTTTAATACCATTATAAGGAACGTGAAGGGGTATGGGGGGACCCCTGCCGGCTAAATCCACCGGAATGCTCCTGCGTTCCCTATAGTTGGGTTAAAACGGAAATGCGTTCGCAGACTGCCGCGAAATGTAGGTACCTATAGCCAGGAAGACCTCTGAAATGTAGTATATTATCTAAATACGCAATTGCAATAATTATGTTTCCCTTAGATGACTTAAACTACTTTTGAATAGAAAGGGACAAGCTTTCTATTCAAAAGTAGTTTAAGTCATCTAAATAACAAGTAATTAGGGATTTTTTTTTTATAAAAACTTAAAGAATCAGGCACTACCCAGGCTACCCACTCCTACGGTATAAAACCGTGGACCAGTGCTACTCCTATGTCATTTACACTAATTACAAAATCACTGTACTTAGCTCACATACCAACCTCTTTAGATCCTAAACTCATGATTATGCTAATACCAACACGTGAAGATTTCATTGCATTCCATTTGTCTCGTGACGTCACATTTGACATTAGACTGAATGTCAACTTATTTAGGTTTCATTCGTAATTTACCAGTGCCTGTACTACGAGATCTAAAGGCAGGATTGATGCCATTGTTGAAGCGAGACGGCGTTGTTTACTGCACATACCAGCATCTCAATTTAAAGTAAGCTCCCTAAAGTTGAAGATGAGATTCTAACCTTATTATATTTACAAACCTCGCTTCTTCGATTTAATTGTAACAAAAGACAATTCCTGGATTGACATGTATGAATCAGGATATTTTTTCTTGTTCCAGTGCATTATTGCACATCGGAATTTACGTAGAACTACTTTAGCATGACTTGTATCAAATCCAGGTTATTTTAAGCTAAGAAAGTTTCAATCACACTCAAAATACCAGTAAATTATCCTACTCAAACTTAAATCAATAAAACATAAATTGTATTGTTATTTACATCAACATTAATGTATTTACATCTTGTTTCAATCTCTGCAGTTTACAATACAAATAAAAGCGGCGTAGGAGGTGAGGCCACACGCAGTCATGTAATGCACAGGATACACCGTCATAAGTAGGTATAATTACACCTTTTTAGTGTCAAAGGCCAAGACCCACTTTCGCTTTACCGACCGAGTAACAATCAAATGTATTTTCATTCAATCGTTCAATCAAAACCCGCTTTTTAATCTGTGAAATGAAATGTCAAATCCGTCTCTTAAATAAGAGTAGTAATGTTCCGGATAACCGAATTCGTATCCGCGGATATCCGCCGTAAAAAGAACTGTAGGTTCACGTAAGTATCCTTTGCTTTTAGACGGATCTTTTTCCTTCATATTTAAATGTTTATATAGATTCAATTATGTATGAAGGTAAATTAGGTACCTAAGCTACCTACCACCTAGTATATAATAAAGTACTATTCATGTCAGTTACTTCGTTTCATTATATTTGTTAGTATCCGTATCCGCGGACATACATTTTTAAAGGTCCGGCGCATTACCAAAGTTTTAAGATAAGTTTTACTCAGATTTATATCAGATAATTTTAAATTAGTCCAAGTATCAATATGAATGGTTTTCTCAAGTGTGTCACACGTCAAACTCGTGTATTTGCGTCATCAGTCATAGCTGTTCATAAAGAGGGCTGTACAAGCGCCTGCGCACCTCTGCCGACGATTAACTCGATACGCCGGTTGCGACACATGGCGTGCAACTCGATTTAAACCATCAAATGTTTGAGCCAAACGTTGGCGCTAAGCTTGCAAACATTTGATGCATAACCTCAAAGTTAGATTTTCAAAAATCCGTGATTTACTCTAAAATAAACGTATTTATACAGTAAAGTTATCGGATTAAATAAATTATCATTTCGTATCTTGTTTCGGCGCTACAAGCCCCATATAGAGTTTAATTCTTACATTCATATCATAACAGTTACAAGGTCTAACATTAAATATTTAAATATTACAAGTAAGGACTTAAATCAATAAATTATTATTGCTCAATTTATAGATCGAGTTGAAATAAAAACGCAATCAAACATTGGTGGGCAAGCAAATATTGCCAATATTGGCGCCAACGTTTCCAATAAAACCAAGTATGTATTGCAATTTGAAACTCGGTCGGATGAAGGCGCCGGCCGTCTTAGCCGCAATATTAAAGATGCGTTCATCTTTATATTTATACGACCCTACATCATAGCACACAGGTGTTTGGTTAATTTCAATAAATCAATACTGTTTTGCACCTGGCAACACTCGATATGATTACTTCCTGTATTTATTTGTATTATATAGGTGTTACTGCACCACGCCTCGTGAATACAAAATACAACATTCAACTTAAAATGAACATAGGCTTTGGTTACCTTATTTATCATAATGTATATTTCCTTTAAACGGTAACTAGGAAAGAAACTAGTAAAGAGGTTAAAATTAATTATTTTCGTTTTGATGAACAATTATTAAATATATACCCACTTATCCAGCCAGCGCAATCATCATAAACATCAATCAACAGTTATTGAAGCCTTCAAGCACTTCGGTACTAAATAACTCCAACTCGAATTAAACCTGTAATATCTTATTTAAGTAAACAGAACAGTTAATTCGGAACTCAAGTATCCGATATGCTCTTTGTATTGGCTCCAGACAGTTGATCAAACAAATTGTATAGGTTTGATAGAGTACCTACAGATATAGAATCACAGACGCTCAAACCGTCTAGACTTCAAAGACTTGCCCCTTCATTCGCTAAGAGCACTCGACAATACACGTCAATTTCCGCTTAGTTATTCTGAAAACCAAACTCTGTATTAACCTTTATGGTATGCTGTGGATGTAGGGCTGTATACACCTTTCCGTTGCACTGTTGTCTATTGGTTTTTATGACAGCTACGGGATAGCCTGGTAATTGCTCACATATTAAGTGGCTGGCTAGTTGTAGTTATTAACCTCAAATTTACAGTTTTCAATTGAATTTCCCCCAACTTTCGAATTTTCATTAGCCATTAAAAACTTACAAAGGTATTTGTGTTACGACAAAACCTTAAATCTAAATCTGTGTTTAAAGTTTTTCCTTCACAAAAATATTGATGTTTATGATTATTTGATCTTTCCAATTACACATGATAAATTAAGAACCAAACTTGTCGAATTATCTTCATTGATTGTCGTTAACAAACACAAAAAATAAGTATAGATGAGTCGGTTGAAAAGCTAAGGTGCCACACAGGGCACAATAGATTGCCCAAGTCCGTGACTAATGATATCAAACAATGCTCTCGGAGCCTACCCGCAATTGGTACCTTATTCATTGATTCGCCAACACACATTACGTGACAATATGCGCGTATTTAAATCTACTTACTTTTATACAAAAAACAAGACTCATTCACAATGCATTCATGTGCATTTTAAAGAAAAAAAAGTGACACCTGTCAATTGTTTTTTTTACAGATAATAGGCTAATACTACAAGTTATTAACTCTGTATTGTTCTAATGTATCGAAGTTCATCAGCTGATGAGCCGCATTAGCCGCATGTCGTGTTATGTTTATACATAGTTGTTTAAATCGGGAAACAATGATGTTTACAAAATAACAGCACAAATAGAAAAGGATAGTTAAGATACGAGTTGCTATCGACGAGATTTGAATACAACAATGTCCCAAGAATAAAAATAAATACAAACTAAACGTCGAACGTCGTCTCTTTATTTTATTTTCGGGGTCTTTTGATATCTAACCTCAATCGTAATAAAGGCGCCAACTGTCGAATTTTAAATTAATCGAACATCCGTTCGACCGGGTGCGTTCAGAGGAAGCACACGCTATTAATTCAGTTGCCGTACAATGGAGGCACTGATTCCCTCCATCTTGAGAATAATGCGACAATGAAGTTGATTAAAACTTTTTATGTTCAAAAGGTGTCTGTCTTTGTGGCTTTATAAAACAGGTAGTATTAACACTGTTCCGATAGTTTTTTTATCTGTTACACACATGTATAAGATAAGCTGTTAGTCTCTTACTCGCCTACATTCGTTCCTTATTCAATGAGTAAACGGCACAATCGCTAATGAGCTATAGAGCATAATTATAGATATTTTTCTGAGAATAATGGCTACTTTGAATGAAGTAATGTTAAACATCTTGCTGCATGATTCATCGATTAAATGTGGCCTTCTTGTTAGTATTTGTACTATCTAATATCTAAGTTCGTGTGTACTGTTTGTCGGCCATATTAACTGGCGTAGTATGCATGTATGAGGCTCATTGATTCATTTAGTTATTCGTTGAGAAGCGGTATTGTGACTTACGCTCTCTTTGAGTAACTTTGATACATACAATATTGTCAAGTTCACGTAACAGCTGACTTTATATCAGTACAAATACATTGTGTTCAACCAAGGAGGATTGTATCGAAGTAAAGAGTTATTTTTAGTACATTTATGATAATTACGCTCTATTTTCTTAAAGTCTTATAATATGTAAGATCGGATAGTTCTGATACTTAATTAAATATGTATGATTGATCTGACGCTATTACACATTTACAGTACATTTATGGCTTATACTGAACCAAAGTTTATAGCTATTTAATACTATATCAGTTGAAATGGAATAGCTAAGACAGGAAAGGCCTAGCCTTGAGAATTCTAACGAATACAATAACTATATTTAGGCCACCGACCTACCACCATATCTTAATGTGAGTCTAATGTAGTTGTGGAAGAGAGACGCCGCTCTACGCCGTGTAGTACGCTCTCTCTTTCGCAACTGCAACAGTTTTACTTCAAGAGATGTTGGTAGGCCCTCAGGTCAATGTTCCAGTGATCACAAATGCGATCAACTCGAAGATTTAACCTCTCATTTCAAATATATCTTCTGATGAATTGGATTCTATATAATTTTACATGATTTTATGAAATAATTGATACTTAGGAATCAAATAGATGTTTAGTTTAATAGCATATTCGGTTCGAATTACTATAAAGGACAAATATTTACAGTAAGGAGTAAAAGTTAAGTTTCAAACTTCGGTAGGTACGGTCAGCAAAAATCAAATAAACAAATTGTTTGAAATATTCAGTTACATTAAAAACATTGGCATTCTGCTAGTTTTAGTAAAGTTTTGATATTAAAAACAATATTTCTCGCTAGCAACTACTCTATTTAGTCAGCGGTCTTGTAAATAATATGACAGTTCTTTGATTTTTGTTGCTGACTTGACTACATAAGTCTTAAAGTATAGGTATTTACCTACATACATAAAACAAGTTTTGTTTCGAAATGTTGTAGCGTGGTTCAAGACGCCATTAATAAAACGCAATGCTATTATTAATATCGTTCTGTGATTAGAACTCATAATTTCATGTTTTTACTAACCTTACATACCTACTTAATTTTAGGTTTAGCTACGAAAGTTATATTTTAGTTATTAATATTTGAGCGACTAACAATGTGATGAGGATAGTTATTACGAGTTTAATCATAGGTTTTGATATAAAACATGATCCAATTTAGTTTTTCATTGCTATTATTAATAGTTCTAAAAGATATTGACAGGATAGGTACCAATAAACAATACTGTTTATTTATAGTTGTCTCTGTAGCATGGCAAAGGCATCTTCTCATACAGCTAAAGATTTATTCATCCCTCCTATTTTATATTGTAATTAATAATTATTATCACAAAGCGCCGAGTATTTCCAATGGACAGGATGATTGATCACGTAGTGGTTACTTACCGCAGTAGTTGATGCAAGATGCAGGCCTGGGCATAACATGGAGCGCAATCCACACACGCCATAAGTGGAAATACTGAGCAAAACCTGTCCTTTCCTGCCTCGGGAAATTCATGATCGTAGACTTTTTACCATAGCGAAAAGATTTGTTGCATTCTTATTTTTTGTAGAGAACAGAACACTCGACTCTTAAAAAAAAATGGCATAGGTAGGTTTTTTCTTAAAATGCTAATTTTGAACTGAGGATGTTGCATACAATGTATGTATGAGTGTTAGGAAATTTTAATAACATTACGTCTAATTATTGTTAAAAAAAAACTGACTTACCGAAAAAGTCCTCCCAAGTCATGGAGTGATCGGAATCACCGTTCGCACCGTCCATCTTCAATCACTACAAAGCTGCTAACTCAACATAATTCCATGTTTCAACGTAATAAAAAAACACAAAGTTTTCCTATGTCACCAAACACAACTGGTTACTTTTTTTGTTTGTTGATAAACAAAAAAACATCGCGTTCGATCGCGGGCGGCGGGAAAACGAAACGCACGGCCGTACGCGCGGCGGCACACTGGCGAATGAATGAAACGAAAAAGTTTGTTTCGACTTCGCCCTGCCTCCTTGCTCCGTCCATCCCGTTGTAGGCGAGCGAGCTTCACTTGTTTATTAAATCTTACCTTGCTTTATCTACTCGTGAATGTTGGCCTATTAATAGTTAATTATGAAACTGCACTTAGATAAGTACCTAAGCCTTTGTAGGACGAGCTCTATCATATCTTATCTTGAAGATAATGAAGTCGGTCAGTAAATATCTAGACGTCTGCAGAAAAACTGCATAGGCGGTACTTTTATGGACAACGTGATAACTTATCAGTTTTATAAGTTAACAACTGTGATAAATTAGACGTGTGTATTGTTGAGCTAATATCGTATAAGTATCACACTTTCTGATTTGATAATAATGAAGTAGGTAATTGATAAGAACACTACGTTAAATAACCATCAAATTCCTAATTTATACTACATACAGATGAAGTCCATTTAAATGAGTAATAACAGAATTAAATTATTATTTAGTATTAATTTTAAAATTCCTACAATGCGCAGGTTCGAATCCAGAAATGTGTAAAGAGCATTTGTAAGTTTAAATGTTTTGTAATCTCGAAACCGAACAGACAGTGATAAATATGGTTAATATAAACCATGAATAAAGTAAATTGAAGTACAGAGTACTCATCATAATTTCGTTTTAGTTTAAATTACAAAACAAAATGTTTGTTTATTTAGAAATACTTCCGACGGCTTAGGAAGTAGGATATATTGGTACAGATAAAAAAAGTTGCATTCTGTATGTGGTTGGCGTAACCGGGCATTGATCTCGTTTAGAGACGTGACATAGATGAATTCTTAGTTTGTTGCATTAGTCGATTATTTTAAGTGGATAAATTAATTTATAAAATGTAAGTATAAATTTTATTTAAATGTATAAGCCATAGAATCTCCTTTATAACATATGTTTGTTAAACAGTTTCTTTGATTGAAGTAATCAAAATTAAACAAATACTTAAAAGTACGTAATAATAAAACTGAGTTCACAAACTTGTTAGTCACATACGATCTGACTAGTTGTTAAAAAGTATTTATTTCCTTTTACGAACAGCTTAAACCTAGACATAATAAATGGAATGTTATTGATTTCAAAAAGTTTTAAGAAATGAATCAATACTTTAATTATAAAAGTTTACTAAATCGACTAAAAATTCCTTCTAGAATATCCATCTCGTACTTCTCTATTGACACAAACAACATGGCGGAATTATGATCAGTTGTTATGTTTCCACCTGCAAAATAAGTTTTAGATCTACACAATTAATTAAAAACCTCTACGTGCACTGTGTACAATTCACAGTTACTCTTTGTTTCTAAAGTTTAATCAAAATAAACCGTAAGTCCTTTAATTTGAGCTACTAAGTTATGAACAGGTAAGTGCACTTCGTTTATAAAATTAACGGATAATTTCATTTTATCGTCACATTGTCGGGCACGTTGTACTTAATTAGATTAAACTACGACTTTATATAAGTTTGTTTTTATTTATAGTTGGGAATATCGAGTCGACGGTCGTTAAAAATTTTGTAATAAAGGAGAACGTTGAACTATAAAAATATAAATTTCTGGATGACTTCGCGATGCCGCGACGAACTACAGAGGTAGTGCAGTTGCCATTACCTACAAAAAAGAAAGTGAAGACTGTGGAGGAGTGCCCGAGCCTGGACGTTAGCTTCTGTGACGACGAGGCGCTGCCCCCCGGCATAGTATTTACCGATGTCCTACAGAAAAACTGGCGCATTGGAAAGCCCATCGGTATGTAACTATCTACTTACTAATCACTTCATTTTACTAACTATAATCATACAAAACTGTAGTTATTATGTTCCTCATGGTATTTTACCAAAAGTTAACAAAGGAACCCATATGACATAATAATAATAATTCTTTTGTCACTCTGGATTCACTCAGCTGATGCATTCACTAATAATAATAACACAAGATGTGTTTACTTTACTATGTTAACTATACATGTGCATGTATCATTATTGTTGGTTTAATGATGATATAACTGAATAAATACTTGGTTACTGGAATAATGTTCTGAGTATTGTGAGAAAAGATAGCCTTATCTAACTGTTAAAATTGGTCACATTATAATGACCTACTGCAATTTTTTAGTCATCCAGATAAGTTTAAAGATTATTTCATGAGATAAATACTTATTGAAATAATGTCATTGTTTCAATTAGTAGTTTTAACAATATTCCTATTTTTAGTAAAATTAGTTTTTGGAGTCATGTTTTGGTGTTGACTTTTTGTTGGAGAATGCTCTTGAAGATTGATATGATCAGAGTTTATGAAATTTGATAAATAACATATAGTAATTTGTGTCATATTATACATTGTTTAATTAAGCTATAGGTAATGTTGTAAGTTTAAGATAAAACAGACAGTTAAAGTCGCTTTACAATCAAAGAACAAAGAGAGAATTTTGTGGAGAATTTAAATTAGTGTTCTCAAAATGTTTTTGTACACATTCTTAAATATTCTAAGACACTACTTACAAATGGTAAAGGAAAATGTGAGGAAACCTAGATTCCTAACATTAGAATCTGTAATTGCCAATCTGCAGTAAGCTAACATGGTGATCAATACTCTTAACCTTCTCCATACGGGAAGAGGTCTGAGCCCAGCAGTGGGATGTGTATAGGTTGTTATATTATAAACAATAGCATGTAAATTAAATGTTGGTACTAAATGAACTATTATGTACAAGACAGTCAATACTACAACAATTCAATGACTAATACTACACAATATATCCCAAGAAATACCACATATTCTATTCTAATAGGTAAAATACTATAAAAACATGAGTCTTTCTACTAGTTCAAATAGGTATAGGTATATACGCGTATGACGACGTAGTTGCGTGTCTCAGGGAAACCAGTTTGCAACTCGCTGAACCACTTTTGACAAGGCCTGTTCATTAACATAGGTTAGCTACCTACCTCATCCGATTCATGTTTAAGCTTTTACTATACATGCTTTTGCTTTACTTACGTGTAGAAACAAAAAAACTGTTTGTTGAAATGCCTAAAACAAAGTGTTTATAAAACATCATCTGTAAAATTTCCAAAATATGGCTATTTTGAACATTTTTAACTACTTCCATACCTTTTATAACTATTTAGGTATGATACAAATCTAATAAATTACTAAAACAATGGTCACTAGGATTATGAACCAAAAGATGGTTTTGTTATTCATACATTCACAATAATTATTAAATTTCCAGCATATAAATAAAGGTGGGTGTTATTTATGTGCTGGAAATTTGATAATTGATAAGATAAAATGTCTAAATACAACTAAATAATCCAATTATTCATATCATTTCAGGCAGAGGCAGTTTTGGCAGAATATACCTTGCATCTGATGACATAGAGTCGGAGGTCACAAAACTAAATGCTAGATATGTGGTCAAGATAGAACCACATACAAACGGACCCCTGTTTGTTGAAGTACATTGTCTTATACGCACTGCGCAGTCATCACAATGTGAGTATGACATAACTTTTAACAGTAATACTATATCTAGTTACATTATTAAATTTATGGTCTCAATACCTTGAGCCATCATGTTAGAGAAAAATATGTAATTTCTGTGTTTTTATTATCTACAGTAAAAGAATGGAGACTACAAAACAAACAGAAACGCATTGGCATGCCTGTTTACATCGCCAGTGGTTCGTTCACAGACGAAAATACAGGCACTAAATATAGATTCCTCGTCCTACCGCGCTATGACATAGATCTACAGAAAATTGTAGCTAGGACTAAAGTGTTAGACCCTAAAAACGTCCTTGTGTTAGCTCTCCAAATATTAGATGTTTTGGAATACCTGCACAGCCAGGGTTACACACATTCGGATATCAAAAGCTCCAATCTAATGCTCGGGTTTGACGGCTCAAGAGTTGGGAAATCGTCTGTGAAACTCGCTTCGTCATTCCAGAAAGAGACAAAAGAAGTTGCTGTTCTATCAGGAAGGCATAGACGTGCAAAACCTACAAAATCCAGAACATCTAATTACTATGATGACGAAGATTTCGTTATCAAAGACTACAAAGGCACAGAAGATATGAACGAAAATGATAAGCGATTAGCCAATGTTAAAAAGAAGTTGAGGAAAATACTTTCTGATAGGGACAGCAGGACACTACATAGACATCACGCGTTTAACCTCAGGCAGTTGTCCAACTACGTGAACTACGAAGATATGAATAGTTCAGTATGTTCGGACCAGTCGTACCAAAAGCTGTTGGACGACTTCGGCGATAAAAACTTAATTCGAACCACGAAAGAGTTTCAGGAAGATTCCAGAAAGAGAAACAAAGAGAGCAATGAGAATATCACAGAAATATATCAAGAAGCTGTGTTGTCCCAGTCTAACGGACAGATTTACTTGTTAGATTATGGATTAGCTTCGAAGTTCCTAGACCCTGAAGGCAAGCATAAGGAATTTGGCATGGATGCGAGGAAAGCTCACGATGGAACACTAGAGTACAGCTCAAGAGATTCCCATATTGGTGCACATTCCCGGAGATCTGATCTGGAAACTCTTGGCTATAACCTCCTGGACTGGCTAACTGGAACTCTGCCATGGAAGACAGCTGAAGTAATAGCTGAACCTGATCTAGTCCACGCATTGAAGAAAAACTTCATGAGTGATATTAAATTACTACTTAAAACATGTTTTAAGACTGAATTCTACCCTCAGTTTATGGAGAAATATCTTCAGTATGTCACAAGCCTAGACTTTGCTGAGAAACCTGATTATGACTATTGTAGAAGCTTATTTAAGAGTGAACTACTTAAAAATGGCTGTGCTAGTAGTAGTAAAGAAATACCTTTAAACCTTATCGAACCCCCGATGTCACCGATGAGTCGCAAAGACTTCGCTAAGCGGTTCGGCAGAAAAAATACTCCACCTAATTTCTTAACTATAAATGGCATCAAAAAGGCATGTGAGAGAGAAAACGTCTGCTCTTTGGAAAATGACTTAAAGTTAGAACTGTTAAAACAAACGTTGAACACTTCAAGTGACGGTGTTCGTAAGCCTTGCGCTTCTAGAAACTTCTTCATCTCAGACGCTGATTTAGTGGCACGTCTCAAAAAATCACTGATGCCTCACGAAATCTTTGGTAAAAAACTGTCACCTAAAAACCTGCGATCAAAGAAAAAGAATATTAAAAGACGCAGGGGTGTCAGGACACACAGAAACAGTATCGGCAAGTTTGGCAACTTCATGGGATCGGCGCGCCAATTTACTTGGGCAGAAATATTGGCTGGCAACCCTGAGGACATCATTCGCAAAGAGCGTAACGCTGCCGCCGTCGAATACGTTGACGATGAAACTTGCAAGTATAGAATCAGAAAGCTGTCAAACGCATCTGAAAATAGTGATTCACATCTACAATCACCACTAATGCAAAAAGACTATTTACAGAATATGAACCCCACTTATGCTATGAAAGATGTTGTCGCGGCATTCAAAAGGAAGGTTTCTGGTAAACCCAGTGAGCCAGAGGAACCTATTGAGGGCTTAGAAGGGTACACCCCAGCTATGATTAAAGTATACAGAATCAAACAAAAACGCGAGGCGAAAGAGAAGCAAGAAGCCTTGAAACAACAGTCAAACCATCACTCGGGTAAGGAAGAAACTGCTCAAATTGAAAGAAGGTGCACAAGGTCTATGCAAAGCAGGAAACAACCGCAAGCTAGCTCCAGAGTCACAAGACAGAAGGACAGTGTGGACAGCAACAAATCGGATGCGGAAACAAAAGTAACTCCCAAGTGCAGTAGATCGAAATCTAAGAGTAATAAAAAGGTTACAAGCAAGAAAGATGAAAAGGAAATTGAAATTGTTGATGCGAAACCTGCAACGAAAGAGACAAAAACAATTGAAAATAAAGATAAACCAGCTTCTAAGGAAACTAAAACTGACACTGGTTCGAAAGAGGCAAAAAGTAAGTGATCCTTTTTACTGTCATTAAAACTTGTGATGTGATTTTATCCTACTAAAGGCAACATACACCGCTGGAGGGGTACAGAGCAATTAAAAACAGCAATATACTAATAAATTCATGCAAATTTGATCTTATATAGACCAAATGTCCAGACAGTTAAGGTTTATAATAAATTGTTGTCTTCAATTGCTCTCCACTGCATCTCCAGCGGTGGACTGAAAAAAGTACAAAAACTACAGAGAATAATTCTAGTCCTGTGATAAAAACAGTTCTAACTATTCTTTTTTTTTATTTCAGAACCACCTAAAAGAAAGAGATCCTTTACAACTGTAACTATCCGAAGGGGTCTAAGAAGCAGTAAGCGTAAAAAACGATAAATAAATATTCATGTGCTGATGTTGACTGTATGAGCGTCGCTTTTTAAATCTTAGGTTAAGTGCTAATGTAGGTACCGCCTCGACTTATCATCATATAATTACTACCAATAATACTGATTATTGTACTGTGAAATGTCTCGGTGTAACTTAACCCACCACTTTTTTATTTGCATAATAAAAATTGTTAAGAAATGAATGTTTGAAACAAAAAATCTGTGATTTGAGTAATTTGTGTGCATTCTATGTGATGTTGTGAATGTGGGGCTTGGCTCGGATCTCACTGGACTGACAAGCCTAATTTAATTTCTTTTTTGCATTTAGTAATGTGATTGGTCGTCTTTAATTCCTACACAAATAGCCTGTTTTTGGCGTCACATTTCCTTGTGTAATTCCTCTTAGATCAATAAAATAAATTGTTAAATATGTATAGTTGTTTTTGTTGACTTTAAAATACCTTATTTATATGGAGAAAATATCTACTACACCTACGCCCCATATAAGATTAGAAAGATTAGGTATAGAAAGAGTTACGTGACAGAAGAAACTGCCTTGACATTTTATCTCCCTACAAAATCAATGGGCCAAGTTTGTGAAGTACTCACTGAAAGTTAGATAGGAGTACAAATGTAATAGTTGAATTATTTCTGGTTCATTTACGACACTAATAAACAATAATGACTAAGCAGTAACTGAAACTTTTCTGTGTAAATCGATTATTAAGCTGAGCTGGTTTCCAGGTTGTTGCTGGTTTTTAAGAAACCAGCATTTGTGATTAAGTAACAAGTGAATGTGTAACTAGTTTATTGTACCTATTACTACAGTGATTAAATTGTTTTCATGTGTGGCTAAATAAATGGTTTATTCCTTTAGGCTGTCTGTTATCAGTTTTATGCTTAGCAACACTGGTTTGATATCAGAAGCCGAACGTGACGGCCTGTCAGTTGTCAAAGATGACACTGACAGCTACAGAGTGATTTGGCTGTGTTGCACGGGCGATGGGGCTATGTTTTTATTTCATTCTAATTAATTAGCTGACTAAATTCCGGACTTATCCACTACAGTGTTAGTGATAAGTCGTTAGGGCACCAAATTACTAATATATTTTCATTCAATACTGATTGCATTCATGACATAACCTAAAAGTTCCTTGAAACAAAGTTCTTATGTAAATTCGCATTTATTTGAATAAACTATGGAAAGTAAAGCGAAAAATGTGATTCGGGTTGGTTCGAGGAAGAGTGAGGTAAGTACTAACTTATATTTATAATTGGTGAACATTTTTATTAAAGTTTTAACTTGATACAAAGTTAGATAAAGCATCCTGTTTCGAAATCTTATTATAATCGTTTTGTACCTACTCTTTACGTCGGCCGTTTTTATTTCCAAGGCCTTTAGGTTACTCGTGTTTACTAAACTAACTGACCTCTTAACAATTAACGTTCTAAATTTTTATTAAGACTTTTTTTCAATATTTAATTTCTAACTTGATACCCTATGTTCATTCCTATAATATTTACTTTAAAGTAATAATTATAATATAATAGAAAATAATTAATATAAAATGCTAACTTTCGAAAATATAAAACTGAGACATCAAGGTTTTGTGTAATGATCAGTAAAATACAAATAAGTGTAAACTTCCTGTGTTATGCATATTATACTGTGAGTAGAAACCTGATGACTTGCAAACTCAAGTTTACACAGTTGTGTAAATTACTTTAAAATTAAACCAATTATATGTGTTCCAATTTCACAAAGATTATCTCACAAAACATGTCCTTGAAGGAAGTAATTAATTTCTTATTATTAATTTGATATACATTATTTGGGTTTTTGTTTTTTTTTTTGTTTGAGTTAACTTCAAACTCGGCCAGTTTTTGGTTTTAAATACAATTTAAATTCTACCATTGATTTAAAGCAGGTAACTTTTTACTTTTACTTAAAAAAATAAGTCACATAGCTAGACAAAAGCCACCTTCTGTGAAACTTCAGGACAAATATTTTGTTCACATTAAATTTTTAGACACAACATATTCCTATTTAACCCAAGATTTCTCCCAAAGTTTTAATTAGAATGAGAGTTACAAACAATAACAAAATTCTATTTTTTTTCAGCTGGCCCTCATCCAAACAAATTATGTGATAAAATGTTTAAAGAAACTGAATCCTGAAAAGGAATTTGAAATAGGTAAGGTTTTAATCTTTTTTTTTAAGTGTCACATAGATACTTAGCTGTTCTACCAGTTAACTTGAGCTGCAAAAAAAAAACAAGATAGAGTAGTCCTACTCCCATAACTAGAGTGGTTCTTTTTTCGATTTGATTCAAACAAAATAAACGACACGCGGATTTCTCGAGCGTAATTCCAATCGCGTCTATGCACGAAATAGCGCTAGTGTCGAGTTCCAAAGTACCAACACAAATTTATTACTCGATTCTGTCTAAGCCTACAATTTTTTTTCAAAATTTAATAATTTAGCCATAAATACAAAGAAAAAACGTATTAAAATTTAATTGAATCACTCATAATTAATAAATGGATGCATCGACAATACTTTCTCAAGTATTTGTCATTTGTAGCAGTTAATCAAATCCCAGGTAATTTAACTACTTATACTACTATTCGTATTTTACACTTACTCGTGTAAATGACGCAATATTACATAAGTACTTATTAATTGACTAATAAATTCATATCACCATGAATATGTAAAATGTTGATACCTACGGCACGGCAAACATTAGCTTGCATTTATTTCGTTTAATAGATATTAACCTTTATACTTTATATATTTACGCTTAAATTGTATGGGGGTGCAGAAATGTACTTATTTCCAAATTAAGGGCCATTTTTTTATTGTAGTCGAAAGTAGACTTTAAAATGATCTGTATAAGAAGCACAATTGTATGAAAAAAAAATTGGCGCCGAAAACGCGCGAGCAATTTAACTGTCATGTTTTTGTCAAACAGTTGTGAACTTTCGATTTATAGCTTTAAAGTTTATTTTTGATTGTTATAAAAAATCCTGTTCCATCACTTTACCGTATGTGCGCCGGCGCAACAAAATTCTGGACAGGTTGTCCTGATCAGATTGACTGGATTTGGTCTTTGATTCATTGAGACTGATGGTTGCCATTTAATTTTTGTTTCAAAATATAAATAAATACTTTATCTACCTAACGCTATATTTACATTTTCTATACCACACCGAATTCCTATGACTGTCAGGACACCGACAGCGATTTCTCTGTTACATGTATAAAGTACTAGAATGATAGTATATTTTGTTTATTCCAGTAACCATGACAACGCTTGGAGACCGGATTCTTGACGTTTCTTTACCTAAAATCGGGGAAAAATCTCTGTTCACGAAAGATTTGGAAGACGCACTGCGAAACGATACCGTCGACTTTGTCGTGCACTCGCTCAAAGACTTGCCCACAACTTTACCTGATGGACTGGCTATAGGCGCGGTATTTGAAAGGTAAATACTTAAAAACATTATTATTATTTTCCTGATTACAGTAAGTAATAAGTATAATTATCTTAATCTTCTTATTTACAAGCTTTTTCCTGCGGCTTTCCCATCGTGGAAGATGGTTACAGCTGCAAAAGCATTAACCACCTTTTACGCAGTCGGGTAAAAACTAGCGTGTGTTTATCTGAGATATCAGCTAACTTAGTACCAAATTTCATCAAAATTCGTCTAACTGTTTGAGCGCGAAGAAGTAGCAAACTTACACACAACCATGCTTACACAGTAAGGCACACACATTTTCACCTTTATAATACCAGTAAGATATTATACAGCTAATAAGTATCAAAACTGGACATAAATTATAAACGCCATTCAAATTACGTCAGTACGTCATTATACCCGTATATTGTATATTTATGGTAATTTAACAACGATATCTAATACTAACAATTTGATACCTACTATTACTAAACTACTAACTACTGCAACCTCTTAAAGTAATATTATTGCGGGTGTGCAAGAAAGACACCGCTCTACGCCGTGTATAACGTTGTCTCGCTTCCACAATTACAATAACATTACTTCGAGGTTTGATGGTAGACCCGCCTATAATTTTCTAATACTCCATATCAATCTCGTATAGTTGAATAATCTAACCTACTTATACGTCGGAATTGAATCTATTCATCATTTCCTTATCAATTTATTGTCATTCAATCTTTCCAAGTACCTACTTAAAATACGTACTTAAAGAAAGAAGAACGTATTACACTTTACCATCCTATTAAGGCTTTTATATTCTTGGCAATAAGGTTCATTTTTACTGTTAACATTGATTTTGTTTATTGTACGGTTTTTTGTGTTTCAAGAAGTACTTTAGATATTCAATCAAACGGTTTTCTAACAAAAATAACTTCAAAACAATATACATAGTGCTAAAAGGATCTTTTGGCACGTGGCCGAAATCAAAACTAAAGCCCAATGAAAAATTATAATTTTTTAAAGACAGTTGAATTGATTCTTGTTAGACAAATGCACAGCAACGCGCCCTCATGTTAATAAATATCTTGACACAATATCCACACACGGCCATCTGATCCCAAGCTAAGCAGAACTTGTGTTATGGTAATCAGACAGCTGATAAACATTCTTATATATTTCTAAATATATGCATAGTATAGATAAATCACACCCAGACACAGAACAAATGATCGTGCTCATCACACAAACATTTTGTCCTGGGTGGGAATCGAACTCACGACCTCCGGCTTAGCAGTCAGGGTCAC
The DNA here is from genome assembly GCA_941860345.1 of Chrysodeixis includens. NCBI lineage: Eukaryota > Metazoa > Arthropoda > Insecta > Lepidoptera > Noctuidae > Chrysodeixis > Chrysodeixis includens. Next base: position 983,815 of record OW796116.1, read on the forward strand.
TAACCACTAGACCAACAGGCCCGTCGTGCCCAAAGATCCTTGTAGCTTTATACTAAAGGCTATCTAATATAATATGCATTTCGTAGTATAAAATATCGCGTTTGATTTCCTATCAACTGATAAGGAATATCGGCCTTGTTTGCTGTTTAATCTCTGAATATATCTGATTTTGTAATCTTACTAATATTATAAACACGAAAGTTTGTAAGTATACATAGATGGATGGATGTTTCTCTCTCACGCTCAAACGATCAATCAATTTTGATTAAATTTGTTATGGAGTTAGCTTACACCCTGAATAACCACATAGGCGACTTTTTAACCGACTGCGTAAGAGAAGTTATGGCTTTGCCGCTATAACTAGTAGACTAGTACAGGTTAGGTATGCACTAAACCTAGGTGGAAAGATTGCCTATCTTTTTTAAACTATTTTTCTTCGAATGTACACTTGTGACACAAGTAACGTCAGTTCTTAACGAGTAATATAAAATGATTCCGTTATTCTGAACAAACGGTACATTTTTAAAACTGTGCCTGTAACTGTGTACATTCATGCCAACCAAACTTAATGACAAGATTGCTTTTCATTTCACATAGAAGCTAATTGAAATCATAATATTTTCTTTGCATTACATATCGAAATTAAATAAAGCCTCACGGTAACAAACTGTTATTGGACTAACGTCTAAGATACAGGCTGGGCCTAGTTTAGACCGATTTCGGTCACGGCGGCTAGTGTTACTATGACACCAGCTAGCTACGCGGGACATATTATAGTGCACAAGCGTGTGCGCAAACACAGATGCACTCTCTGTTCCTTTACTCTCATAGCCCGATGGGACGACCGGAGAGAGATCAGGCGCAGGACACACATTTTAACGTGCTTTCCAAACCACGGAAGCTGTAATATTTATTGCTAAAACGCACACAACATTCGAAAAGTCGATGCGCGCCGTGGAGATCGAACTGGAGACCTTTGACTTGGCAGTCCTACGGTCTTACTACTAGACTATCACAGCATCATTTTTTGGGTTTATTTTTGGTAACAATAAATACTTTTTTTATGGTATAAACACATGTTTCCCTTTCAGAGAGGACCCGAGGGACGCGCTAGTCCTTCACGAGGACTTCAAAGACAAGACCTTAGCAACACTGCCTCCCGGTTCCGTTATAGGTAAGTAATACAAGCAGTCAGTCACAATTTACTTTCAGTTAAAGAGAAAATAAAACACCAAATACTTAATTATTTACAAATAGAACATTAAACACTCAGTGCTCTTCCTCCTCTCTCCTACTATTGTAAAATGCTGTGCATAAAAGGGTCCATAATTGTTACTAAATTACTTATACTAACAACCTATTACATTATGGTACGCAATAAAGAATTGAGAATTGAGAAGTCGCTATGTTTTCACGAGATTTTCTTTTTGTACATTTTCTCTAATTTTATAGCTGGGCAGGGCAATTAGCAAGGTACATGCGATGAAACACCGCTAGTAAGACGTAAACGTGTATTAATTTTCTTTCCTTTCTTCCATATATTACGTATTTTATTACATCGACGTAAACACTTGGCCGTCAATACGATGTGTTCCAAGGATTACGTCTGATAATAACCGCGTCGATATTAGCATCCTAATACAATAGTTTTATGTCATTCTTATCATGTCGTTATACCATAAATAAACTAGTCCGCGTAGCCTTTTTACTGTAATCCGAACGGATTCTTATACTAATATTATTAAAAGGTAAAGTTTATAAGCCTGTGACGTTGTATGGGGTCAAGCACGAACTAATGAACAGATGTTTTTTTTAACCAATGGAAAACCACATAATTTGTGAGAGGCATAGACTAAATAATATCCCGAAATATACACTTTACGGCCCCGTAAAGTGGTCAGCTAGTAAAATATATATTATATTGTAATGTTTAGTATCGGACTGCACGGATAGCCGAGTGGTATAGGTAACCACGTCAATAACCACTGCGCAACGAGTCGCGGGTTCCATCCCCGCGTAAGACACGCGATTCACAAATGCTTGTTCTGAGTCTGGGTGTAATTTATCTATAATATGTATGTATTAAGAAATATTAGGTCGGGGAAAAATTTTTTTCGCATTATAGTATGTATGAACTTGTAATAAAATCTTTTTGGCTATAGTATTTGTATCTGGCTGGTTTTGGTATAATTGAAAGTAAAAATTGTAAAGAACATAATTAAAAATTCTAATTTTATTAGAGAGAAAAAGATTTCATTACAAGTTCATACATACTATAATGCAAAAAGACTTTTTCTCCGACCTATTATATAAGTATGTTTATCAATTGTCTCATACTCATAACACAAGCTCTGCTTAGTTTGACACTAGATGGCGCTGTGTGAAAGTCGTGGAACATGATATAGTTGTGGTTATACAGGCACATCGTCCCTGCGTCGCACAGCACAGCTGCGCGGCTCGTACCCGCAGCTGTTGGTGCAGGACGTGCGCGGCAACCTCAACACGCGCCTGCGCAAGCTGGACACGTCGGGCCAGTACGCGGCGCTCATGCTGGCCAGCGCCGGCTTGCAGCGCATGGGCTGGGCTAACAGAATATCCAAGGTAAATAGTGTTAATACACAAACTTTGCTTAACTTCCACTGGCCTATTTTATACTACATACATACATAAACGTTACGCCTCTTTCCCTTGGGGGTAGGCAGAGATCACATCTTTCCATTTGCTACGATCCTGGCATACCACTTTAGCTTCATCCACACTCATCAGTCGCTTCATACACGCCCGTCGATTTAGGGTACTCCTGACCTGACCCTTTTTTAGGACTTTCCCTATTTTATACTAAGAAATGCATATTATATTAGATAGCCTTTAGTATAGAGCTACAAGGATCTTTGGACACGTGGATGACATTAACGACGGGCCTGTTGGTCTAGTGGTTAGTGGCCCTGATTGCTATACCAGAGGTCGTGGGTTCGATCCCCACCCAGGACAAATGTTTGTGTGATGATCACGATCGTTTGTTCTGTGTCTGGGTGTGATAAATATGTAAGTATGTTTATCAGCTGTCTGATTACCACACAAGGTCTGCTTAGCTTGGGATCAGATGGCCGTGTGCCTATTGTCCCAAGATATTTATTTTCCAAATCCGAAGCGACAATTTTTTTTCTATAATTTCGTCGGCCGTTTTAAATTGTTTCTATATTTTCGTTGACAATTTGTATATTTCTCGTATTATGTCATCAGATCTTACCGTGTGCGGAGATGAAATACGCGGTGGGTCAGGGCGCCCTGGCGGTGGAGTGTCGCGCAGACAACGCCGCCATCTTGGCAATGATGGCGCCTTTCAACCACCCCGAGACTTACTGCCGCATACTGGCTGAAAGAAGCTTCCTCAAGACACTAGGTGTGTATATAACAGAGATATCATTTTTTATTATTTTTCATTAAAATGCCTTTGTAAATAGTTATCGTTAAAAAGAACATATTGAACTGCCAAAAAGCTAAATTACCTACCAGAGTTATTTGCTCAGGTGTTAGTCACCCGGTATTATTTACCCAATAATATATATCTTTTGACTGTCTGTTACCAGGTGGCGGTTGCAGTGCACCTGTCGGCGTTTCAACAACGATAAAACCTGTAGATTCCCAATTCAAACTGTCTATAACTGGCGCAGTGTGGAGCCTAGATGGCGCCACCAAACTCGATCACACGCTACAGCAGACATTCGTGCAAATCAAACGCACGCAGAAACACAAGCTCAGCCCCACAGAGGAAAACGAATGCAAAAAGGTCAAAATTGACAACGGCGAGGCTGAAAACGAAATTCTTAATCCGTCAGAAGTACTTAAAGACAATAAGACTGAGAGCACAGGTAGCTGTGAGGAGTCCAGCGATAGTGAAGTAGACAAACGCATATTCTGTGGTCTCTCCGTGAACCCCAGTATGCCCATAGATGTTATAATCAAATGTGATAACCTCGGCAGAGACGTGGCCAACGCGCTCATCGACAAAGGCGCGCTGCAAGTTATGAAAGTCACGCAAGACTTGATAAGGAGCTCCGTCGCTGAGAAATCATGATTTTTTTTATTCAAATGAGGCTGTATATTGCTAGAGGCCGGATACAAAAGGCCTAACGATTTATTGACAATTTCACAGTTGAATATTTTTGGGGAAAGCGCACAATGTTATATGATTTTTCCACCGAATGGGATAATAATATAAAATATATGTATAAAACCCTAAGTATTTAGAAACAATTTCAAGGTTGGGTCTTTTGTAATGCCTTTGCATGTATATATTATCTAGTAAAATTAAAACCGAACAATTATGGAGAATTTGTAATATTGTAAATACAAGTCTTTTTATATCACGTGGTGCTTGACTAAGCAATATGTTCGGCAGTGTTTGTAAATAAGAAAAAACATTGTTATTTATTATTTTATGGTACATGACTTTTACAACGAATCTGTTATATTTATATTTAAAAGTTGCTCGTTGTATTAACTATGTTGTGCCACAGAGTATTGAATAAATGAAGTGTTCCTGAAATTTAATAAAAAGTAAAACTAAAAGTTTTTATTTCAATGCAAAATAATTATTACTAGCAATATCACAAGCGTATGTATAACAAAAAAATGTTTTATTTCGCCTTTTCGTAACATTTTTCAATTAATCAGATTTTGAAATGCATTATCTTTATTGTTCCGTTTGTAGATACCAATTAAATCAGTCGTATAAATTCCGTAGTAACTCGTTTCATACATATTTGCTTATAAAAAAGTTACTCGCCCACAATAAACTGCACAACCAATGTTCATTGTCTCACGGCACAGCCTTTTATTCAATACCCGTGGCTCATTCTAAACTCCTGGTTAGCAAATAAATCGTGTCTGATTTCTACCTTAGGTACGCCGTACAATGTTGTACAAATTGTATTATGTAGTGGGAACTTATTTACGTGGGAAACTGCCCTGGGACCTATATAGATATTAAGTTTATATAAAATTTGGTTATGTATTTAAATTGTTTTGTTTTCCAACAAATGTTTGTTTGATTATGGTTATCAGGGGCTTCTTAAGTGCCTTGAATCGAGTAATATACCTAATCTTAGTGTTTCCGTTGAATTAAATTCTGTATATTATGACTACAAAGCCCTTATTGACGCAATACGGTCATACGTTGTTAAGGTTGACTGAAACCACCATAATGACCACAATATACATTTTATTTTCGGTTTCTAACTAATTAGGTTTCAAATCAGCCTTTCCGGCTACGATTGGTTAACCATGGCACTTCAACTTAGAAATTTTGATGTACAATGAAGATGAATGCTCTATTCTATTCATGTAACCGGGGCGTCAGTATAGCCATTTTTAGTCTATCGACTTACAGAACCAACCGATAGATTTACGTTACCTCGCCAAAATTAATATAAGATAGTTAATGATCCCTATTCCGTTATGATCTGTTTCTTTAATATTTTGATGACCTGTTAGATAAATTTATTAAGTTGCGACATTTATTTATGGATGAAAAATTTTAAGTTTATCGGTAAAGAACTCTGACTCTCTTGTGTAAAATATAGACAAAAATTATGGCTTGATTGGCGACGTCTATTTATATTATAATTGGCGGTACTTATATCCTTTTTTTTTTTCGTGGGAAATCATCAAATGACCCCGCCTGCTGTGGGCGCAGCGGGAGGGAGTGTCAGACTGTTACTGACTAAAACCCACTATGTTCTTCCTGGAGCCCTTTGAGTACCGGGGTCGCGGTACCTCTCACGAACATCCCGCAGAGGTGCTTATACCCTCAAGATTTTAATAAAATTTTTGAGCGTTTGCGGTTAGTATGCATACATTTAAAGACGGCGGGTCCTGCTTACGCAATTAGTGATATAATTATCTATTTTCCCTTAATTTCGGCAACCTGCTCGGGCCGTGGTCACAGGATGACTGCAGCAGTATAAGTGAGACTTTCTGCTACTACCCTCCACTTCACACGTCAGATGTTATTGCACTGTCGATATTATACGCGCTTCAGAGTTCTTTTTACCTGCGTCAGGTTGTAACTGGGGTGTAACGAAACTTGTGTATGGTGTCTCTATTTACCTGTTGATGTTTATGTTAATTCTATTTGAATAAAATGGTGAATGTCTTGGGATGTATTTGTTTTATTTAAGTTTGATAGAATATTACCAAGACTTAGTCAAGTGACATGTAAAATTTTCTACTGATATCAATAAAACCCGACAATTTGTACAATACTTTTATTTCACAATAAAATCTCAATCAAAACTCACAAACATCCTTAACCAGTTGTGAACACAAAACGAAACCTAAATAACACTAACAAATACCTACATTATTATTGAACTTGCATTACACTCCACAATACACTTCCCATTTGAAATGAACAGCGATAAAATGGCGGATCGATTGTCAAGCACATCTTGTTTCACAGCCAAATGCACTCACTTGGAAAATTTAAGGCTTTGCAAGTCGAAAGTAATTTTATTAATAAGTAATTAACAATAGGTTACTTTAGTCCGGTCAAATTAGACCAAAAAATCAGTAAACCCACGACAAATTCAGGGGAAGCTGAAAATTCTTACAATTGTTTAAATTATAATTATAAACATTGTCTTAAAAGTCCCAATCTATCCCATGTAAGGAAAAAATTTTAGCGGTCTAATAAGGTCCAAAAAATGAGTTTTTCGCGATTTTCTTGAAAACGGTAAGTTTTATCGCAAAATTACCCCAGACATAATTTGTAGATCAGAGAATTTCCTATAAAAAAGGTATCAATAATTTTTTCCCTAAAAGCCACCGCTTCTGAGATATAACGATGCAAAAAATTGCGAGCGTCATAATATGCCTAAGTACCTCACCCATATACTTTCTGTAGCTGTAATGTAAGTAAGACTTACTTGCAACTGCTGAAGTTTTTAAAAAATGTAATTCAACTCCAGGAGAAGTTATTACCAACGGAATTCACTTTCTTCTTCGTATGTACGGAGCTCCTAAAAAAACTACCTGCTTAGACAAGTTTCGATATGCATCTTTTGTTAAAAATACTCGAAATAAGAAACAAGTACAATTAGCTTGTCTTCCTCCAACCTCAGTCTCTGCTCACCAACATCTTCTTCTGGTATACTACCAAGTTCAAGTGTGGCTTGGTTATCAACTAAACCCAACAGATTGGGGTTGGAAGTTGGTCGATAATATATTAGAACCAATTCAGACTTTGCTTCCACCTGCGCCGGAAAAATTGCTCAACACTATCTTTTGTAACTGTAAAAAAGGATGCAATGCTAAATGTGGTTGCAAAAAAGTTGGGCTGTTTTGTTCTCTGGCTTGTACGAATTGTCAAGGCCAGTCTTGTTCTAATGTAGAATCACCAACAACAGAGGATTCATTTAATACTGACGAAGAAACATGTGATGCTTCACTTTTAACACAATTCACCTATAGTCAGGATGAAGAAGAAGAAGACGAATAAGAAGAAGAAGAGGAAGAAGAAGAAGTGATTGACGATTCCGAATCCGACGAATAAACTATTAATTTCTAAATCTAATCACAACAGACCCGTGGAATAGGCCTATTGGAGAAACCATGTTTAAAAAAAAAGCGCTAAGTACACTACCTCAGAGGTGGCGTGGAAACGAGTGCGTTTATGACGCTTGCAATTTTTTGCATCGTTATATCTCAGAAGCGGTGGCTTTTAGGGAAAAAATTATTGATACCTTTTTTATAGGAAATTCCCTGATCTACAAATTATGTCTGAGGTAATTTTGCGATAAAACTTACCGTTTTCAAGAAAATCGCGAAAAACTCATTTTTTGGACCTTATTACCCCACTAAAATTTTTTCCTTACAAGGGATCGATTGGGACTTTTAAGACAATGTTTATAATTATAATTTAAACAATTTTAAGAATTTTCAGCTTCCCCTGAATTTGTCGTGGGTCAAATGTCTAAATTGACCGGACTATTTGATGGGTTTAATTTTATAATTAACTAAACTGTACTACGCATTAGATGCATGTGTTTCTAACGCGATGCATCTACAGAATGCCGGCGTAACAACGAACTACTCTGAGATTCCCAGTCAAAGAAAAGTTACTTGAATCAAATGTTGCAGTTTTCATTCAATAACTACATCAACGTGAGTTTTCTTTAAAATTAATTAACAGCCTCATTTAACTTTTAATTTATACATTAAAGCTAATCATTGTCATATTATTCCTAATATTGATACATTATACATTGTCAATATAATCATCTCTCCAACTGTTGTTAGACTAGTTTATTCAACGTCTTCTTCTTGCAATTTGGACTTGGCCTTCATTGCGAGCCGCAGTCTCTCCGACACCTCAGGCAGCTTCTTGAGAAGCAGGTGGAAGATGGGAGCCGGTATCGTTTGTTGGAAAACCTGCGGGACAACACACCTACTTAGTAACATGTCTATGGTACTGTCAAAAGGGATATTTGACAGCCATAGATTGTGAATAGTTAATGACTTTTGACCCCCGGTTCTGTCGGGCTTGGGCCATATTAAACCAACCCAGTCCCGGCCACCTCTACGTCAGGCTGCAGGATCGCTGGCAACGTGCGAAGTTGGCAACACTTATAATTAGTTGGATAATAAATATGGCTAGACTTACACTAAGAAGGTACTCTGCCTGCCCACAGACGGCGATGGCCTGTCCCAGGTGTTCCACTCCCGCCTCCGTGTCTCCTGTCCTTACCAGCTCCTCACCAAGCTGAATCTAAAACAAAACAAATATATTATCATGCAATCTCTTCTACATGACTGTTTTTGAAATGTAAGCTAAGAAAGCTAGAAAAGTTTTAGAAATGTAAGGGGATATCATTCTTGTCAAGCGTCACAACTTTTTTCTGTATGTTTTACGTTCAGAAAAATGTTACTTGTCTACAGGATATTATTCTATCATGAATTATTGTTTTTTTTTTAAGTTACCTGTTTTACGAAAAATGACTGCATAGCCTGGTGATCGCTCATGTCAGGCAATGACCCATCTATAATGCGTGATCGAGTTGATTTCTGTTGTGCCTTTTGTCTTCCTAAAAAATCAAATCTGTTTAGTTAAGCTCTGAAATTCAATGACTTCTTAAAGCAAATCTATACTCATCTCCGGTCTAAAATATCTGCAAAATTTGGTGTAATTTGGCTTGGTCGCAGTAATAGGAAATATAAAATACTGTAGACATTCACTACTAGCATTTAACTTGGTAGTTCCGAGTAAGAAAAAACAGCCATATTAACAATATAATCTTAAGGAGTAATAATGAAAGGGATATTTTATCAAAAAACTGAACTTTTAAAACCTACAAGTGTGTACCATACTTTGAGCTATTTACAACTTATATAATGATGATGATATGTAACAATACACTACTGTAGCAGTTACACAATTAATAGTTTATCCTTTGTTCGCCTTTATCGCTTGGTATACCGTGTGGAAATGAACCGCTACTGTAGTAAGTAAAATTGATTTATACAAGAAGTTGTAACCAGCTGTTATTTTATTCTTTGAGACATTTTTAGGTTATTATAGGTTGTTATTATGGATATACAAGGTTAGTACGAGTCGTAATACAATTTTACTTACAGCATTTTACATATACTCAAAATCTTACGTTCTCTCAACTTCTTTTTGAAAAGAGGATCCTTGCGACGTTGTTGGTCAAAGTACACACAGTATCCCAGGAATAGGGTTCCAGCTAATCCGACTGCAATTCCTAAAGTTGTGCGCGTAATCTCCATGTTTACGAATGCACTTGCGTTGTTTAATTCATAGAAAATATTAAATCGCGCTTCTGTTAAAGAATTTTGAAATCCGCCATTTATGAAAAAAAGATTATTTCATTGGCAGCACTGCTTTTTTACTTTTATTGCGTCATAGATAAAAAATACATGTAATTTATTGTAATTGAATCTCTACACATTTTATAAGTTTAAATAAATCAAAACATTTATTTTAAATAAGGTTCTACTCAAATTAAATCAATATTATTAGTTACAAAAATTCTTGTTCAAAAAAGTTCTATTATCAGGAGAATCTGCACGATTCTTAATAAGTATTGAGTTGCCCCATCAAAATTTGTCTTTATGTACACATGATTGAAATTCAGTATTTATAAATACTTTCCCTATTCCAATACTTAAAATAACTATTTATGACGATTGATCCTTGTAAGAGATACGCGTGTGAGATCCAGAGATGCCTTGTTGGTAAGTTTTTTCATTATAATTTTATTTATGAACCTCTTCGCCGACAGCCGACATGAAACCAGTCGCCATCTTTGCTTCAACCTTTCAATCGCCTTCACAGATTTGCGGGCGTTTCATCGCCGTTTTTCAATGTTTTGCTCAAATAAATCATTATATATCAGTTCTAAAGCCACGTAAAATCTTTCCGACTGTTTGTGTAAGTGTTAAGTGCGAAAATGAGCTTTTTCGGGTTCGGGCAGACTGCGGATATCGAAATCGTATTTGATGATGCTGACAAACGGAAGGTTGCCGAAGTGAAAACGGATGATGGAAAAAAGGAAAAGTTGTTGCTTTATTACGACGGTGAGACAGTCTCGGGCCGAGTAAATGTTACTCTAAGGAAACCCGGGTCGAAACTCGAACATCAAGGAATCAAGGTCGAACTTATAGGTCAGATAGAATTATTCTACGATAGAGGTAACCATCATGAGTTTATATCCTTGGTCAAAGAGCTGGCTCGCCCTGGGGACCTGCTGCAGCATACGTCGTATCCATTCGAATTTGCGAACGTCGAAAAGCCTTACGAAGTGTATACAGGAGCTAATGTCAGGTTAAGGTATTTCCTCCGGGCCACGATTGTTCGGCGCCTCACAGACGTTGTTAAGGAGGTTGATATAGCTGTCCACACGCTGTGCAGCTATCCGGATGTGCTAAACTCTATCAAAATGGAAGTAGGTATAGAAGACTGCCTACACATAGAGTTTGAATACAACAAGTCCAAATATCATTTGAAAGATGTTATCGTCGGTAAAATCTACTTTTTACTTGTTCGTATTAAAATAAAACATATGGAGATATCAATAATTAAAAGAGAAACAACAGGATCTGGGCCCAACACATTCACAGAGAATGAAACAGTTGCAAAGTATGAAATAATGGATGGAGCTCCCGTTAGAGGAGAAAGCATTCCCATAAGAGTGTTCTTAGCTGGTTATGATCTAACACCTACCATGAGAGATATTAACAATAAGTTCTCTGTAAGGTATTATCTAAATCTTGTATTAATGGACACAGAAGACCGTCGCTACTTCAAACAGCAAGAAGTTACTCTATGGAGAAAGAGTGACAAGTCTAGATTACCATTGCATAATGCCCATGTACCTCAAACCTTGTCTCACCCAAGTCATCCAATACCCCGGCAACTAAGTGCTTCTAGTGAAGACAACTCTAACAGGGCTATATCACCATCCCATCCAAATATTATGCAGAGATCTATTTCTCCATCTATGAACGATGGTGAAAAACAGAATGGGCCATCTGAAATGGAGCAAGAACAACCAGATGTGATAACACACAAATTGTCAAATGCACATATTGAGAACAACCAGCCTGACGATGAAGAAATAGATGAGGAACCTGTGATGGAAAAAATAATCCCAGACAAACCAGCAGTTGCTGAGAAACCTCAAATAGCTGAGAAGCCAGTGATTGCAGAGAAGCCTGTTCTCAGCCGGCCAGAAAGTGAAGCTAGTCCGAGTCAATAGCCAATATGCTCTTGCGCCGTCAATTTGACAAGCGCTGAAGACATGAACTGTATGTTTTCATATTTGAAAACTGTCGTATAAATGAAACAGCTGTATTAATCTTTCTTTAGGCACCAGCAGACATAGTTTGCGGGCTCTGGTGATTGGTTAATACTTCTGTATCTAACACTAAAATTGTTGTAGATTTCAGGATTTCTATAATTTAAAAGTTGGAGCTGTATAAATCTAAATTATTGACTTAGTGAGTACTGTCAGCATTATATGAAATATGGGCTCTAAATAAGTGTACATTGCTTTCATTGCAATAATTAATTACGGCTGGTACATTTGCAAATAACTGTTATAGAAAAAGAACTTTACTCAGACAAAATAAAACACATTTTGCTGTTTCCATGTAAAGGCTTATAAATTATCATTTTACCTAAAAGCATGTTTGTTTGCTTATTTTAATTATTATAATGAATTCATTTACCGAGTGTAAGATGTCTGGAGTTATTCAAAAGTATGAATTGTACTAAACCATTAGGTCAAATATACAACAGATAAGATTATAATGTGCTTTATCTTTTTATTTTTGAATGATTGAAGTTTGCTAGCAGTAATTGTAAATGTTGCAATAATATTAATAAAAAAAATAACTAAATTGGAAGCAATAACAGCAATAGATATTAATGGCACAGCACTTATCTGTTTGTTTAATGTTGTTGGAAGTGAACTTATCTACACCACTTATTAACTCTGGAATTTTATTTATCTTCAATGGTTAAAAAGGCACATTTTGTGAAGCTAGGCTACCAACTATCAATTATATTTTTTAAACAAGTGTTGTAAAAATATTTATTTGTATCTTGTGACAGTACAGAGTATGTAAAATTGTAATATAATCTTTATACTTGTTTTAGCTACAAAAATCAAGTTGTATTATATATTTTTCCATTGAATATATTTTTGGCGGCGACAATACAGCCCACATTTTTTACGTAATTTGAGCGTTAGTCAACCAATTAGTGCTCACTTCACAAAAACACCAGGTTTACTATGTTTCATTTACATTAATTTCGCCAAATAGAGAATTGTTTTAAAATTATCAAAAGTGTGATTATACATAGTGTGTATATTAAAATTAAAAGATGTATTTGTAAGAATATTTGGGAAGTCATAAATGTAGGTGTCGGAAATTATATTACGCGATAACTTTATTATTATTATAGAGAAATTGCTTCTTATATTCTTATTTAACTTTGCATATACTTGATTTATTTTGTTATCAGAATGATCTGTCGTATTTAATTCATTTAACGAACATAATTAATTTTACAATAATCAAGTCTGATTTTTAATATGTATTACTAGGTGATTAAATGAAATAGTTTCTGTATCTAACATTTTAATTAATCTGTGTTGAGCTTATTAGTTAATCACTAGAATAAAACGTATGTTAATTCATCAGTATACATTCATGTACAATACCAAACACCCAAACTGCTTTATCGAAAAAAAAAATGCCAAAACAGACATCTAATTGATTAAGTAAAACATTTCCACAATTCTCCTCGTCAGCAATATTGATCAAATTTAGTAGCGGCAAATTTTATTGTCTTATACCAATACCAATAGCAGGTACTTCATTTGAAAATCATAGCATTTTTAAATATTTTTTAGTTTTGTTACATTTTTCGTTACCTATTCTATTATAGTTTTTCTCTTTGCTTTACCATGTGGTAGAAACATGAGTCTATCGTCACTCGTTATACTGCTCTATACGAAGCACCAACTACATCAAGATCTGTCCAGTAATTCTTACATAGAAGCACACAAACATGCATTACATATAAGATTTGTAATTTTATTATAAAGTGATTTGTTAAAGCAATTTAAAAGTGTTTGGGCTTTGTTATTTGTACATATCATTGCATTGTTAAACATTGCACGAGCATAGATTGTATCTACATCAATTTATTTCAATTGAAACCGTCAAACGAGCAGTTCGTATCAATTGTAACTATGTCACCATATAAGGAAACTGTTACTGAAGTAGTGAACCATCCATTGATGCCGCTGCGTAACACCTACGAACATTGATTTCGATTCAGCTTTTTTAGTACGTGAATCTAATGAATTATACAAAAGTATGTATTACATAATATATTTAGTTTAAGTTTTAAAAAGTTAATGGCTGTGGGTGTGCATAACTGATTGCCTATTAAAAGCATGGTATATCGAAGTAATATTTGTTATGTACAGGCTCCATTGTAATTATGCTGTCCACATGCTAAGTATGTAGATTCTATCCATTATTTTAATGTAAATTAGGTGAAGTTTGTAACTTACGTTATTGAACATATTGTGTTATATGATTGTTCGGTTTTAGTATCACACTGTATAATAAAGATATCTTGTTTCTATTGAGATTAAGGCGGCATGTCGATTGTAACATTATTGTTAATAAAATATATATGTATAAATTGCTGGAAACTGTTATTTTATTTTTTTACGTAACTAAAATGTTCTAATTTGTGTCGTACTGTTGTGTTAGGCCATTAGGAAAGGTATACTAATTATAATTATTAACTCGTCGTACACATCTCTGTAAACAAATGATAGTATTTACGTTTGTCCATTTTGGTTTTTACTAAATTGAGTTAGCCATTAAAAAATATTTGTATTGAATTCCAAAGTCGTAGATCATTGGGTTTTTGCCATTAGATATGTCTGTGGTTTTGGCTACTGTCATAGTATCTACGAGTTCTACGTAGTTTAATTTTAACAGATTGTAGGAAGATGTTATCTTGATTGAGTACCTATGCGTAGTATAATTAACGTAGGTTGCAAACAATTATCTAATAGGGAGTCTCAATGGCACGTTCACTTCTGTTACCCAGTTTAAAAGAGGCAATTATACTGGTTTTGATATTATTAAACATTTTTCCTCACAATAATTGAATAGCCTAACAAAACCTAACCTATTTTACTGCAGAATAGCCTTCCCAACTGTGTAAATGAACTTGCGGTTTCCTTGTTCTCATAATAATCTGTTTTTTTTTTATGAACTATCTTGCCCAGAATTTACTTTTTCTAATCTTAAAACACTTCCAAATTGTTCGTTTCGTCATTCGTTTTTTTTTTACCCCGGTACTTGTTGGTTTGGAAATAGGTTTACAGGGCCCTTCAAAACATCATCACTATTTCAAACTTTCTTTTGTTAATTTCGATGAAGGAACTTCTTCGGCTATATCTTTCCTTAACAAGACCTGCTTACTATTACGTTTACCTACTTGAAAACAATATTATAAACTGTCAGTGTTGGTCGTGTGACATGACTTGTGCGATCACCTAGCTAGCAGAACCTAGTTATCTATCTACCAAGCCTTCTAGTTACATTTCATCGTGAGTCAGTTCGGTACAGTCACTATTTTGGGTGCCGCCCCCTCTCGATAACGTGTGATAAAACGGTGTCCATGTTCGTCAAATGGATTTTTACTATAAAATTTATTTAGCAAATGTTTTGTCTATTAACTGCTAATAAGTAGTACCTAATTATTTAATTCTATTGTTCCTACTTCGTTACAAAGAATTAGCCGTCAGTGCCCGAATGTATCTACGGATTCTACGGGCTAACTCTAAAAAAGTTATCGTTAATATTGAAGTAAATTCTCGTTACACACAATAAACTTAAAATTTTGATAACAGTATCTAGAAATGCCTCGAATTATCAGGCAGTAAATTATGACATTAGAATTTTAGACGTGTTGGACCTTTAAAAAGTGATTTAAAATACTTAAATATTTTCAGTATAATGTGCTTCTTGTATAATTAAAAACATCACTAGCGTGTAAGGTAACCCATCGCACTTACCTAACGTCGAATCGTTATTTAGGTAGGTACGCGACCGGCCATGACCTATTTGTCATAGCTGTGTGACTAACTAATGGCTTTGTCTCTCGAAACTTACGTTATAAAATACATACAAGAATGTCTGTTGTATTGTATACTTCTAAATAACTTTTTTCGTATTTACTCGATCGATTTATTGGTCTTTCAAAAAAAGTTATAGGTATTAAAAAGGACATTACGGACGGCTGACTACATACAGCGGCTTTCATAGATATTTGTATTAACCGGAACACACGAATTAATGGTTTCCGAGGGGGTTATCGATGTGTAAATGCAGGTCAACACCCGAACTTTGTCCTCCTCGAAATGGGTTTAAATAATCGAAGCCGTATCTAGTTGATACGTGGCCATATCGCAAAGTACCTTTATAAGTTTGAAGGGAGTAAGGTATGGCTAGATAGTGAAACAAAGGTCAATTTAAACTGTTTTCAACGTCTTTAAATGTTTAGTTCAAAACGTACCACGAAGTCATGTAGAGAGATTTTTGTATTGGGTTTAAATCTGCAACTCTTAACTATCTACCAAAGTTGATCCATGTTTTGGCCACGCAAAATTATTATTATAATTCTGGTATCCTTGATTCATTATCAAGTTCTGCCTTCTGGCAGAACGACGATTATGAAGTCGCTAAATCTTGGGATAGTTATTAGGTACATTATTAACTAAACATAGTTATTACTAGCTGTGCCCGCGACTTCGTTCGCGTGGTTGTCGAAACAAAACAACGTTGTTTAGATAAGAGTAGGCTATATACAAATACCTTGGCGTGAAAATAGATGACGAACTAAGAATATTATTAAGTAAAAAATGTACTAACTACTACCTAAGCTTTAAAGTTCCTATTATTATTTTAAGAGTTTTTTTTCATGTCACAGCTATGGGTTAACATTCAAAACTCACTGAGATAAACTGGAAGCTCTTCAAAATAGATTTTTAAAACAACTTGTTATTACTAAAAATACAAAAGCACATGTAAATGAGATTATAGTACCTAAATTATTTGAAATAGAAATAGCTGTTGCCCGCGACTTTGTCTGCGTGGTATTGAAGATTAGGTAAATTGAAGATGTGTAGTGCTGTACAAAAAGTAAAGCTAAATAAAGTTTAATGCAAGCTCCTTAATCCAGTTCTGTTCCAAAATTATTCCTTAACTTTCTACTCATAACCTTTACTCTTACAAACATATTACTTGACTGTTAACACTGCTAGTTTTAAAGGTTAGTCCAACATTCATATGATGAAAGGTCGTATTATATTGTTGCTGTGGCCACTATCTTACACTGATTTGTCAATTTGGATTAAAGGTCTTGAATACGGGCGATGGGGAAGAAGTGTGCCGGATTCTGACTGGATAGAACCACCTGAGTGCATCTCCGTGTCCTATTGTCTGGAGCCACGGGAACACTTTCGCAAACTATCGTGAACCCTGACGGGAGAGATCTTTTTAACGGGAGCTTCTTAATTGACGTGGAGTCAGTTTTCCCCAGCGCTCATTAAGAGTCGCGCGAAAGCACCGTGCTTGTCGTCTTTGCCTTTATATTATACAGTACAGTAGACTTCCCCTAGCCTACCTGCGTAGGCTATTTATGGTGGTTTGAGGAGGGTAAATTTGGTCTTTCTTCTATTTGTTGCTCGCTGGGCACGGATCGAGTGGTCAGATGAGGCTTCCCGTGTTCTTTCTGCATTTTTTTGTTGAGCGTCATCACTTCCTTGCAGAATTCGATGACGGCACACCAACTATCCTTGGCTACGGCAAACTAATACCCTCTGGAAACACTAAAAATAATTGTGTATTGAATTATGTTGTGAAGTTAGTTACGCCGTTTCTTCTCCATTTTTAAGTTTAATTAGAAAAACCTTCTTCTTTTGTGTCAATTGTACGTAGTATTTGGTAAATAGTAGATCCTTTGAATTGCAAGTGTGCAGACATTTTCGTCACTATAGGTGGTGTGACATCGTCTGGACGGAGATGACGCATTCTTACTGGATGTTAGAGAGGTCTGTATACCCAAATTTGACAAATTTTGTTTGCAGCGACCTACTTGGATTCTCAGACGGTTGAATGCTTTCCAAACAGGTCACTGCAAAGAATTCCGGGCGGCAGACGTTTATGAGGTAGGACATAAGTGGCAGGTGGTAGATGCTGATCTGCCCAGATCTTGCACCGAGTTCGAGTTGGAGTTTCGTTTGTAGCCAGTGTACATCGGAGAAAGCTCTTTTGGCTCTTAAGTCTAATCGGGTATAAGCTTTGGTATTACATAGGGGATGTCCGATGTCGTGTGTCTGATTCCTCGATGTCTTTTTCGAGCGCGCATGCGACTTCTCTTCTAACGTCAGGTAGAGCAATGCTAACCAAAGGGAGAACTTATTGAGCAGGGTTGGTTTTAAAGAGCCAGATATTATTCGACACGTTTTGTTGAGCGCTATACACTGTGATGCGGCGATCATCGGACGCCGCTCCCAATCTGGTGGATGTATGCGGGTGCAGCAGATTATTCCGGGCACCGATCTTCTATTTCATTTTCTTTCTACTCCTTGACGGACGAATTTTCAAAAATCCCTTCTTAGTGTTATATCATGGTTATCAATGTTTTAAGTTTCTAATTATGGTAGTTTGAGCTGAGCCAACTGAGCCTGAAGAAGGGTAGTGTTATGCACACGTAACAAACCATTTGCGGGAGAATGTGAACGGGGCATACTCGTACGCGAGATTAATGATATTAATAACAGTATATCAACACACTTTTACCAATGCAACTACCCTATACCATCGCAATTGGTGCACAATTGTAGTAGTGTATAAGTACTATCAAATCTTCAAGACCACGCGTAACACACAACAAAATTGCAGTCAACAGCTAGTTAAAAAAATATAGTAAATCATTTACCGTCCAAACCATTGTTTTTGTTTATTTTAAAAAACAATTTTATGTTAAAAAAGCCAGGTACTTCATACAATACTTTTGTACTATCAAAAACGATAGAAGAAAAGTAAATGTTTGTTTAGTAAAATTTATATTCAAAAATTATTGAAAAATAAATTCAAAAAGTGTATAGTCCAGTCATTTGGTAGAAAATAAGGGGGTTACCTGGAAAGTTTTCCGGGAGTTTTGAAAATTGGGTATTTTATAGATTTGGGTATGCTCTTTTCGAATTTCAACTTTGCCACCTCGTACGACCGGCGCTCGCGCCGCCATTTTGAAAAAATGGCGCCTAAAAACGTTTTTTTGGGAATATCTCCTTTCTGAGGCATTTTACGATAAAAATAATTTCTACAAAATTAAACTAGAAAAAATTTCCTACACTTTATGTCTTATTCACTTTTTCATAAAATCAATAGTTTTGGATGTACGAGCACCGCAAAGTATTACTTATTTATCTGCACCACCACGTGTTTTTTGTATATTTTTCTAAAATGTTCCATTACTGCCGCCGGTTCTCAAGTGAATTGTCACAAATAAAGCAATTTTCCGTATAAGAAGCCATAGCTCTAAGAACATAATCAACACTGTACGTCAATAAACGTACATTGGTGATTCAGTCTAAACTAAATATTTCTCTTAATATAGCTTCTACCGATAATTTTTTCGTTGAAGTTTCGTTCATAGTCGAGAGAAAGGGCCCGATTCAAAAGTGACATATTACCCTGACACGTACTTCTTGAAAACAGGCGGCAGTAATAGAACAGTTAAGAAAAATGTACGAAACACTCGTAGTGGTGCAAATGAACAATACTTTGCGGCGCTCGTACGTCCAAAACTATTGATTTTATGAAAAAGAGAATAAGACATAAAGTGTAGGAAATTGTTTATAGTTTAATTTTGTAGAAATTATTTTTTTCGTAAAATGCCTCAGAAAGGAGATATTCCCAAAAAACCGTTTTTGGGCGCCATTTTTTCAAAATGGCGGCGCGAGCGGCGGTCGTACGAGGTGGCAAAGTTAAAATTCGAAAAGAGCATACCCAAATCTATAAAATACCCAATTTTCAAAACTCCCGGAAAACTTTCCAGGTAAAACTACCAGATGACTGGACTAGTATGTCGAAATGAAATTTGAACTTGAAGTGAAAAAATACGAAGCTCGCAATTCACCAACCCGGCTATTTTGATTGCTATGTTGTAAGCCAAATAACATGTAAGCCAATACAATTAATGTAAAAACATAAAACCATAGCAACAGTATTTTGGTCGCTATGGTGACTCGTACACAGCTATGGTGACAGTAGAACAGTTACGAAAATTCGTGATTGATCACCCCCTGTATAGGATAGCACAATAATATATAGTATTTTTGCTAGCCCGACCTTCAGCAATAATATAATGGTGTCAAATCTTAACACCGAGATTCAGAAAACGACGAAATTTGCACAACGCCATCTATCGGATTTCTAATTTAGCTGTCAAAATTAGTTCTATTTTTTGTCATAAGATGTCGTTGCTAGTACTACACTGAATTGCGTAACGTAATTATTTTACTTCTTGAATTCACTAAATTAATCATATCTTTTGGTAGAGTGAACCGATTTTGATCAAACAAAGACTAAGTTATACCTCAAGTTGCGTATAATTTTTGTGTATAAACATTGTCTGTATTGAGTTCGTAGATTTTACGTGATGCGCGCACATACAAACAGACAAACAGACAAACAGACAAAAATTTCAAAAATGATGGAAATGGGTTCTGTTAGTTATCTTTTCACACCCTGGCAATTTTTTTTCTCAATTTCTTCAATGTACAAAAATGACTTTTCTACAGATTTATTATATGTATAGATATATTTGTTGACACTAAAAATCAGGCCATAAGTAAACAACGCATGAGATCTATGTATATCAGTTCACATAACATTTTTAATAGCATTGTTGACAAATTGGTCATTGGATAGTTGGACACGTCTTATCTTTCAGAGAATACGGTTTTTGTGATACTGGCTTCTAGCAAAAAATCGCCCGCATCGAGGATGGATTTTGCGGAAAAACTAGCCTACGTCCTGATTTAGAGTTCAAGCTATCCCCTTACGAAACGTTACGCGTTTTAAGTGTGAAAGTATAATAGATAGAATACTCTCACATTGATTAGTATGGATGGATAATCTCCATTACATACTTATGTAGTCGTATTAACTGCTAATAGATTTATGTCACAGTACACAAATTTGATGTTCGTTCGCCCACCAAATGTCATTGACGCAAAATGTTTTTGCTATTTTCTGCTGACATTTTTTATCAGAGTTGGCACCGAATAAAATACTGGTTCGATATGTTTTTGCTATTTCAATTTTTTATACATCACAAGATGTTTTATTTTATGTTGTTATTGTCGCAAAGGGCCTGTCTTTCATTCTTCCACCGTGCAAAACGTTTTTAACCGTTACCTTAGTTACGTTGCTAAAATAAGATTTTTGGGTAATAGTCTAAACTTGAAATACGTAAATACGGCCATTGTCTGATGCCGTGTCATACGCCTATTTGAGGGCCATAGTTGAACTAGAAATAAGTCTACCATCTCCAATTACTAAATTAAACCTAATATTGACGTCTCGCTTATGTTATGTGGCTTAGATTTGTTTGATTAATCCTCAAAAGACAGTAGTGACCAACGATGATCACAAATGTCAAATGAGGCCCATTACTCAGACTTGCGATTGTAAAAAGGAGACGACACATTACACGGTGTAGTGAGGCATCTCGCTTCCACGGATGCATCAGTTTAACTTTGACAGGTGGTTATAGGCCCTCAAATCTTGGTGATCAATTATGGTGCGCAATCAGCACAATACATATATTCTTTTTTTTTATGTAATACGACTCCCACACTAAGGAATTTAAACCCTGTATGGCAGGGGGTTGCACAGCCAATTCACATACACGTACTATTATTTTGACCAACTGTCCAACAAACTAGTTTACGTAATCCGTTTCTGTCTCACAACCGCAGTTGCATTTCCTGAGCTAGTCTATGTATAATTATTGTCTATAGATCGTGGTTAAGATAATGCACGTTACTTACGCGTTCTAAAGGCTACGAGTGCTATGATATTCATGAGGATACTAGACGTACAATCAGAATAAGTATCTCGTCATGTGATTTTTGTTGTATTGATGTATCACTTACTATTCGTATTAAGTATATATTATTTTTCTACCTATATCATAAATTATTTTTCTGCACGGATAATGCACTCATCAACATATTTAAGAATAATGTTTAACTTTGATATAATTAAAAAGATAAAGAAACGATACTATACAATAGAAAGTATCGATTAAATCGATTACAATGACCTCTACACAACATTATTCTTAGTTTATTTTTAAATCGTTGTACATTCATAAAGTATAGTTTTTCTACGCAAACGCCTTAACGAAAGCAGATACATAACAATAAGCGAAAAACAAATACTTTATTTCTAACCGTTTACAATCAAATAAATGTTTTGATTTGATTTGATTTGATTTGATGTTAAAGTAAGTACAAACTAGGTATAAACTAGGCATATCTACTTGAATAGCTTCTGTCCATCCTTTGCCAAAACTATCTTTCGATCTCTCATGAATGATCCTAATGGATTGAATTGAGAAAGAAAACCCGCTCTAGTGTTGTTAAAAGCATTTGAACGAAGACGCAGTGAATACGTTTCACTCTAAACGTCTGGACTCAAAGCCAAAGTGCCCTTTGCGAGTCACGGTAGCGTTTCTGATATGTGACGTGGCGGCGACGTATGTCCACAATGAACGTGCGAAGTTAGGGGCGTTTGCTGCCTAAAACATGAACTACACGTTACGAACCGATTGGTCGGCCCTAAATCAAATAATTTGTTAAAATGACGTCAGCACAGGTATTGGATAGTTGTACTAACGTCATTAGATATGCATATTTTATACCAACTTGGGGATGAGACGCGCAGGTGATTTAAAAAATATGGCAGTATAAGCAAAGAAATCGTATATTCCCGGGAGCTGCCGACTTCCTATAATCTTTATAAACTTCCACTGCGTGCAGTACCTATAACCTGTATAACCCATCTCGCTTGACAATGGAAACAGTTCTTTAAGAGCTCACAGTCCAGGCACTGACGCCGTACATCGCCTACTAGTGCGATACGTAAGTGAGGAACATTCTAGAGTTGTGGGCGTATTAAACACATAGGATATTAATTGTAGTGTTGTTTCTCTGTACAGCACGACGCTAACAGTGAATGACGCAAATCAACATTTCAATTATGGAAATCTCTGTAAAATAATAGTCCAGCGACCTTCAGTTTGTCAGATTCAGGCATTTTTAGTAGATATTATAAAACATAAACTTCCTGGGTCGCAATTTGATAAATACATGTTTAATTTTATTCAACATCAATTGAATCAAAATACTTTCAACCAATCTAAACCAATCGATTTTACGACTTAGTCAAAACATTAATACTTTATTTACATAATGGTGCTATAAACAAAAGATGTCACATAATGCTATAGCAAAACATATTTAAGCGCCATAGTTTACTGCGTGCGTAAAATAGTAAATATTTCGATCGAACTCCCATCACTAAACTATGGTTCAAGTTCCTAAAAATCAGAAACCTCGGAATCTACGAAAAGCAGGCAAAACCGCGTCTAGAAAGCAGGTAGCAGTAGCATAACATTGTTTAGGCACGCTATTGAATACAAATTGTGGGTTTGATAAGGTATAGGGGGATTCGCGCCAATATATCTTCGCTTCCGGAATATAATCTCAATTTATTCACATAAATGGTTTCTTCAGCGAATCAACTATCTCACCCACAGGCGTACAACGCGTTCGATTGAATGAAATTTGTTATGTTAAATAAAACCTCATAATTATATCTCACTGCTGAGCAAAGGCCTCCCCCAATAAAGGCCTTTGCTCAGCAGTGGGACACAATAGGCTAGGAAAAAAAAAATTATATCTCATCTATCAGCAAGGTTTCTCACTTGTAAGTTAAACTTTATGTTAGCAATTGGCTTACGAATACGAAGAAGTAAACGTAAACGACAGCGCAACTAGAGTCAGTAACGTTTTGAAAGTGTCCGAGAAGGCCTACTCAAAATAAAAACCTTTTGATTTTGAGCAATAATTGTTTGAATATTATTATTTTTTTTGGCAAAACGTAACTTCGTACGTAAGCGTTGAAAATAATAAGATAACTCTGGGGATAAGCCGCTTAGCCAAGCCGATATAGAAACACCGAGCCAAATTGAAAAAGTTCGGTAGCACCGCGCAGTGCTTTTCAGTTTTCGGAGATTAAAAATATACAATATAAACTTACATAAGCCTTATCCAATTGGCTGCAATTGTTTGTACCTTTAGCCTTAATTAGATACCTGAGCAACGATTAGGAATATGTAAACAGAATTTAAATGGTAGATGTTTCAACGGCTTGAGATAAAATCCTGCAATGCATCATTTTTAAAAACAAACCTTTTTGGTAATTTTAGGAATTACGAAACGCATTTAAAAAGTCTTGTACCAATAGACAGCCACGTTAATGAGTGTCTGCTAGTATAAGAAAAACTAATCATAATATTACATTCCAGAGAACGAATTCCAAGAGATTCGGTGCGCGCGCGTCTTCGAAAGCATGCGCCAGTGCTGCATCAAGTACAAGCCGTTGGATGCATCACTGGTGTGCTCGGGATACAGCTTAGAGCCGCGCAAGTTCTCGGCCGTCACAGACAGGCCTAACAAGTCAGGTACGTTCCTATAAAGTACACAATTTGATGTCTTTTTTTTCTTATTAGGTTACTAAATAGCACATTTCACGTCAAAATTATAAAGGACACAACTGAATCGCCAACACTTTGTATGCATCCTTATATATTTCTACTTATGTAATACTAATTTTATTTTTATGCACAAATATTTGTTCACTGTTATTTTTCTGATGTCTTGATTGACCTAGCCTAAAACATGTTTCTTTTCCTTTTTCAGCTAAATAGCGATGGACGATCGTCGTCGTAGCCAAACACTAGGCAAGAGAAGTTGGATCTACCGCTACCCCAGGACTTTCCAGATCACTTTTACGAGTTTGGGTCTCGGAATATTCTTTTCGAAACCTATCTACGATATATTCTTCCGGGCGAACGAGCCAGAGGACTTTAGTGAGCCGCCCACCACGTTCAAGGCTTTTCGTAGAGCCCCTGAAAATTAATTATGGAATCCGTTTCCAAGGCAAGAGAAAGATTGGCAAAATACCCCGTGATATTCGCAAAGTGCTCCAAACAAAGTGCTTTGTACGCCCGCTGTGTCTTGCTCAAAGAAGGTTCCGTGAAAAAGGACGATTGTGTAAAAGAATTCGAGGAGTTTAAAACTTGTTTAATTTCTGCTGCGAAGAACTTGAAAACTAGAATTTAAGATGCATCGAATGTTGGAGTTTCTTAACTTGCCGCTCAGTTACCATCTAGTGGCCGGCGCATTTATACGGCTCATGTTGATATTCTATGCTGACTATCACGACGACATTTACGATGTACCCTATACCGACGTGGACTACAAGGTGTTTTCGGACGCCGCCAGGCACGTTGTAAACGGTAACTCGCCTTACAACCGGCACACTTACAGGTACAGCCCTCTTATAGCCTACATGCTAGTTCCGAACATGTTTCTTGGCAAGAATTTTGGGAAATTACTGTTTTCTTCGTTTGACATCTTTATTACCATGGCGGTTAAAACCCTAGTGGAACATCAGTTGGGGCCTAAAAGCATTCTTACCCGGATACCTAGTTACTGCGCCATGATTTGGCTGTATAACCCCATGAGTATTGGTATATCAACGCGCGGGAACGCTGACTCCGTACCATGCTACTTCATTGTGCTTTCCCTGCTATTTCTGCAGACTGATCTAATGAAGGGATTGAAGAAATACGCTTTATCAGGTTTTCTACTTGGAGTAGCTATCCACCTGCGTTTGTATCCTTTGGCGTTCAGTTTCCCCATGTACCTTAGTATATCCACATCGAAAGTTACGCGTAGTACAACTTTGAGAGATGGCATGTTGCTCTTGTGGCCAAACAAGAACCAGCTGGCGTTGGCTGGGAGTTGCATGGCCACCTTGCTATTCCTAACTTACGGGATGTACGCGCTATACGGATATGAATTCCTGTTCGAGACGTACATCTACCACTTGTTTCGGAAGGACACTCGCCACAATTTCTCCGTTCTGTTCTACTATTCGTACCTTTCGATGGAGCTTATGGGTTTTGACTTTGTTAAAGTAATATCACAGATATTTGAGGCCAGTATCCTGTTCCTGATTAGTTTGAAGTTTGGACCTGATCCCAAAAACTTGCCGTTTGCGATGTTCTGCCAGGCGGTCGTGTTAGTAGCTTTCAACAGTGTGATGACGTCACAATACTTCGTGTGGTTCCTGTCCTTGTTGCCGGTCGTCGTGCACTCTTTCAACATGCCCAAGTCGAGGGCTCTGCTGCTCGGCATTATCTGGGTCACAGCGCAAGGCGCCTGGCTTTTCTATGCGTATTTATTAGAATTCAAATGTAGAGAAGTTTTTATCCTACTCTGGCTTAAAAGCATTGTTTTCTTTTGCGCCAATATATTTATTTTAGTTCAACTTGTGAAGAGCTATGTGCCCGGCTACGGTTTTGGCCAGATAAGTAGTATCAAAACAAAAGTCAAGTAGCCGTAGTCATTTGTATGTAGATAAATTAGTAGGTAGATAGTTAGTTGACGCACATGGTGTATAAATAAAATATTTCATTGGATTTGTCTAGTTTTATTTCTAACAAGTTCCTAACATTCAAACAAAATTAAATTACTAAATATTAATAATGACCCATTGTAGACAAGAAATTTGGTATTTTCGTCTTCATGGCTCGTACAACAAGTAATTTGTCTCACTTTGAACATTTTTTGGATGATACATATTTTGAATCACCCTAGCTTAGGATCTAGACATTCGGTATTGTATTAGGAATATTATTTAACAGTCTTTATTGAGGTCGTGGTATACATAAATGCCGCTGGGTTATTTCGCCGAGAATAGTGGTAATCAGAACAGATTTATTGTAATTGAGCTGTGGTACATTCATCATCAGGAAATCTGTAATAGTCCAAATAGGTTTGATATACATTGGTGCGAAAATAAATGCATTCATTTAATATTCTGGCTACACTACAGGTAATGAAAATTTACAACAATAACAATTTACTCGACAACAAATCAGCTACTTGCAAAGATTACATTGACAAAATCAAAATTACCTACAGCAAATATTTTTAAGATTTTACAAAATATTCAACCTTTACATGTGACTTGACAGCTCATGACAACCACTACACTACTGCAACATCAACAAGTCGAGACAAAAAATATAAAAAATACTTTCCGGGGATCACAACATTTTTTGTTTATATTTTTTATCTTTGCTCATCAGGCATACTCTATTTTTATATATGTACATGTCTATCGCAGTATGATTCAAGATAAGTGACATCCGTGACTATTTACTACTATTTCTTAGGGTCTAGCGGATTGACCTTGGTGAGGTCTTCTGCCTCTCCTTGAGACATGTTGGAA
Organism: Chrysodeixis includens; assembly: GCA_941860345.1. Taxonomy (NCBI): domain Eukaryota; kingdom Metazoa; phylum Arthropoda; class Insecta; order Lepidoptera; family Noctuidae; genus Chrysodeixis; species Chrysodeixis includens. The sequence continues at coordinate 1,011,037 of OW796116.1, forward strand.
AGCTTCTTGCCGATGCGCTCGTGAACATCCAGGTACTTAGCCACACATCGGTCTAGGCAGACAGACTCCCCTTTGCCTGGAATCCCAGAAATAACTATATTTTAGCATGTGGTTGATAAATGTAATATTTGAACTTCAAATCATAATGGAAAATCGAACAGAATGCAAGTTGCAGTCAATAAAGAAAGAACAATACAACTATAATGAGTTTGTGAGTTACAAATAAGTAGGGAAAAAATCGAATGTGTTTCTAATACTTAGTAAAAGATATCCATATGTAAACTAGGAATATTTTAACTTTGACATTGAATCAAGATTGGTATAGTTCGAGAGAAAAGCGACATGGATATGCAGAGCAAAGAGCAGCTTTTTTGGTACCTTACCAGTTCTGTAACAGACTCTTAGACCAAGTAACATAATACACATATTATGAAAATACTGCTTGCTAGAAAATTTTCAAGTGTTATAAAACTGTTGCAGTAGATGGTATTATCTTATTTGAATCCACTGACTGACTCGCAGGTCCAACAGGATCTGAAGGGAATTTTAATATATTATGTAGCCCTACATAATATATTAAAATACACCCTAATAAAACTCTTACAGTACCATGTTGCGCCCCTCCCCAACTATAGGACTTACTTGTAGATAATTTTCAGTCACATTCAAAATCTACAAAGTTAGTGACATTCTAATATGTCTACTTGTCTCTTAATGCCTTTTGACAATGACAAAACAGGGCAACTATTATAACTATATATCATATGTTCTTACCAAGCTCCGTCTCATGATATTTAACAGGTATGCATTTACGGTGGCACGCGGTTACCAGCCTGTTGTACATGTCCGACATCATCTCTATCTCCAACTCTTGCACCAACTGCAGCTTCGCAGGGTCTAGCTGGGGTACTGCCATCTTGGATTACTTGTTTAAGCTTCTTTAATTTTATAAAATCTGGAAAATTTATTGGTGCAATCAATATTGGTGCCCAACATGGGTTGTATGTTTTAACACCTTCAGTTGTTTGAAAAAAAAATGTATGTGAGATGTGTTATTAAATTTTAAGTGTTTCCTTACATGTATCTTTAGACGGATTGTAATACTGTGGTTAGTAAGAAAATGTATTATCTTAAAAACAACTGCTCTATTATGAAAATGAAAACAAAAGAATTTATTTTATTCTAGAATTGTATTCTAGAATTGTAAACAGTCGGGGAATCTTACGCATAAATATTGTATAATTAAAATGTACCCCCAAGTAAAAATACATTGAGTTAAGACTTGATAATATAACGTTGTAACCTTCTAAGTATTGAGTCTTGTGTTACTTACTGGATAGAGGCGATCAACTGAATCAGGTATGACTGAAAACCTACCTCAGCATAGCTACAAGTTAAAGGCTGTATAGCAGAAGGTCAATAATCTTGGAAGCTACTTACTTGCACTCACAGAGTCCTGTACACGTCAGGGTATTCTCCTTCGTTGGACTTGCGCATACGTTCCCGAGATCTCATGTTCTCTAGGCGACGAGCATTTATGTGGTCCTTGGCTACCACGAACAACGATAAACTTGTCACTGTCACCGCTAACCTGAATATTATCGTAAAATGTCAGCAATTTACGTAAACAGGGACTTACAAGAAGGTTAATAAGAGGTTAACGTCAAAAACAGCCGAATTACAAAATTGATACTAATTAAAATCTACAAAGCGCAGAGATCTTACAAATTAAGTTACTAAGTCTATTTCATACTGTAGAAGACGATAGAAAATAGGAAATAATGTAAGGAATCAAATAATATGTGAAATAGACAGGGCTCACCACAATGGACTGTAAGCTTTAACGGGTTATGTATATGTATTCAAGTAATTACCACGAAATTGTAATTTTCCCGAATTTTCCAAGCGGCATAATATATTCTCAAGAAAACTACAGGAAAATTATTTTAGGTTACTATTTTAGTGTCAAATATTGTCACGTTACGTCATAGAGGGAAGTCGCTCCAGTCGTGTTTCATATGGCAGCACATATTTTAAAACAAAACATTAAAGTACTTTCACACTATCATTTGACAGACACCATAATAATAAAACGAAAAAATATTAAACCGATCTTTTGCATCAAAATTAGGAATATTTGTCCTTTTCATTTCTGTAGTTTCGTTAAAATACGAACGCAGTAACGATATAACTTTTAAAATAGCTTAAGTATATGATGCAATATAAGATCTTATTGTGTAAGTGGCTACGTTTATTCATTTTTAGTCATCAAACAATATTCAAATCTAAATTTAAACTAATTTGAATAGCCTCTCATGTTCACAAATCTTTCTATTTCAAGTAAAAAAAAATGTACTGTGTTGTCAACATTGGCAGCACGTAATGTTTGCCTACTGTTAATTTTGAACGCATCATATTAGCGGCATCAGCAGCGTCATCATCAGACAAGAAAACGTCAAATCACCGATCAAATAATATTCGGGCGTCAAATTATCAAAACAAAACTGAACGTGGTATCTCAAGTTAACTCGTTTCATAAACAGAAAGTTTACTAAATTAAAATGCCTAAACCCACAAAATTACACACAAAAGGCAAACCGACATCTCTGCAAAAGCCTTTTAAAGTGGAGAAGGACACAGCGGAAGGCGATCCCGATGAATCTATCAGACAATTTCAACTGGAGCTGTGCTGGTGTGTTCAACAGTTAGAAAAAACTTTAAACCAGAAGAAAGGAAATGAAAAGCAATGTAAGTATTGATGACATATTTACTGACCTATTTACTGAACTTAGAAAATGTTACTCTTATTATTTACACTTTCATTTATTTTTATGATTTTAACCTGCAAAATTGGTATAACGCTAGTTTATTTGTGTACTTTCATACTGACGTAACTACCACTACAGAATGAAAATATCTTTACTGTTATAATTCAAGCTGAGAATACTTTCTTTTTTGTTGCTTTTTTAGACCTTAAAAAGTAATAGAGTAATCTATGATATGATTTTTATTGCACAATAACATGTAAAATATTGCAAAACAATGTCTTTAGTATATTGTCTATATGAGTTTGGTATTCCGATCTTATGATTTGGACAAATTACCTAAGTTTACTGTGCATCATCTTCAAATCAATCTTAATTGATATACATTTTGTATTTTTCAGTGCAAGAAGCATGGAAGGTGCTCACAGTATTGAAGAACAACAATCAACCGCTCGTACGTAAGAGGCAGTTAATGAGAACTCACTTTGGAGACTACAGAGCTAAAATGGCTGCTGAAGAAAAGAAATTAGCAAAAAGTAAGCTTAAAGTTGTCAGCTAGACATGCTATGTAAAGACAATGATAAAATGAAGAGCTAAATGTAAATTTTTATAAATGTGTTATTTATAAGGGCTTATTGCCATTAAAATCTTGCAGTAAAAGCATTTTGGTCAGATGTTACAAAGATATTTATTGGAACAATCATAAGAAATGGTTGATGCATACTCTTTGTTTGGGACCAATTGCTGTAATTGGTAGAATGCATTTACTTGTAACCTCTTCTACATTGAGGTTATTTGTTTGCAGTGGCCAGTAAAATCAAGATATCAGATGTTCCTGACAAACCCAAAGCTACATTCTTGAGGAAATCTGCATTTTTAACAACAGGCGATGAATCTTTCCGATTCAACTTCAATTTAGCTCCTGAACAAGTAGACAGTCCTACTAGTGTTGCAAACAATGAAAACACTGAGGTGTCCAAGGAAACTGTTAACAACAGCAACACTAAAGCTGATGAGGTTGCCAGCACAAAAAATGTTAGTGAAGATAATTCTAAGAACTTTAAATTTTCATTCTCAAACTCAAATTTTAAGTTTAATTTTAATGTAGATAATTCTTAGGTTGTACTTTATGTGTAAATGTGATTCATGTACAATATAACCATGATTAATTATAATAAGTGCATAATTTTGATGTGTGTGTTTTATTAAGTACAATTTGTTAGCCTTAAGATTTTAAATGCAATGCTATATTTTAATGAACAAGATTACATTATACATTTATACCACGACATAGATTACGCTTAGTCGTACTTGTTAAGAATCGAATGTAAATTAAGCATTTTCATCGCACAGATTTTGATAATACCCCTTTTTAATAAGAGATACATTGTCATCCCTGATTCGTCTTGCACACGTCAAGTCCTTAAAGAAGTTGATGGAATTAACGACTGCGAAACCCACGGGGAGTTCCCACTTGGCGAAGTAGGCCCCCCACGTCGCCACCCCCAATAACTTGTTACTTATAGTGTCATACAAAGCTCCGCCCTCAACGCCGTGGTAGTTGAAACATTTTTCAAGGCTCTTCTGAAATTGCTGGACCGAGCAAGAGTGGTAACAAGGGACATTAAACCCTTTGATTTTGCCGTAGTAAGTGAGGATGCTTGGACATAAGTCGATGCTTACGACGACGTTTAGTTCTGTTAAGTTGAATTGTATTTCTGGTGCCTTTATTTTGTGGATTCCCTGTTGATAGAATTATATTTTAAGATCCTTAGGCTCAAACTTTATTGCAGCGAAAATATAATATAGAGGGAGTGGAGTTTATTCTTTTGTAACAGCACCCTAATTTGTAGTGCTAGCGATAGGGCTCCCTACAACCCAGGCAGATATGCTGTGGTACCCTCTTGACACAATTCATATAGTCAATAGTGTCAAGTTTTAACTGAACGAATGTAAATGTAAGTGGATAGCTATATTTTACCCCCTTTAGCATCGCCCAGATCTAACGACGTTGATGGAGACGACGAGATTGCTCAACATTTTCTAACTTTATAGAAGCCAACCAATGTTACCTAAGTTTCTGGGCAGTGTAGTTGAGGACTAACTCATTAACTATAGCGGTTTAGAGGGTAGAAATTTTAATAACCGTTGGCGTTTGTCCACCTTACCTTCTTCATAGCATACCCGACAACTTTAAAGTCCATATTTCCGTACTTTTCAAGATCGCCGAACCATTTGAACAGTTCATCGGTCCTGTTCACGCTGTCAAACAGTTCTATGACCGCCCACATGCCTTTGAACGTGCGTGTGTCGGTGACCAAGAAACCGATATCATCAAACAGCTGCTTTGTAGGTTCCGAAGGTAATACAAACGCTTTCACGTTCAGTTTCTTTGACATGTAAAATACTCGGGTATAGTTTACTTTTAAGCTGAAAGTTGAGTTAATCTATTAGTTACGAGTGCTTAAGATAGTTCGTTTTGGAGTCTACTCGAAGTAAGACTTGTTGAAGCGGAAATAAGATGGCACACGACATGATATCGCGTAGACCGTTTTAGGTACCAGTTTCATCATGAAACCTAGCAATATTTAGATTAAAATTCAAAATTAATCGACTCTGTAAGGTTTAGAAATTTTTAACGAAAGAAAATTACCATCGACCCTAAAAGTAGAATATGTTTTTAGACGTTAACAGAAACAAACCACGTACGTATAAATACACCTGGCCGCTGTTATAAACACAGCTTCGTCGATACACACCGCGGTACACATGTGCGGTACGAGCGCCCTCTTCGAGTGCACCACACGCGCTATCCACGGGTACTTCTTCTCTGACACCATATTCGCATTCACTTGGTAGTTCTCTAGATTACCGAAATCTGAAATAGTGTAGCTATTTTAATAATTACCAAGCTACAATAGCTGCTTACTGCAAATTTATTACGTGATAGGATAAAAGCGGTACAGATCAGGTCAGGATATTTGAATAATAAAACATAGAACTAGATAAATACTTTGTAAAAGTAGCAGATATCCATGCTTAGACTATAAAATACCTTAAAATATATAAAATACACCACAATACATAAATGTTTTCATAAATTTACTAAATTATCGCCTCTTCTATCAAAATAAGAGGTTTAAAACAGATTGCCCCTGTTTCAATATAAGAAAAAAATACCTACTACAACCCTACTATGACAACTTTTTGTAAAAAAATTACATCTCAGTTATGTCTGTAGAAAACAAAGACTTCATTAAATAAGAAAGCCAGATAAAATTACAAAAAAACTGATAATAAAACAAACAAAAAGTCAAGTAATGATATCACGTAGGACCAATTACTTTGGTAAGAAGAAGTTGTTTCTTTGCAAAAAGGGATATTTAAAATAACAGCTTTATTGGAAGGCAAACAACCTCCAAGAATTTATCATCCCTAAAAGCCATACATAAAAAAACGGAAAAATACACACGAAATAAACATCACAAACATGTTTCATTTAAATTCAGCTTTTTCGGGGCCCGCAAAGAGTCCGGAGGCCCAAAATTCATGGAGTCCAAAATGTTTTTCGCACCAATCGATGCCACGAACAAAACATGGAAAACTAACACGAACATATCAACGAAATAAAACAAATTTTATATTTATTTTATCGTTTATTTTATATTTTATACAATAGGTTTAAACTATACAAGTACATACGTTTGATGTGGCGTAGAATTATCGAATGCTGTAAAACGTATTACAGTAGTTTTTCTATTTTCTATAAAACTGTAGGCAAACGTGAATTTTCTTCTTATATTACGGCGTTATAAAGTGTTAAAACCATTATTAAGCATGGTTTTAAAACTGCATACAAACTTATATTTTAATTGGGTGTTGCCATGGCAAAAAATGCGGTATCCTAATTAAAACACCCTATAGTAACTAGTAATTTAAGTATGTAATTTTAAATACTTTTTTTTTAAATCTGGCACCCTTTTGTAAGGAATGTTATAAACAATATATTGTAATACAAATAGTAACTTATTGATTTAACGCAATATTCTAAGACAATCATATTTAATTTAATATATGCTTCAAATCCAAACTAAGCCTAAATGTTATATTATTTGATGTCAGTCAGTAACACCGTTTGTTTTTAGCAAACATACCGAAGTTCTAAGTTTGTATCGCATAAACCTTTTCATAATATTACCAGGTAGACAAAAAAATAACCTTAATAAAATAACCTAATAAAAATAACCCAGTATACGACATCAGCTGCATGGACTTTTCATGGAGCAACTCCTGCACCCTACTCATCAGGACACCGTTTTCGAAATAAAGTCTAAGTTACTTAATATTTTTAGAGTAACTTTATAGATTAATTTTGTTTCTGTATTATTTAAATACGATATCAGTGTTATTAGTTTAAATTAATGGAGTCTGTAAATTATTGTTGTAGAAATGTTAGAATTTAGTGATCAGTAAAGAAAATTGAGCGACTAGAGAATCGTTAATGAAATGTTTTTTGTCGAAAATGTAATAAAGTCAAAAATAATGATGTTAATAAACTATATTTAACCTTGTTTTTTTTTAAGTCAATTCATTCGAGCGAAAGTGACTCTGTGGTTACGCTTTAATAGCTTAACAACGCATCTCATCATGTTAAAATATCGAGAAACATCAACTTTCAAAAGGTCAAAGGTTACTTTTGTTGTCATTCACGCAGACAAAACACAGATTTCGACATTTTCTTCTTTTCCCGTAGCGAAAGCACAGGAAGTGGTGAAGGGTGGACGATGGGGTGCTGTCTATTGTATTTTTTTTGACGTTCGAAAAGTGCTACATTGTAGTCTAATTTGAATAAACGAATTTTGATTTTGATTTTTCGACCGCGTGAATAAAACTGGCAACAAAATTACTTACTAACAGGCGTATGCGTCATACTGAAGCTTAAAACCACAGCACGCGCAAAGTGCTAGGTTCGCGTCTTGGTACAAACGTGTGTTATCCTCGACTGACACGAGTGTTCCCTAGACAATCTCGTACTTGTCTGGGTGGAAGCTGATCTCTTGGGAGAAGTCGACAGGTGAGCTGTCTTCGGCTTGCGTCACCTTCACTGCCTTGAGCAGGGCGAGGGACGTGTCTGATGTCCACATCACTGTTAGCGGGAAGAAGTCGTTCGGCACTGATGGGGACACACTGTAATGGAATGGGGGGATTAGATATTAATATGTGCTCTACAACGACAGTAAAGAGAGAGGCGAGTGATGAGTATGAATGTTGATGGATGGAGAGGAAGTGAAGGGGAAGGCCAAAGAAAAGATGGATGGTATACAATCCATCCATCTTTTCTTCGAATTTTCAGGAACGATATGAATGCAAAAGGAGTAAATGACATCTGATAGAGGAGAATGGAAGAAAAAAACGTGTTGCGGCGACCTCAAGTAAAATGGGGTACGGGCAGGAAGATGATGATGATGTATGTGTATAATATATAAATAATAAACTCACGAGAACTCGAGGCTGCCGGATTTCTGTTGCTTGTTAATGATAGGTATGCTCCAGATCAAGGTGCGGCCCTTCTGCGCGTAGCTGCCTTCCCACTGGTGGACAACCACTTGGGTGTTGCCAGACCTAAAAATGTAATAGTATAATACAGATTATAGTCCAACAAATCTAAGAAGTACCGTTTGACGTTTCATCATTTTCAAACCGAAACAACTTTGTTCATGCGTACAATACTCAGTTTCGACAACCTTTGTCTTAAAACCATGAATTTAGAAAGATTTTATTATTGTATCTAAAAATTTTCAATTTTTAAAATCCTAATTTAATTGAAAACTTTCAAACAAAGCAAAATAACACATATTTACATAGTAAATAATTTCTAATAGTTCTATTTTTGACCTCATTGCAAAGTCACGTAGTTAGGTCACTGCTTGTAGTGTTGTGACTCTTCAGATACACTTGTATGCGAAAAAATCGAATACATATATGAAAAATCGAATGTATTACTTTCAAATTATCAATTAACGACACGTTACTGCGCGACCGCATTATGCACTTAATACATAGGTACCCTAAAATAAATTACGACTTCGACAGAGACGTACACTTTGATAATTTCATAGATAATCAACTAGTCATTAATTTAAATGACGATGATGACGAAGACGATGACGATTCTAGTACTAGTAGTGTATAAATAAAATATACTTAATATAACTTTTATTTCATTATGACAATTGATCTCTTAAAATTCGGACATTATAGTAATCGATCTCATAAAAATCGGATATTATAGTAATCGATTCTTTTACTCCCAACCCTATTATCCTATTTGTCATAACTGTCAAACGGTACTTCTTAGATTTGTTGGACTATAATAATATAACACGATTTAATATTTTTTATAGTAACTTTCGCGAGGATGATTCATACTTAAATGACTCGACCAGTTCGACTCGCGACTCCGTCGCCGCGTGAATTTCATGATTAAGAAGTCCGGTTAGGTTCAAAACTAGTCGGGCTATCCCGATAAATACGCGTGAGTAAACCGTTGTATCATTTAAGTACGATACAAAAAACAAACTATAGTTCTGTTTAACTTTATGCATAAGTCTTTAAATGCTCTAAAACTCAAACTTTATCAAACTCAGCAAAATTATTCAACATCCAACAATTGATTGCTCCTTTCAAACTTAAATAAATGTGTTATTTATTAACAAGTCCTTACGGCAAAGGTATATGTATGTTGACATCGTTGAGCGTCAGATGATCGTGCTCCAGTTCGTACTCGATGTTGATGTCGCAGCCGCCGCCGACGCCCTCTGACGGCCAGCAGTTAACTGCAAACACACAATGCTCGTACAGGCGATGTAATCATCATCATGTAATGTAACAATCATTATCGTTGATAAATAAATAAATATCTTAGGACAATATCCACACACGGTATGGTAATCAGACAGCTGATAAACATACTTATGTATTTCTAAATACATACATACTGTAGTTAAATTGTAACCAGACACAGCACAAATGATCGTGGTCATCACACAAACATTTGTCCTGGGTGGGAATCGAACCCACGACCTCCGGTATAGCAGTCAGGGCCTAACCACTAACCACTAAAGTACTAGACCAACGAGCCTGTCAAAATGATATATTGTATAGTAACAGCCCTTTCACACGGCAGTCCAGTTTTTAACAGGATCCCGTTTGATGGCGTATGTGTTTATATGCTAGCGTTCACACGAGCATCCCGCATGCGGGATCCTGTAAAAAACCGATCCGGTCGAATTGTGCCGTTCGGTTTTGTCACTAGAAACTGGGTCCGAAGTCCAGTAAAAAGCGGGATCCCGTTTAATCACACATATATTTCAATAGCAGTGTTCACACGGCTTCTTGCGTGCGGTTTTTTGCTGGACACTGTTTTTTGCGGGATAGTGGAGTGGTGGCAGCGCAGCTTTGTGCCGTGTACTTAGAGCCTTTTCACACGGCAGTCCAGTTTTGCAGGACCAGCTTTTTACTGAATTCTTGCAAAACTGGATTGCCGTGTGAAAGGGCTGGAACTCGTCCAAGTATAATAGTGATTAGTGTTTGTTATGTACCTGAGAGCGGCGCGAGTTTGTCGTCGTTAGCGTTGAGGCGCCACTTGAGCACGCCGACGTCCGAGTGCAGCGGGAAGGCGCGCTGCGACTGCTTCAGCCCGATCACACCCGACGCACGGAACGCCTCCTTGTCCACGTTGGGGTGCGTCTGGGGGCAATAGGGGGTCAAACGGGGGCCAACAGTGGGTCACCAGGGGGCCAACAGGGGGTCAAACGGTCATGCCACATTATATCAGCAACGATCCACGCGAACAATGTACTTGTCATTCAATTTAGAGCATTAAATATTGTGTATACTCATTAGATTAACTTAATGTAAACAATTTTGGTTTGGGACTTATATAAAATGTGATCTTTAAAAAATACGCATTCAATATTTTTTTGAAATCTACCTGACGGACTAATTAGATTTTTTAGTCAAATATACCCATTTGACAAAAAATATCGAAATATTTCAAATTCGTTTTTTAGAACATCACTTATCTTAGTGTAATTCTTGATTAAGGACGAAAGAGTTACAATGTGTATACCTGTAACTGCAGTGGAAAATACGCATCCAATATTTTTGAAATGTACCTGACAGACTAATTCGATTTATTTAGTCAAATATACCCATTTGACTAAAAATATCGAATTAGTTTCTTAGAACGTCACTTATCTATGTATGATTAAGGATGAAAATGTTACAAAGTGTATACCTGTAACTGCAGTGGTCTGGTGTCCTTATTGTCGACGTGCACGTGGATGCGCGCGAACTGCTCGTTGCTGATTCGGAGCGTAAGAAGACCTGCCAGAAAATATAACATAAATATATGGTGAAAAAAAGATGCATGGATTGTCTAAGGAACGATATGAATGAAAAAAGAGTAAATGATAGTGTGACGTCTGATAGGGGAGAATGAAAGGAAAAAGCGTGTTGCACCGATCCTAAGTAAAATAGGATAAGGGCAGGAAGATGATGATGATTCCACAACTTTCACAGTACCATCTAGTCTCAAACTAAGCTGAGATTGTACTATGAGTACTAGACAACTGATAAACATACTTATATACTTCTAAATACATACATATTATAGATACATTTCACCCAGACACAGAACAAATGATCGCGTTCATCAAACAAACATTTGTCCTGGGTGGGAATCGAACCTCTGACCTCCGGTATAGCAGTCAGGGCCACTAACCACTAGAGTCTAGTGGTTTGTGGAGTAGTGACTAGACCAACAGGCCAGTCATCAAATATACCAGGATAAGGTATAAGTTGGACTAGTCTATTTATAATACATGAATTAAAAGCAAAACACTTTAAAGACATCATCTAAAAAAAACAATGCATACGGTCATTTTTTAAATTCGTCATGTCTGTCTGTCCGTCTGTACACAGCCACTTTAATTGAATTTATTTTAATTCATTTTAAATAAGGAATTTTAGGACTGGTTCGAAGCGGCGCAAGACAGAGAATCGTGGAAGGACTTGGCCTTGCCTTGGCCTTTGCCCAGCAGTGGGACACTATAGGCTAGGAAAAAAAAATAGGGAATGTATTTGTATTTCACTTACCGCTAAGTTCAAAGTTCTGTACATCGCCGTCGCGGCCGGCGACCAGCGTGAGGCGTTCTTCGAAGCGTAGGTGGACACTACAGATACAATATTAATGTTACCAGGACAAATAATATAATTAATTAAGTTATTTAGGTTTAGATTTAAATGTGACATCTTTTGTTTAGTATAGTTTCCGTCACACATTGTAATAAAAATGAAAACTTATATTTATTTTTTTGTATTTTTGAATTATAACTTTAAGATTTTCCTGTGATTTTTTGTAATTGGCTTCAAGCCGTGTAAATCATTAGGGGCAGTCCATTAATAAAAGATAATAATAATATATTTATTTGCCAGAAACACGGTAGATACAGAGTTGTTACATAAATAGTTAAAAACAGACCAACATGTTTCACCGTCAAAGCGGCATGCAAATTACAAAATTTATTTTACTTATAAACTAATACATTATATGAGGTTACTCTTATGAATTACACAATATTATTTAATCACAGTACACAATGCCCAGTCAGTCATTCTTTAAAATTATATGTTTTATACTATAGAATAGGAACTTAATATTTATTTATGTAGTAGTCTATTTAGGCCGATATTTAGAAGCCAAATCAAGACTATAGTTTTTGCATGGATATTTGTAAAAAAATTCATTAATTGAATAAAAGCTTTCATATACCAGCCATTTTCGTAATTCAGTACAAAATTTTTTTAGAGGAAGGTGCGTTATATGCTTAGGCAGTGCGTTATATATTAAGGGAGCCATATAAGCACAGCTCTTTCGAAAGATTTGCAATTTAGGAACAGGCATTTCATATGCCAAATGTGTAACCTTCCTTTTGTTTGTGTTATCTTTTGGTTGAAAGAGCATAGGATGAGATTTTAAAAACTTAGCAACTTCGTAAATGTAAATGCTAGGTACCGTTAAAAGATTATGTGTCCTAAATACAGGCCTACATGATTCGGACCACTCCATGTTAAAAATTGACCGAATGCATTTTTTTTGGGCAATAAAGATTCTTTCTATATCGGTAGAGTTTCCCCATACCACGATACCATAGCGAATCACTGAGCAGATGTAGGCGTGATATACCATTAAAGAGGTTTGCCGAGACGTAACATCTTTTACTTTCCGTAATGCAAATACGAATTGATTAATTTTCCTACAAATTATATCAATGTGGGGTTTCCAAGTAAAACACTCGTCTAATGTGATTCCAAGAAATTTTGAAGTATTTACCTGATTAATCTTGTTATTATTGTATACCACATTAAAGCGCATAGGTTTGCTTTGCCACGTCTTAAAATGAAGCAAGTTTGTTTTTGAAATATTTATTTTCAGTTTATTTATATTTAGCCATTGTATTACGCTGTTCATAGTGTGATTAATTTCCATATCATAGTTGTCAGGATTATTACATTTAACAATTATTGTAGTGTCGTCAGCAAATAAGACACACTGATGCTTTATTGACTTTGGCAGGTCGTTTATATAAAGAAGGAACAGTAGAGGTCCTAAGATGCTGCCTTGCGGAACGCCGCAGTCATTAGTATCCGGATTAGAATCAAAGTATTCCAGACAATTGGTTAGCTGATTGAATTTGGTTATTCTTGTAATCTGTTTTCGGTTACATAGATATGATTGAAACCAATCCTTGGCTGGACCCCTAATACCATATTTTTCCATTTTGTCTATGAGTCTGTCATGATTAACAAGATCAAAAGCCTTACTTAGGTCTAGAAATAAAGCACAGGTAGGTATTTTATCGTTAATATTACTAATAATGGCTTTCACTAATGTATAAATCGCTAGTGTAGTTGATTTATTTTGCCTGAAGCCATACTGTTCACTGACTAGTATATTGTGTTTATCGAAGAATTTCAAAACACGGCTATACATAACTTTTTCCAATATTTTGGAGAGTACAGGAGTCAGTGCTATCGGTCTATAGTTATCTACGTTTAATTTTGAGCCCTTTTTATGTAATGGTTTGATCAGTGATAATTTTAGGCTTTCTGGGAAACATCCTTGTTGTAGCGATAAATTAATAATATAAGCTAAAGGTGCAGAAATATATTTGGATATATATTTAAGTAGTTCTGTTGTTATATTATCATACCCTGCTGACTTCGAATTTTTTAGTGACATTATGATACGATAAACTTCTAATGCATCCGTAGGTTCGAGGAATATACTGTTATTGTGAATATCTATGTTATTAATATCATTACCACCACTATTAGAAGTTGAACAGCTATTCTTTGCAATATCAATAAAAAATGTATTAAATTTATTTGCAATATCGGATCCTGAAGTTAATGTTATACAATTATCAACGATTTTATCAATATATTCTCTAACTGGCTCGTTGCCCATATTGCGTCTTACTACATCCCATGTGGCTTTAATTTTATTTTGAGAGTAAGTGATATGCTTATGGTTGCACATTGATTGTAGGTTGTTCATGCACTTTTTCAACAATTTTGAATACATTTTATATTTCGTTTTATTTACGTTATTTCTATTTATGTAATATTTTTGCCTTAAAAATCTTTTAGTTCTACAACTATTTTTTATTCCTTTTGTTATCCATTTACGTTTACTATTATTATACACTTTTTTAATTTTTATAGTTGGAAAACATAATTTATAGAAGAGAATTAATAGTTCATGGAACTCGTCGAATGCTTCATTAGTATTCTCTAACTCATAAATATTACTAAAACTTAGACAGCTTATACACTCAATAAATTTACTGACATTACATTTTTTTAAGTCATTTATAACCGTGAAATAGTGATCAAATCGGTGTTTTATATCCCCTTGTATGGTAACAATTTGAGCTGTATTATGATCAGACAGGTAACAGTCAAACGTTTCACCAGTTGCATTTGTAACATTACTGACGATGTTATCTATGCACTTGGTGAGTCTTGTTGGTTGATGTATTAAATATTGCATTCCATGATTAGATATCAGTTCTTTAAAATTTGTAGTATTTGTATCAGGTGTTAATAGGTCTATGTTAAAATCCCCACAAATTACTATTTTATGTTTTTTGCGTTTGAGTCTCGACAGAGTTTTACTTAAGTGGTCAAAAAAAATATTTATGTTGGAATTGGGTGTTCTGTAGATGCATATTATGATAACCTTTATCTGTTTTATTTCTATACCACAGATTTCAAAGTGTTTTTCCATTGCAAGATCTTTTATTATATCAAGCTTAACACTTTCATAACCTTGCCTACACAGAATACACGTACCTCCACGTCTTTGATCTTGACGTGAAAAAATTGCCGCAACATAAAAATTGTTTAAGTTAAGATATTTTTCCTCGCCGTTTCTTATAAAATGTTCGCTTAAACAAACAAAATCAATATTTTTCTTTAAATCATATAGCTCTTGTAATACTACTTCTAATTCTTGAATTTTGTTTAAGATTCCAGCAATGTTCTGGTGAAATACTGCAAATGAGTATTTAGGCTCGAAAAAATTTTTTTGTTGTTGTTTTTGTAGCTGTATCTACTTGCAATGGTTTTTTTATAATAGGAAAATAGAAAGGTATTGTACCTTTAACGGATTTTATTCTATCTATGTTTATAGTTAACTCATCTGTTTGGAGCTTATTAGAGGTGTTTTTATTGGGGTTTTGAAAGTAATACGGTATCGTACCCCTTTTTGGTCCTGCATTGTTAGGTTTATAAGGATTTACGAAGTTACCAGAAGTTACTTGATAATTGTGTATAGCAGTCTTAACTTTATGATTATTATAGGATAGAAATTTGTTATTGTACTGGGAACAATTTATGTTATATATTATTTTTTGCGTGATATCATGACCGTCTGTTTCTATGAATGAACAGTTTTTGTGATTCCTAGTAAGTAGTTTTAATTGCTCATTAAGTTTTCGTTCATTGAGTTCCTTATTATGCAGAACATTTACAATAAATACATTACATTTGTTTAGAAAATACAAAGCTACAGATACCTCAGATATAAATTCCAGAGGGTTTGAATCATTGCTACCCGTCAATATGATGACATTATCCTTAGGAGTTAGTAATTCAGCCAGGTTCCTGCACTCGGCCAAGACGTATTTGGATTTTGCATTTGGTTTTGTAATAGACTGCATATTATAATTCTGTAGCACAAATTGGCTTTTGTTTTCCAGTAGTTCGGTGATAATACCTTTCCCTTGATTGTCCGATAGCAGTTATATTCTTCCTTTTTCTTGTTCGGTTTCCTTTGCCTTGATTGGTTGCCTTAGTTGTACCTCTTTCAGTGGCAAATTTACATCCTTGTTGTTACTGTTGCATTCCACATTACAATTTGTTTTGTCCTCTTCGATCCTATTTTTGCTGGATTTTACAGGTAAACGTAAGTGAGTCGAGGACTTCGGAGTTTGAAATTCCAAGTCGAGGTTTAATTTCCTCGCAGAAATATTTGACTTGATTGATGATGTGTTTTTTAACTTCTTTAAATCGTTGATGGTGGATGATACATTGAATTTCCTAGCACTTAAGTTAGTACTAAAACTTGTACACATATTCTTGAGCCGTTCATTCTTCTGCGTCTCCTCTTTTAGAGTTTGCTTCAACATAAAATTGTCTAAATTGAGTTTTTCTATTTCCGTGTGGGCACTTAACAATTGCCCTTTTAAGTCCTCAATCAAGTTTTGTAGTTCCAATACTTCATCACTCTTGGCATGTGTGGATAAATCCATCATACTCCTAACACTCAAATTCAGACACGAAGTATCAAGTGAGTCAATGGATCCGTTTGAATGATATCTCCGAACGCGCCGGTTTCTTAGGTTAATATTATTATTATTCTCCATGACGATTCCTTTTTCAATCGTTTACGTGTGTACTCTGCTTGTAATGAAACGTGAAACTCAAAAGGCAGGATTCCAAGTTAATTGTATGACAGAATGTCAATTTCTGAACGATCAGTAACGTCAATATTTTTGACGTGTCCTCTGATTGGTTGGCGAGTGTTTGTTTTGGTGCCGTCAGGTTGGCGGCACTGATAGAATTGTGAGCTTCTATGTGGGTAATTTAAAAAATAACAGTATATGATGTTAAAGTTTTGTTTACAATACTTGTTTTTGTCTGCATTGTTTAACTCACACCAAATATATTCTCCGAACCGTTTATAGTTGTACCCTTAGTGGATTTTACAGTGTTTTTCGGCTTTAATATGAACTATAACACAGATATTTTGTAGTCACTTGTCAGTCTCGTATTTACACAAACACTTAACTTTTCACTTTGATAACGTTATCACTTGATATATAGTACTTATTGAGTGTCCTGGTATATTTTACTTTCAGTTTAACTCGAAAATAACTCTGAATTTAATTAATTAATCACAAGGTATTGTTGACACTTTACTTTTTTTTTTTTTTTTCTTTTTTTTTTTTTTTTTTTTTTTTTTTTTTTCATATGATGATTTATTTCATATTTAATCATATGATGTTTTTTTAGCTTTTGTCGGATAAACATTCCGAAAAAAAAAAAATACAAATATATTATTATAACCCCATCCCGTTGTGATATTTTGTGATTTTAGTTTTATATTCCCCTCTCTTTGAGCCTAAATTTATTAATGGACGGTTAAATAACTAAGTATGACTAACTCCTTATGATCATGCGGCGGTGGTTTGGCAGCGTCGGGCCTGGCTAGCGGGGCGGCGGCGGCCGGCACTGCGTCGCCCTCGCTGCGGAGACGGGACACGAAGGACTCCGTGTCCGTGCCGCGAGCCCCCAGCTTCATGGCCGAGCGACCGGCCGGACGACTGCGAGGAAGAAGTACATACATACATATGTATTTACATCTAATATATAAAATTCTCGTGTCACAGTCTTCGTTGCCATACTCCTCCGAAACGGCTGGACCGATTCTCATGAAATTTTGTATATGCATTCAGTAGGTCTGAGAATCGGCCAACATCTATTTTTCATCCCAATTTTTTTCTTTTTTTTTTCGCGAACGAAGTCGCGGGCAACAGCTAGTATACTATAGAATAAAAGCCCATTTGAAACTGTGATAGCCTAGTGGTAAGACCATAGAACTGCCAAGTCAAGGGAGTTCGATCCCCACGGGACGCACCGACTTATTAAATGTTGTGTGCGTTATCAATATAAAATATCGCAGCTTCCGTGATTCGGAAGGCATGTAAAAATGTAGGTCCTGCGCCTGATCTCTCTCTAGTCGTGTCGGATTGCCGTCTCATCGGGATATGAGAGTAACAGAAACAGAGATTGCATCTGTGTTTGAGTGCAAACACAGGTGCAATCTCTGTTTCTGTGCACTATAATATGTCCCGCGTAGCTGGCTGGTGTCATAGTAACACTGGCTGCCTTGGAGGAAATTGGTCAGGAGTCATTAGTTTACTGACTTAGCAGTCCTACGGTCTTTACCACTAGGCTATCACAGCTTCTAGCTTAATACTTACATGTCCCGCGCCGGTGTACTGGGAACCTTCTCGGCGACTGGCTCAATGGACGCCGACGATGACATAGACGAACTGCCGAAACCACTGCTGCCTGCACACGTACAAAGTATACATTACTAACTGTAAGATATCAGGGAAATAACGAAAAATAAAAGAAAAACTTTTTTTTTTACTCTCGCATGACCCGCATGACATTTTTTTTTTTACGACCGATGGGCAAAGATCGTCACCCACTGGACGCTAAAGAACATCGTCGTCGAAGTCGTCCGTGGCAAAGGTGGTGTGATGATCTTGTCAGATATGCAGGTCGCACGTGGCCCAGCCAGGGTCACGCAGACCATGCGCAAGCGATCCCGTGACGCTGGCTTAGGAAGTAGAAGGGGCCCGGGGTGTTTTTAGTCGGTGGGAGTCCGACATATCCCCACGCCGTGCCCTCGGCGTGGGTTGAAATTATTAACGTTTCATCACGGAAAAAAAAAACAAAAAAAAAGGAATGTCGCACGTGGCCAGAAATCGCAAAAGACAGGGAGGTTTGGAAGGAGAAAGCGGAGCCCTTTGCCCAGTAGTGGGATCTTATTGAGGCCATCATAATATGATAAGCTATATATAGTAGTGCTACATACCGAAAGACATCTGACTGCGCGGCGGGGCGCCTCGCTTCGCCGCTTCAAGTCTCTCTCGCTGTAATTCCTTCGCACGCTCGCGCATACGGTTGGCAGCCTCGCGCTCTTGCGTCTAAATAATAGTTTTATTGAATTTACTTGTTAACTGAATGTTGATGGATGAAGAGGAAGAGGAGGACCAAAGACAATATGGATAGATTGTATAAGGAATATGAATGAAAAAGGAGTAAATAATAGTGTGACGTCTGATAAAGGAGAATGGAAGAAAAAAACGTGTTGCGTTGACTGCAAGTAAAATGGGATACGGGCAGGAAGATGATTATGATTTACTTGTCAATTAATTGCAAAAAAACTAGTCTGTACAATTTTTTTTTACGGACAATTAGTTTCTTATATTACAAAGATACTGACCTGTCTGACAGCTTGATAAATCTTTTCTTCATGTGAGTCCATTTCAACGAAAGAGCGCACCTGCATATAAAAAATATTTTAAGACAAATGATAACACACATTTATTAACATCCATTCTAATTTCACATTACAAATTGTTAGATATTTATGCAGAACCATTTTGTAATATGGCAACACTAACCTGTGCCAAGTTCACACTCTCCCTGTAGCCGAGAGCAACAATCTCATCAAATGCAAACAGCAGGTTGAAAGCTTGATTCAACACCTCTGCCTCTGTCAGCTGAGTGCAGTATTCTGGGACCTGTACATAGAAAAGTATGGAAATTTATTGTCTATGGTTAGAGTGGTAACAATAAAAAAATAGGTGAGGTGTAGTGGTCTGATGAAAAGTGTTCTAGACCAAAGGTTGCAGGTTTAAACCCTGTACCCCACTGGAAAGTATGATGATTATTTATTTTGAAATCTATTCCTTTTAGCTGCTGTTACAAAAACATATTCTTTTGTTCTCATATTTAAGGTTATATCACTTTTTCCTTTTGCTAAAGAGAATATCATATCCAACTATTTCAGGAAAGCTTTAAATTATTTCTATCAGTATGTTTGCACCATGCAACATAACTTACAACTCTGCTAAAGAGCCGCAGTGTCTCCAGATCCTCAAGGATGTTGCTGGCCTTGGTGGTGATGAGCAGCATATACAACTTGTCCAGGGGCTGGTACACATATCTGTAATGTAAGGGTTACAATTATTAAATACCGGCCTATATAGTAATGTCCTATTGTCTTGGTAATTGTTGGTACTTTGTGGTTTGCTTAATTATTTTCTGCATGTATGCTCCTGTGGCCCATTGTGCATCGTCACACTATCATAGGTCTTCCCTATAGAAGGTATTAAGCATAGGTCACACAATCAACTCATAACAGCCAAAGTACAGATGAAAGTTAAATCAGCCCATGCAATTCGTCTATTTGGTATATTAACAAATTGTCAAATGTGACTCGAAAAAACCCATTGTAATCTCTTCAGCTACATTCTTAAAGTAAACTTAAATTACTGTTTCCTATTAGAAAATATAAATAATACTATCAAAACATGTATTCTAAAAGGTGTATCTATGTTGCTGTTGGTAGTAGTAGTATGTACTATATTATAAAGTAAATTCTGATTGGAGTTTTTAATTTATTTATATTTACCTGACAGATTCAGTTTCCACAAAAGTGTGTTGACGTCCTCCAGTCATAAGCTTGGGGAACGCAGCGAGCAAACCCTCGATACGTGCCTTCGTCATCTCCACGAATTGACGGGACACCAACGCTGCAAATTACATTATTATTACACATCAACCTTTATATCTAAATTTTATATTATACGTTTAAATAGAAGGGTTTAGTAAGATACCTTTGCCCGATTTTGTACATACTGTTGCCGCTATGAGCACCTGAAATAACACGAAAACACTTTGTAAAACTATAAACATAAGCCGGATGGTTGACGCACATTTTGTTAAATACCACTACATTTATAGACCAAAAAATACACTGACAGGGACAGGGGACTAATAATTTATATTATATTAATGATTACCATCTTGTCTAAGCTTTTATTTCTCAATTACAACATAAAAATCACAATTTCGGATTCTGCAAAATTGACAGCACACACTGAGGTGACGTGTTGACTTTTTTTTTAATAATGTTGCCAGTTTATGGTTATGTCAAATGGATTTTCTTTTCTGTATCCGAACGTAAGATTTTACGATAAGGATTATTTTAGGACCGATAAAGTCATTTCCTAAATGTTGACACATAGTAGAAAAACTTTCTTCGTGTCTATGACCTAGATAAATGTCAAATTTGTCAAAAGTAAGCAAAGCACATTGGGGTTATTGTTCGTTTTTTACCCAATTCTAACGTATTACTTGTATCTTTCTACGTAATTAAGATAATTAGTTAAAGTGTTCAGTTACGCCGTACCAATGATGGAGGCCTTTATTTGAGTTGGTGTTTAAATTCTATGGAATACGTTTGCATACCACAGAAGCCTAATAACAGTGGTGAGTGTGGATTTTTAATTATTTTGTATTGGTATTTAGTTGTAGTGGTTCAGGTCACATGCTCTCGAGTATGCGTGTATTGTAAACGAGTGTTACCGTCATTAATTTCGCTAATGGTCAATCGTTTGATTTGCATACAATGATACCTATTTTCTTTATGCCTGATTTATAGATAATCTTTTCATCCAATAATGTTCACAGTCGTGAATACGTGATCGTACTGACCATGCTGTCGGTACAGATGGCTGTACATACAGTTTAGTGTATCTGTGAAGTTTAGTGTTTGTTATTCTAAAACTTGAGTAGTGTAGTTTTTAATGTTTTTGTGTCATGGAAGAGACTTACCTTATTGATAGTGATAATGAGGTATTTATTTAGTATTTTTTCTATTTTTACTATAATAATAGAACTTTACATTTTACTTCTAATCTGTCTCAAAATTATGCTGTTTTTTTTTTAATTTTACATACTTTATAAAGGTATTGCACTTTACATCCAAAGAACAGTGAACATTTGATTACAAAAGCTTAAAATACTCTGCAATAATACTGAAGGACTTTATTGACAGTCCACAGTTGAGAAGTATGTGTAGTCATGAAGAGATGTGACGCGTGCCGTGTCCGTTCAGAACGGAGAACGGAGGGGACATCCGAGGAACCAGGAGACAGGGAACCGCTGATAGACACAAGTACTGTCTCTCAGGAGGAAACTTACGATAACCAAAATTTAGTAAGATTAACATTTAGTTATGTAGTTAGCACTTCTGTATGTGCACTGTAATACATATTTGTGCACTATTTTGGTTATTTTATGTGATTTGTCTTTTGTTTGTCTATGCATCATGTTTATTGTTTCACTGTAGTCTATTATATTTATTTATTGTGATTATACTAGACAAGTATGTTACCATTGGGTATTGTAAATAGATATGTGTAAGCGAATGTGGTTTAAGAATAATGGTTCTCTTGAGGTAGAATTTATCATTGGTTCCCCTTTTTAATGTTAGAGGCATTACTAGACAGTCATATTTGACCTTATTTTTTAATTGATGAAAAGACCTTTACTAGACCATAATATGTACTCTATGGACTTACCTCTTGGTCAATTCTAATCTAAAAGAGGTTTTATACAACTCATGAATTTTAGACTACTTCACTACCTGCAGTGTAGTTCCCTTGTGGTCTTCCTCTTCGTAATATCTTGCATTACATATTTACTAGGTATTTCTGTTAATAAAAATACAAGTTCCTAATACACAAAAATTCAGGACTACTTTCGTAATAAACGTAAACATAATTTGAATAAAACAACAGTAATTTGTATATATGAATGAATCTTGCATCCACACAATGGAATGACGTGATATAATTTCGTTTCTACTGCATAAGGTCTGATGTTCTTTTTTATGTTTTGATGTCCGTCCGTTTATCATTTTATCTGCGTCGAAATACAAAAATTAATCACATCTAAAATCAATTTTAAAGTGGTACAAATGAGAAGCAAAACTGAGCAAAAAATACATTTTATAATCCACGACCTGGTTTACCCGTGTGTCACATATCACCAAAATCCGTTTAGCCGTTAATGCGTAATTGGCTAACGAACTCACGAACATTCATCAATTCCGGATTAAGCGATAAAAAAAACAGTATTTTATATTAAAAGGCCGTGTTAGTACTTTGTTAGTTGTAACAATATGTTGTTTGGGACCCTTCGTTAAAAGTTATGTTACTCGCTAACAACGTGAGGAAATGGCGGATGAATCTGACTCGTAGTCTCGTACCCATAACTTTTACTTTAAAACTGATTTACCGATATCCGTAATACTCATATAACCCGATTAATGGGTTGGAGGGAAGAAAAAAAGCTCCTTTTTACGGGTATTCATTGCCATCGGTATTCGATGAGTCCGGAAGCACGACCCAAACAAGAATTTGCGAAACGTAAAACAAGATTCGAAAAAGTCAACCCTAACTTTTAACCAATATTTTTGTTAAGAAAGTTAAAACGCACCACAGAAGTTTGATAATGTACATTATTACAAAATCAGGGTTTTGTACATCTCAATAACTCATGTTGGTAAAAAACAAAGACGAAAGAAGGTTGCAATATCTTAAAATTAAATCAAGACTAGTTTTATTTACATAGATATTTATTATTTATTCGACTTGAGTCTATAACCTTTAAAAACATTAATAAACCGCCAGACAACACATCCGGGTACATAGGAAAAATACTAAATTAAAAAAATATCAAACCGAAAATGACTATTTCGTCAAAGTATGGAACCAAAACAACCAACTTACGTTTTATTTTTCGCGCTATCGTAGAAAGTAAACAAAGAAAAAATCTATTGGTCATTTACAGCGACTGATAAAAACCTTAACTAGATTACAACGGATTAAATGTATGTGAGATAATATCGACGGCCATTTTGTTTGAACTCCTCGCAAATAATGGTGTTAATAATCTGTCTCACAATGCAGGGATCACAATACACTGGTGAGGATTTCCCGCCTTCTTTAAGTATAACTCTTAAAAGTGAAGGCAAAGGCAGTCTCTGTGATGCCTTGGAAGAATGCGGTAGTGTTTATATGTCAATCTGTTTGTTTGACGTCATTGTGTGGCTAATGAACAAAATGAGATTTCAGTGTTTTTAATTTCTTTTTATCTGAAAAGACGTTGTTTGGAAATGAAGAAGAAGATCAACATTACTATAAAGCCAAAAAAGGTAAAGCAATTAATTTGTATTAAAAAAGAATACTTTTTAGTTTGATGTTTGGAATTCGCGCTAAAATTAGCAAACAATTTACTATTCATTGATTTCGTGTTGTCGTTCAAATAATTTATAATTCATTGAAATAAAAACGAAATCTCATTATTTCGTTCACGACAGAACGCTATAAATATGAAAATTTCTTTATTATTAAGTCATAAGCGGCCATGCGGGAACTTGACTGATAAGGCCGTACATGTTTATAAATATTTTTCGCTTGCCAATCGAATAAGGCTTGTGGTACACCGTGTTACCAAACTTCTGTTCTGAATAAATTACACGTTGATGAATAGAACAGATTTCGCGATGGTTGTCACACGTTCGCTAAATTTTAATAAATACAAACATGTTTTTTGGATACACAATCTTTGTTATATTTGTTTGTTTGTTTGTTTGAACGCGCTAATCTCAGGAACTACTGGGTCGAATCGAAAAATTATTTTTGTGTTGAATAGACCACTTATCGAGGAAGGCTTTAGGCTATATAACATCACGTTGCAACTATTAGGAGCGAGGAAAATGTGAAAAAAAACGGAGAAAATTATTCATCCTTGAGGGCTTCCGTTGTGTGCGCTCCGAAAACGGTTCAAGATACCAAAAATATATGTATGAAAGAATTATTTCTATTGAAATGATCTAAAAAAATGTCCAGGACAGTATATGTCTATCTTTTAAGATTACCTCACTAATACCGTTTTTATGGTAATCAAATTCGGTCGAAATTAATGCATTTGTTAAGAGTTGTATCAACGTATCAGGTAGTGGAGAAAATCAATATGTACTTCTGCCACAAGAACATAAAACTAAAAATATAATTTACGCAGAAGTAGGTACTTTAAAATAATTATGTTCTTTTAAAAAATTAAAAACTAAATTGTCTAAAATAATAACAGAAAATGACGAGGACAAAGTCGTGGGTAACAGCTATAATTTATAAAGCTAAGGAGGTTGTCCACAAAAATAAATGATGCCCAAAATAATTATTCCACGCGGACGAAGTCGCGGGCACAGCTAGTTGTAGATATAACTGAAAAACAAACAGTTATTGATTTCTGAAACTTGCTTATTCTATAATAAATGGGTCTGGCCAGTATTGAACCATTTAAAATACAGCTGTTCTACGATTTATTTTGCCTTTTATAATTAAACTTGAAACGTTTTGAAACTAAGGTGAAAATCCGCGAAAAATGAACTACTTTTGATGAAACTGGAAAAGTTTGTATCAAAAGTGGTTTAATTTGGCACGAAAACGATTCGAGTTTTGCATGAAAAGAGGTTTTTGTCCAGCTACTAAAGAGAAAATAATTTTTGACTTAACAATAAAATAGGTTGGTTCATATGTGTTGACTTGAAAACCTCCTCCTATTAAACACCGAAACTCACGTTTGTTGTACAGTAATAAGCGAAATTATGTATCGTTCTAGCCATCAGTCCTTGCCGTGTTAATTTATACTAGCATGCATTCGTAATGTGACATTTAAAGTTCCTTATTTCCAAACAAACCTACTTTATTTTCTTGGATACTGACCTGTATTATAGTACGTTAGACTGGTTTTACAAATTATAGCTATTTTTTGTGACAATTTGAAGTTTCCTTGGGGGGCCAGTGAAGTAAAGATAAGTTCTGCTAATGATCGATATTTGTAGTTATTAAAATTACTTGAATAATATTAAAATGAGGCAGGGCGCTGGTTTGCATATTCGCAACAAGAATCAAATCAACTGTCTGTCAAAAGTGATGGTTGTTCATAATATGACGGCATTAGTTTCGATTTCGACTGCGTATCAAAAGTTTCTTGCAGCACTATACTTTTCTGAGTTATGATAGCTTTCAACCAATATACACAATCTAAATAAAACTAGCATCCTCTCTTTTACGTTGCCGAGCCCTACCGGGTCCATATTGTACTATATTATAATATTAAACGCCTTTTAAACATACGGACTGCAAAAAGGTATTAAATATTGTAATTTAAAAAGAGGCGAGAAATTTTATTCGTCCACCAATCCAGTAGCGTATTATAATAGAGGTAAAAGCGTTACTAATACAACATGTTAGCGAGAGGCGATTGGTTACAGATGATTAACTACAAATCATAAATGTAAAAATAATCAACAATTTACTTTTAATATTTAACCAGCATACCTTGATACCGTTTAGGTTAATCGTGACTTTCTTTCACGTACCAACATACAATGGTTCATTAATTAACAAAATTATATTCAGACATAGTAATAAATATTCTTTTTCTACCATTTCTTTAGTTTTAGCAACATTTTGTCACATAATAAATAGTTTTTGCCTGAGAAATTGGTTGTAAAAACTAGTAAAAACAAGTAATTATTATTAAACTAGCTTTTGCCCGCGGCTTCGCACGCGTTAAGAAGTATTATTGTTTAGCAAGTTAGTGTAAAAAATTAGGGCCTACAAAACTTCCTTGTACACAATATTCTTAACTAATTTGTCATTTGGCGCTAAACCTATCAAGCTACTGGGAGAACTTACTCGTGAGCAACCAACATAGAACTGCCCATGAGAGAAGCAATGTTCTCTCAAGTCAATACGCGCAAATTTGAGAGTTTGCCCCTGAGACTTGTTTATAGTCATGGCTAGTCAAAAATCTAAGAAGATTTCTACAAACATCCCCTATTTCATCCCCTTATGTGTGGAATTTATCAAAATCTTTCTTAGCGAATGCCTACGTTATAGTACCTATGTGCATGTAAAGTCTCAGCCCGATCGGTTTAATTTTGACAAAGTTTTATAAAAAATTTCATCCCCTATTTTATCCCCTTGGGGGTAGAATTTATCAAAATCCTTTCTAAGCGGATACCTACGTCATAACATCTACCTGCACGCCAAATTTCAGCCCGATCCGTCCAGTAGTTTGGGCTGTGCGTTGATGCATTAATTTCGATCGAATTTGATTACCATAAAAACGGTTCTAGTGAGTTAATCTTAAAAGATAGACATATACTGTCGCGGACATTTTTTTAGATCATTTCAATAGGAATAATTCTTACATACATATATTGTGTGTATCTTGAACCGTTTTCGCAGCGCACGCAACGGAAGCCCTCAAGGATGAACAATTTTCCCCGTTTTTTTTTCACATTTCCCATCATTTCTTCGCTCCTAATAGTTGCAACGTGATATTATATAGCCTAAAGCCTTCCTCGATAAATGGTCTATTCAACACAAAAAGAATTTTTAGATTCGAACCAGTAGTTCCTGAGATTATCGCGTTCAAACAAACAAACAAACAAACAAACAAACAAACAAACTCTTCAGCTTTATAATATTAGTATAGATTAGTATAGATTTTCCATTATTTCTTCGCTCCTAAGAGTTGCAACGTGATGTTATATAGCCTAAAGCCTTCCTCGATAAGTGGTCTATTCAACACAAAAATATTTTTTTGATTCGACCCAGTAGTTCCTGAGATTAGCGCGTTCAAACAAACATACAAACAAACTTTTCAGCTTTATAATATTAGTTAGTATAGATAATATTAGTATAGATTATAATATATAATATATTTTATAATAAGAATAAGAATTGAAAATAAACTTTAAATATACGTAGCCAGGGGCGTGCACAGGAATGTGACACTGGGCATGCAGTGGAGTACTTACCTACTTACTAATTGGATCACAGTTTAAAGTATAATACTGATGCGACCTATCTTGTTAGAAACAGGAGCTGCAAGTAACGAATAAATATTTTGACAGAGGTCATTAAATGCAGGAAAATCTTAACACCGCGATTCAGAAATATGACGTCATCGTGACTGCGCCATCTAGTATATCAAAACGGCAGTTTGTGGTGTTACTTTGGGCGTAGATAATAGATGGCGGTGGTAACTATTATTGACTATTATAGTATTTATGTTAGCCCTAGTTATTATTGACTATTATAGTATTTATGTTAGTGGTAACTATTATAGTATTTATGTTAGCCCGACCTTCGGCAATAATATAATGGTGTCAAATCTTAACACCGCGATTCAGAAAACGACGAAATTTGCACAACGCCATCTATCGGATTTAGAATGTATCTATCAACAGTAGTTCTATTTTTTGTCATAAGATGTCGTTGCAAGTACTACACTGAATTGCGTAACGTAATTATTTTACTTCTTGAATTCACTAAATTAATCATATCTTTTGGTAGAGTGAACCGATTTTGATCAAACAAAGACTAAGTTATACCTCAAGTTGCGTATAATTTTTGTGTATAAACATTGTCTGCATTGAGTTCGTAGATTTTACGTGATGCGGGAGGGACTTTCACCTCTCCTCCCTCCCCCCTGTATCGGTTTCCGGGATGAAAAGTAGATATGATCCTTCCTCGGAGTAGGTACTATAACCATACCAAGTTTCATCAAAATCCGTTCAGTAGTTTTTGCGTGATTCGCGTTCAAGATACAGACAGACAGACAGACAGACAGACAGACAGACAAAAATTTTTTTAATTGCATTTTATACTTCAGTATCGACAATAAAACGCCCCCCACTCATTTTTTTTAAATATCTTCAATGTACAGAATTTGACCCCGACCATTTTTATTATAGTATAGATGTGTGTATTTGAAACAATAAAACTACGCGTTTCGTTATAGCCAGCTATTGTTAGTTTGGTTGACATCCGCATTTGTTTTTAAACTGAAAATTGCGTACACAATGAGAACTAGATAATATTCATGACATACGTAACACAGTTTTTACAGCGCGGTTATTTTTTGTTCTACGAACAAAGAACAAAAAAATGCTGTTGTCAATAGTAAAGATTTTCACATTAAATATTTTTTAATACACATCAGCGACAGTCCAAAATACAAGAAGAAACTGTAAGAACAAAATATTTCAAAGCAATCTCTAGTCTACATACTAGTCTACATTTTTTTTTGTTAGTTTGTTTAAGATTCTTCTGCTGGGCCTCCTCTTTTCCTTTCAAACTTCGACACATTTATTCCAAGATAGATAAATATACTGCGAACAAAATAACATCATTTTTAGGGTTCCGTACCCAAAGGGTAAAACGGAACCCTATTACCACTATTACTAAGACACCGCTGTCTGTCTGTTTGTCTCCAGGCTGTATGTCATAAACGGTACTAGCTAGAAAGCTGAAATATAACAACAAATACTAAAAATTTTAAAAATATGTTAGGGGGTTCCAAAAAAAAATAAACGTGTTTTTTTTTCGTATTTTTTGCTCAATATTAAAAATGGTAACAGGTAGACGTTTCAAATTTTCGATGTGTATAGATGATAGTACGGAACCCTTCGTGCGCGAGTCCAATTCGCACTTGGCTGGTTTTCCCCTAAGTTAAACAAAAACCAATCATATGAAGAACCAACGTTCTAACAAGACCAACAAAATCTTTGCAACATTCTCCAACAGCCTGTATAAGGAGTACAAAGTACGTACAATTTAACACTCGAAGTAAAACTCAAAGACCTGTTAATAGGCCATTATACAAAGTTTTCAGTTACTTTTGTGTTCTGTACAAAAGGAACTTGTTTAGATCGTGTTACGTTCGCTTACAAGACTGAAGCGTGTACGCGGGTAAAGTTTGATGGCGTCTGTATTGTAAATAAGAGATTGTTGAACAGCTGAAAAATACTGTTGCTGGAAATGGTGCTATCTCATCATTATTATTATAAATAAGTCTCCCTTTGTTTATGCCATTCTCCTCTGTCCATTGCCCTTTGCTTCTCCTATTCCTGTTTTCTTTTTATGTCGTCCGCCCATTTCATCCTCGACCATCTCTAAGGGAAATATTTAAGTATGCTCATAGTTCGAATATTGAACGTACGGCTAAACTTCCCATAATAGGAAAATGACTCTACAATTACGCTACAATTTTTCCAGACAGCCAATATGCAGTGATGTAAGGATTCTAATGATACCAAGCCATATATCAAAATATGAAAACAGAGAAGTCTGATTTTGAGTAGTCTTAAAAAATAAAATTCTTATCGTGACAGTACATTCAAATGTTTTTAATAAGCTTGAATTAGGACACAGGTAAACATTATACCTTCGCTATAATTGGTCTATAAGTCCCCCAACAAGGTTGTTTTTGGTTTTCCCCGGTTTTCAATGACTCCCCACAAAGGTCAAGAACAAGTTTCTTTCAGAGCAGATGTGGTTTCTCAAATATATTATGTATGGTTGTGATCGATGGCTGTACAAGGTCTCGGTAATTCAATAGGGCTTCGCGAAGTTCCAGGGTGAGGGCTAGTTTATTGGGTTTCAGTACCGTTACTTCCGAAACTTTCGCTTTAATCTCTGAGTGCTTACTGCTTATTTATGAATACGAAACTTAGCTTTCCCAGGCGAAATTGTAAAGAAGCATGTACATTAATTTGTGAATTAACCATCCATTTACAAGTGGCTTCGAAATAGAAGTAAGATTCAAAATATGATTGCCTAAATCTGACAGAAAGAACACCCGCTTTTGTTTTTTTTGTGTGGATATTTTAATTTGTGCGTAATGGTCCCGACTATGCTTGAGCCGAATTAAAAATATGCGATCATGTTGTTTCTGTAAAAGTAATCCACTAACAGGTTGATGAAGGTTGTAACTCAGGTCACAGACTGAACCTTATCTTGTTGCAAGTTAGGAGACAACGGTAGGAAATGGTGCACATAATGTGCTTTATAAGCTATTGCTTGCAAGCACGCTACATGCTTGGCTGGCTTGCACACGAAAGGATCTTGGATAAAGGCAGCTCTAAGCAGAAATGATGTAAATGTACCGATATGTTGGTGATGACTAACTATTGCGTCAAAGGATCAAATGGCAATGCATATCCGTATACGTTACACCTTACACCACTTGTGGTATTCTAAACCACATGCCTTTTAAGGGATTGGTTAAGAGCTATTTATTTCCTCGTGTCAATATGTCTGGTTGATAACCATTAATTTTCGTGTACTTATAAAAATCCGTCCAATTTTGTTAAAAAATAATCTTAGTTTAAGATTTCTCCATTTCTAATCTTGTCTTCCTCGCTTCATATAGTAATGTTTTTATCCAGATTAGGACATTTACAGTAATCTACACAAGCGTAACAACAATAGAAATCTAGTCTGAAACTGAACAATTCCATTAGTGTTTTCTGAAACGTTTCATGCCGTTATCAGAGCCTTAATTGTATTGGTGTCGATAACGTGAATGCTCCAATTGTTTCTCCTTTAAGAAATGTTATCGCTGCGATAGAGCGTACGTCGGGCTTGCTAACTGAACCTAAACAAGCTAATAGCAATGTATTCGCGGTAAGAAAGTAACTAACTTTCGAATGTGTCATGCACACGCGATGTGCATGGTGACAAGACTCTTTCAATTACATTGGACAAGTGCTACTTTTACATGTGTGTTGTATGTTTTCACGAATTTCAAATACTGACTCTAATCTGTAATATCCACACCGGTTTTTTTTTAAAGATACTGTAGTCTTACTTGTGAGATAGTCTTACATCATAAGTTCATCACTAGTAAAGAAAAGAAAGTCTTATGGCTGATATGGGGATATCATCTTCAAACCCTGACATTATTTATACGTCGTTACCTTTCACGTCGAAGGTACAAAATCAGCATGAGACTAAGCAACAGTACTCACTGCGGCAAAGATTTTCCCTTATGCCATTTGTAGAGTAACTTTATAAGAAAAAACTCACTAAATACATCATTCTAAAAAGGTCTTATTTCCTTGCCTAGTTTACCACTGCATTCATTTACAACTTTAATAGTTTAACATTATTCTTCTAGACCTTGAACTGAGTTAAAACTTATTTGTTTACAACAAAGTTGATTTGACTTGAAAATGATGCATTGGGCATGAAACCTTGCTCACTCAATGTCACGAACGAAACACACAGTTACTTGCAAAAGACCAAGACATTACCTTACTATTATATTCCTATTCCAACTTAAGATAAGTCTGTCTCAGCCCGCCGGGGCTGCGGGATGTTCGTGAGAGTTACCGCGACCCCGACGCCCAAAGGGCTCCAGAAGGAACATAGTGGGTTTTAGTCAGTAAAAGTTTGACACTCCCTCCCGCTGCACCCACAGCGGGCGGGGTCGTTTGATGATTTCCCACAAAAAAAAAAAAAGATAAGTCTGTCTCGTATTCCTTGCTTTAGTTGACCTTGTCAAATGTAAAGAGTCAACATATTGTTGGTCATAAGTAAACTGTTGCCTTTCACCTTCGTCATCAAACTTATGACTCCCAAAAATATGACCCGATTTTAATCAGTTTAATATGATTATTGGGTATAACTATATGTATTTGATCTTTTCAACACGTAGTCTACATACAGATAATTAAAAATATTTGCCTCAAGTAGAGAAAATATTTAAAAATAAACATAATGTGTTAAACATGATTTATTTTCGCAAGTTTAGGTTGTATTTTAAACGAAAGTTGTTTTTGTGTCAACTCCAATCATAGGCAAAATGGTGATTTACATTTCTGCCTACTAATAGTCTATTTGAATGTTATTTGCATATTATTTTGTTTCCGCTTTTCCGCAGTAATATATGTGCAAGTTATCAAGCTCTAATCTTTATAATATTTCAGGACACGGTCAAAACTGAATGGGAAAACAAAATTGTCGTTGAATATACGTTTTATGTTATGTAGTTGTTTTAATGCAATTGAAATTACTGGTAACACAAACATTAGCAGATTTTTTTGAGAATAGTTATCCTGTCACTTGTATAGAAAATGCTTGTTACTAAGTTATTTTTACATCTGGTAATACTCCTAAACAACGAAATATGGAAAAGTATTTCGTTTAAAAATCGTTTTTTGCCGTTTTGTATAAGGAAGTTATATTACTGCTAAAAGGATGTCGATTGTCGATTCAATTCTAAGAATAATACGACATTGTTTTTACCTCATATATTGTTTTATTATATAGGTATTTAACTTTGTAATTAAATATAGACTCGTGGAGTCACTTGGACCTTTTAATTGATGTCATTAAGTTTCATGTATTGTTATTTGATGGTGTATGAAAGTGTTTTTTTAATCTTTATGTGCGGGCACATGATTATATTAGTAAAGCTAGATTTCAAAAATATTCTCTTCAGAAATGCTGGTTTAGAAATACCAAAATCAACTCAACAAAATATTATTTTTGTAATTTTACGTATAAAATAATACAACCTCTTTGGACTTGCACATCACCCTGACATTTAAGAATTAATTACAATGCACAACAATCGTGCAGTAGATCTGTCGGGTCATGATCTCGAATTAACGGACAGACAGTCTGTCCCAGATCACTGACATATGCCGCTTAAGGCAGGTTTACACGCGGCCAGTGAAACTGTCAAGTTAGTAGGCAAGTACTTGTTTTTCTATCTTGTTTACAGTATAAATACACGAGAGTATGTTTTTCCAAACAATTATCTCTGTATCTCGTTTATTTGATTAAATGCCTGGCCCAATGCCTTATAAAATCTGTAATTTTATAGTGTTGCTATCTACTTCTGACTTAGAATGATCAACTGCGTTATTTTGAAGGCAGAGAAACACATGCGAAAGCAATATCTCTGTCTAGATCATTTACAGGCATTTTTACGTGTTATCATTTTATCACTTATAATTTTTGACAAAATTATCCTTGTTGCGTCCGTTTTTCAATTTAAATAGAAGATAAATCCATTAAAAATTAAACAAATATATGCTGAAAAAAAGAAAAGTACACACATACAATAACTAGACTTAGTATTAATTATTTATTTATGTTATTAATTATTGAGGTACCTCAGCTAATGATGTAGCCGAGCACGACCCACCACGGCGCTGATTTTCAGCCACTCCTACTCCCTAAGCTGCAAGGCGGGAGTATAGGACGACAAAACTAGCTCTGCCAACTTAGTGGTTACAAACATAGATGAGTCAGTATTACTGGCGGCCAGTACTAGCCTGATGTAAACCCTCCTTAAAGTTCACTCATGATTTCATCC
Organism: Chrysodeixis includens; assembly: GCA_941860345.1. Lineage (NCBI taxonomy): Eukaryota > Metazoa > Arthropoda > Insecta > Lepidoptera > Noctuidae > Chrysodeixis > Chrysodeixis includens. The sequence goes on from OW796116.1 coordinate 1,045,269, forward strand.
AGTCAATGGTGTGCCAGTACTAACCAAGTTGGCCTGAAGTCTGTAGTCTGAACACAAGGAGACTTTGTTTCGGTGTTTACGGACACATGTGCGAATTCCTGTGCTTTGTTGATCAATGTTGGCCCACTATGACGGTATGTCGCTTTACTCGCTTTCATATTTATGTTACTTTATTTTCGCAATCGTTTTGAGGAAATTGTTGTTGAATATTATTGACTTGGTCAATCAATTGCTATTTTTAAATTAAGTTTGCTGTGTCTAAGTTATGAATGTATGATTCGCATTAGCTTGTTACTTTAAAACTGTAAAGGACCTTTAGTGGTTTCTAATGGGTCGTAAATTCAAATACAAGAACACAGCATTAAAAGCTAAATTCATACTAAAAACTTTCAAAAAAATGTTGCAGTAAACGTCGTTACAGTAAAACTTCTATACACCTATCATTTAAATTCTATGTGTTGTTCAGATTCTAATCGTAATTCTGTTGACGTAAATAATGTTTTTAACCTTTCGCGATTTGTACACATATTTAGCATTAGTGTCGGGTTCCAAAGTGTCAACTCAATCTCAATTAGATTGTAACAGAATGAGATTCTATCGGGAGTAAGCCAATGACTCAAGGGCACGGCGGCGGCGTGGGGATATGTCGGACTCTCACCGCTCTCACCGTAAAAACACCCCGGGCCCCTTCTACTGCCTAATCCAGAGTCACAGGATTGGGAGTAGATCTGCTAGTATTTATGCTAATGAGCGCTCGCCCTCACACACACTACGCCTGTCATTCTAAAAGTAATACATTTATTGATTGGATTTGTCGTTATCTAGTGTAAATAGTACGCTGTATTAGTTGATCTGACCTTAAGATAATACATTAGATAACAATGGTTCGTTAGAGCTGAATCAGTTTCCCATTCCTATTGTTGCATAAATCTAATAACTTTTTCATCTATGACGTAGGTACGACAAATGGAATATATTATGTCTTATTTTTAATGACTGTTTTTTGTATGATCCATT